>VXAC01006224.1:795557-942790 GCA_013399225.1 Rhipidura dahli
AAAAAAAGGTAAATTTTTTTTTTTCCCCTTTTTTTTTTTTTTTTTTTAAGAACACAAATCTTGATTAAATTAATAGCAGGAAAGCGGATAGTCTTTGAGTCCTAGGAACCATGACAATCGTCCAGTCTAGCCTTTGGTATTCACACACCATACCAATTTCTCCATTATAATCCTTATAAGCTTGTATCTTCCTTTTTAGCTAGAACATCTCTTTTGTAAGACACTGGATTTATTTTAAGTTTCCAGGCAGTGAAAATCCACAACTTCTCTAGATAAGATTTTGTAAAGATTAATTACTTTTACTTTTAGAAATATGTACCTTCCTTTTCAACCTTGAATTTATCTCACTTTACCTTGAAATAAGATCCCTGGATCTCATTATACCTTTGCAGCAAAATTAAAGAACTGCATTCTGCAGTATGCATCTTCTTTGTGAATGTGCTTATAGATAGTGTTCAGTAGGTTAACTGTATGTCACATGTATCCAGAGATACAGCTTTAAAATATGTACTCTACTCTACATTTTAATATCCAGGAATAATTTTATGATGATCATTTAAAATGTTGCTAGATCAGCATGACCTTCATATAATATTCAGATAGAGCATTTCTATATTCTTAAGGGAAACAATAACTTAATATTCATTTTTGGACTTTCTTTGACACTGACTCCTGAAGTACTTGACCCTAAAATATTGACCCAGTTGTTATCTTCCTTCTTGTTGTATAGTTTTCATTCGATATTACTGACTGCCATATGAAAGGCCTGCATGAGCACACAGTTGACAAGACATTGGCACTAATTGTTATCACACAGAGTTGAGAAATGGAGAATTGGATTGACTTTCTATCTGAGTGAGACAGGAACAAATTCATCAAAGATTGTCTGTTATCTCCGTAACTGCCAAAGGAGCTACAGATTAGGTCAGGAGAGATCAAAGACATAGTGCTTTGCTTTCAGTATCTTCACACCCATGTTCATATGCTGGGAGAAAAACAGCTATTTTGCAGAGTTTTTATGAAGAAAAATGACAGTTTAAAAGTAATGTTTTAAAATTAGTATTGTTTTTTAGACAAATACAATGTTTATGCATATTTCCTTCTATATCTCTATTTATTGGCCTAGCTTATACTAATAAGTAATTTAACACAACAGAGGAAGATCAGTAAATCAAAACCAGGTGGTGATGCAACCCAGCATCAACACCCTGCAAGGTCTGTGATTTCATTTCAGACTGGCTTTCATCTGGTCCCTAGACAAACACCATCACCCCATATATGTTATGAAGGATCAAATGTGAGTTTGAACTTGTACTGTGATACAGTGCACAACTAGAGCTCCCAATTTAATATCCTCTATTGGACATCTGGTTTGTGTGTAACAAAACTTCCTTTTGAACCAAAGTGATGTGTAACAAGGGCAATTGATTGCAGGATTAACCTCAGATCTGGGCTACTGCTTCAAGTAAAAATGTTGGGGCTACATCCCTGGAATACCTGTTTAGGTAACTGGTCAAGGACTAAGCGCCTCTAAAACAGGGAATTATGTGACTTAGAGAAACAGTGAGAAAGAGAAAAATACTCCCATCTTTACTATCCCACTCACTGAAATAGGACATAACTTCATATGTCCCACTTTATATAAAGAATAAGATCTGTTCAAAAATCTAATGTTTATTCTAGGCTCTAAAACTGTCTGCTGAGGCTCTGACAGACCACAGAAGACCAGGAAGGATCTGGAAGTATATATATGAATATATATTAATTTCTCAGCCTGATTTCAGCGGCTGTCACTTAAGGAGCCAGATCTGAAATTCAGGAGATTTAGATTGGTCCCTCAAACTTGTATGAGATGTTCTAGTATCAGACCTCTTGATTAAACCAGCAGTCAAGTGTATTCTACACTCCACAAAACACCTAAATATTCTAGTAACCCTGGATACAACATGTCATGAAGCCTTAAACAAGATAATTTGGGAGGGTTTAAGTCATTGCCCTTTTGTCAGCTATTTGTAGGAACAATATGAAAGTATCATAATAACTATTATTGCCTAAAAATTCAGGAGTATACTATTTAAAAACATATAAAGTGGCCTTAAAGTTTGGTGACAGGACTGTGGTCATGCTCACTGGAATATCCAAATTTCACCTCAAATAATCTATAGTTGGTTTTTGTGAATCACCGTTGTCTTTGCCTCATACAAAGGAGTCCTTTGAAGCCAAAAGACTAGTTTTAAAAGCACTGGGTATTTCTGCTTCATTTTATTCCTTTTATGATATGGCATCATGCTTTTATTGCAACTCTTCAGAAAAATATCACCAAGTTTAAAGGTCTGAACAGTATTCTTTCCTGTTTGTTCTCTCCCATAAATTCTCTGTCCAGATTTATACCAAAAGCAATTTGAAAACTTTTATAAAGGGACTGCATAAAAGATGCAACCTATACAATGTTTTTTATTCTCTAAGCTGATAATTTTATAATCTTGATTTTTTTTTTTAAATTATGTAGATAACAATGTTCCAAGTTTATCTATTTGTAGGCACCAAGAGGTTCTATATGTAAAGCTGAGCATATACACAACATAAAATATTTACTTGTTCTCAAATAGCTCATTCCATTTCACCATGGATGATTTTAAGCAAGGACTGTGACTAGAGATCTGTAATTTTAAGCGATGCATTCATACCTTTGAGTTGCAAACTAACTTTCAGCTTCCTACATGGAGAAATAGAGATGCTAAAATTTTTATATTGAAGGGAATGCAACTGGCATTTTCCTGAACAGGGAATTTGCACTTCACAGTATAGTGTCAGAGCAAATTATATCCCATGAACACTACCTGTGAATTATAGTGGTATCCATTAGCACTGCTCTGGTCACAGGTCTGTCAGCTGTGCCAAGAAAGCTGTTGTTGCTTAGAGGTGTAGGGAGGTGGGGGTTTTGCAGATCTGCCACTGACACGTATTGTTGCTAGAAAATTTTGTATACAGTCTCAGGGTTTTTTATTTGTCTCTCTCCTGTTCTGCTGTTTGAAATAAGCTGTTGTCACATTCAAAAGCAAAATGATAAGGATGCAAGTTCACTTGTCCATATCTGCTAGGTTATGTCAGAAAAGGCTCCTCTGCCCACACACAGATGTGTGAGGCACAGGGTCAGGCAGGGGAAACTCAGTAACCTCATCACCTACAACTGCTCCCCTCCTCACCCTGGGGAGCATCACCCTGGTGAAGCTGGGGACAACACCCTCAGATGAGGGAGGTGCAGGATTTGGGATGGAATGAAGAGGAGGAATTTCTTGACATTGAATAAGACTTATTATGAAAAATTTAAGGGAGGAGACAAAGGGGGGGATAGGGAAGAATCAAAGTGTTTGATGGAATAAGCATGGGAAAATAGATTAATAAGGAGATAAAAGAGGATGATCACATGTAAATAGTGATATTTATATATCCTTATTCCAGTTGCTCTGCTTGCCTGTCTGGCCATACCCTATGCCTATCACCACAGTCTGTCCTGTCTTCTTATTAAATCCCATTTCTATCTCTTTACCTTAGTGAGGGATCTGTGTGTGCTTGGGATGGGAAGCTTGTGAGTGCCAGCAAATGGAATCAGACCATGAGTCACAGGGACTGAGTATCTGTGGTGCCAGTAATTGTAGACCAGACTGTGCACACACTGTGAGTGATTGTGCAGCACCATGCAATCCCCAGTGAATAGCAGACTGAGCAAGTCAGGGAACAGGAAACACGGCTTGGCAGCCAGGTATGGAAGTGGAGTCAAGTTTGGGGTGGATCTGAGTGTGCACCTCTGGGAGGGAGACAGGTACTGGAAGGACCCAGAGGTCAAGGCTGATCGCTAGAGACCACGGGGTCCAGAGCCCAACTGAGAAAGAGTCTGTGTGTGTGTGTGTCTGTGTGTAACAATCCAAGACCAGATGCACAAGCCAGTCACTGGGGAGACCAAGTGTCTAAGACTGGTTACTGAAGGGATACACAGTGCAGGTCATTGTGTGTCTCTGCATCTGTGTGTGCAGAGGGAGGACCTGGGGACCTGTACCAGCCTTGCAAGTTGTGTGCCCAGGTGCCAGAAACTAGAGAGCCTGGGATGCAGAGTTTGCACAGACTGAGTGTATGAGCCTCACTGTTGGAGGGACTGGTCTTGCATGTGCATATTTATTCCCATTAATGCATCTTCATCCTTATCAGGCACAGCGGGTAAGAGGATGATGCCACATGTGCTGGGATTTTTTGGGTGCTGAATGTTTCTGTTTATTTTGAACTGTGTAGCTGGACATGTCTAAACATAAAAACATGATTTGTGAATACGTGTGCCTACTAGGAATGCATGTTCACCTCTAACAGGCTAGGAGATTCAGCAACACTAAAAATACCTGGCTTTAGTAGGTGGACAAGAATATGGTTAGCAAAAATGCTTTCTGCATACAAACTCCTCTTATAAACAATATAAAAGTAAATGTAAAAGATATATAAATATCTTTTTACACAAAAAATTGTTAAATATTACACCAGTTACATATTCTGTTCTGTGTCACTTTCAATGCATCATATTGGAAATACATATAAATCCAAGGCCAAAATGACTGGCTTTCAAATGAGAAGTCTACTCATAGAGTTATCCCCATTTAATTTGTACAACAATGACCCTGTAGCTGGAATAGTCAACTGAATCAATATAATTCATATTTGAAATACAACAAAGATGGATAAATAGATGTATAGCAGTGAAAAGCTCAAAGGTTTTAAAACGAAGAGGGCTGAATCCCGTTACTTCCATAAAGGTCTCTAGAACAGTATGCATGTCAGACAGGCAGGATTTGGCTTACAGTCAGCATTAATATTCAAGGCTGATGAAATCAATAAAACTGCTGCCTTAAGATGTAAATGCATGGGAAACAGCAATAAAGACCTCCTCTGTACTGAAGATTACTGCCATCACAGCAGAACTATAGGAAGTTATCATGTAAGCACTAAATAACTTGATGCAAAGTACAACAGTTCTACATAGCTAGAGCTAGAATCCTAGGGAAAAAAAGCAACTCAAGCTCACTTCTTTTTAACTAAATCATAAAGCAAATATTTTTAAAACTGTATTTAAATTTCCTTAATGCACATCTGAATGTATTTAGCACTAGTTTAACAACTACAGAAGAAAAGAGTTGTAGCCTTTAGCTCTTTTCTGAACTGAGCACACAGAGGTTGCAAACTATACGAGGACTTGAATTCTTTCCAAGCTTCAGTGGAACTACCGAGATAGCAGACAGCACCTCATAGGATGAGCTGGTATTGCATAACAGCTGTATTATATTACATTGCATATGTTAAAGCTCCTTGGACATTTCATACTCTGCAGTAAATTTTACTCCCACAGGTACTTCTATTACAATCATTAGATTTCTTCACATGAATGCAAGTTCAGTGGATGCGGAAAATTAGTTTCTGCCTCAAGTTTTCTTGTTACCATAAGAGTAAATCACACTATGCTAGCTGAATGTAGATTCCCGTCATTTAACAGAACAAAGGTTTAATAAAAAACATTTATTTAACTTTATAGTTCTTTTTGTATCTGCAGAAACTTTAATCAAAAGGTACAGAATAAGTTTCTCTTCTTCTTGATATAATATCTGTTCAATATGCCTCCTGTTTTAAAGCTTTGAATAGAAATGACTACACCAGTTTTATCACTACCACAAGGTTTCCTGTAAACTGCTTAAAGCCATTCAGCCCAAAGTCACACCTTCCAACTACAGTCACTTTGTGGGGTCCAAGTTAAATCCTTTCTCTGTAGCCAAAAGTGTTTCAGCCCACCAGCATGTGGGCTCCTGTCAGCAGATACCTTTTGCAGTCTTTGTGTTAAAGCTGTGACTTCATTCAGAAAAGGATTCGAAATTTCTGCAAACACAAAGAAAACCTTCATATCAGAATACAAGGGAACTGAATTCCAAGTTTTGCACCAGATCCTGTTTCTCTGCTGTCTGGTGACTAATACCCAAAACCACTCCAAGGTGGAGAGTCTGTCCCCCACCTGGTGTCACCACAGCTTTATGCCTGCTAGCTCAGCCCTGTGCAAGGAGACAGCAGAAGGGTGTGGTCTCCTCCATTTGTGGAGGCTCTGGGTGCACACTTGTTGTGCCCTCTGCCCTCGCCAGCTGCTCCGTTCATAGCACAGACCCCAGCCTGCTGCTTTGCACCATGCATTAGAGGGAAAATGCCAATAGTTTCTTGCACCCAGAAGATAATGTGCCAAAGCCCAATTTGAAGCTGTGAATTCCAACTTCACACAGACAGCTAAATCTAGGTGAGGGTGAGATTTCAGGATATATTGTTCTTACCTCTAAAGACATTTGTGGAATTTGCTCTTAATCCTCACTGAATTCACATTCTATTACAATTCTCCTGAAAACCCTGAGAAAGCTTTTTGTTCACTAATTGAGATCTATTTTAGCTCTAGTAGTTGTAAAAAAACAACTGAGCTGAGCTGAGGGCTTCTCTTATCTAGTTAGAGGTTATATTTAATATTCTGGTCAGTTGTCTTTTGCATATGGATTTGCTAGATAACAGAGCTGCCATATTACACTAATCCAAAAATTAAGAATAATCATACACTTCGTAACATTTTAACCACTTCACTTTTACAAATGAGTCTTTTCACTAAGGATTACCTTCCTTCCTATTAAAGCAACTGATAAAGAATTCTGCACTGCACATAAAGTATGCCAAGCACTACTTATTCTTCCTACAATCCAAAATACTCCTGCAACTTACAAAATCATTTATAGCAGACTGTTGCAGGTAAAATGGGACATTGCTTTTGGTCATCAGGCTCTTCATGCCCTCAGGCTTGTGATTTACTATACCTACACAATTTTCAGAAGCACTGTCTAAATTTGATATAGCTTAGTCTGTAATGTGTAATTTCAAACAAATCAGCTCACGTTTTTGGAGATAATTACCTGTCTTTCTATTTGCTATTGTTATTTCACACAAAGGATTAACTTTCATTCCAGAAAGGAAGACAATTTCAACACTACTGTATCAAAGAAAAGAAAAAAAACCTAGCATCTGTACTACCAGTTAACCTGTCTATAAACACAAAAGATTTCAAAATTAACATTTTTTTTCAGACTGAAGTTTTCCAAAATTAAGCAACAATAAACAGTAAGTAGCATGGGATGTGAATTAGGACAACACAAAGAAAAGCTCCATACAAAAGGTGGTCTTCCCAGAATGCTGTGTTTGTGATATTTTATTACTTGTAAGATTTGAAGATTCCAGTAATGCTATTTTGTCTATACTTAATCCCCAAAGAATGAGCAGTAAGAATTTGGGTTAAAACGAAATTCTCTACTTGATTATTTTGCCAAAATAAGATAGATTTAAAATTAGCCTATTTTACCAGTCAGTTTTTGCTCATGTTTAGATCTGTCTTGACCTGGGGAACTCATTTTGAATTGATTTTGTGCATCAGGCTGATTGAGTCTGGTAAGACAACTCTGGCTTGGGTTTCATTCATTTTTAAGTCAACTGTTATGACAATTTGCAGTAATATTCACTGCTCATCAAATCCAGTTGTTTCATGTGGACTTGGTAGTTTAAACTGAAGTGATAAGTAGTGAAATTTTCATAACATCAATACGAATGTTATTGCTAGCCTTTTGACAAATGTGCTTGGCCACATTTTGGTTATTTGGGGGTTGTTTCTACTAAGACAATGCAAGTCTATTTTTGTTTTAATCTTATTTATGCAAAGTCACTTCCACTGAAGAGTGCTTGAAACTGAGACACCAATCTTTCTTCAAAAAGTATGAATTTGACAGCACAATAAGTTAATTGAACGTGAAGCTCATAAATTATTTTTCTGGGTGTATAGGACAAGATAAAGGCTTCACTGAGAACAGGGACTCTTCAGGTATGCAGCTGCAAGATATCATTTCCTTTAATTTTTGGAACTGTGAGAATAACACAGCTTGAACCTTATCTGGCCACTTTGAGTATGCAGCCTAAAGAACTCAATATCCATTTACATTCAGATCAATGAGCATCTAGAGAATTTTAATTTCTAACTTAAATCTTAGAAAAGGTTATCTGACACTAAAAAGCAGACATCACATCATGTTCTGTGTGAACCTCAATGCCGTGATTTCAGCATGGTCTGTACATGCCTTGGTCAGGGCTCCTAATTGGCCCTGAATATCACTTGGAGTTAGTGGTAAACAGATGTCTAAGTGTTTCAGACTGTGAAAGCTCTTGGCATACAAAGAGAAGAAAACCTGACATGGCCACCACCACTACATGAGATATTTTACTCCCAGTGCAAACTTGCCTCAGTGCAAGCTTGCAACAGTGGTAAGCTTTGAAATCTATAGCTTGTGTGTTACATAGAAACTAAAAGGACCCTTGAGGTGGTAATTTGGATGTGAGGAGTTGACAAAGATGTATAAACTGTTTCCTAGATAAAGCGTTTTCTTATGTCTTTTTATAATCTTACCATTAAATATAAGTGGTGCAGATTACAAATATAAAAATAGACTGATTAGGTGATTTTATTTCTTTTCATGCTTTTCTGTCTAAAAGTAAATTGCAGTGTGACTATAACACAGCTTGTGAAGGTGTGTCATGCTGACATAGCCAGTATCAGCACTACCACTAATCTTATCAGCAAGGCTTCTCTGGCAGCCTCCTTTCCTACAGTAATTGTCATAACCCATCATTTCAGAGAGGGAGTCTGATTCACATATCTGCATGCTTATTATGCTGCCATCCTTCAGGATATCAGCACTGCAAAGGATTTGAAAGGCTGAAACAGGACCAGGCAACCCCAGCAGAACCCTGTGAACATTTATGTACAATCTTTACGTGTATATAGTTACACATACAGAAATTAGAAAGGAAGCCAGTAAGTACCTCGGGAAAATACCTGCTCCAAGAGAATCAGCTGAGAACCCATAGCTACGAGCCAAAACCCTGCTGTTCTTAAATAGACTGGAGGAGAAACAAAAAAGGTACAATGCACAGACAAGATTATATCCCTTCTGAATTTCTGCCTTTTGCGCTGACTTAAAAGAGCTCACTGAAAGCTTTACAGCACTGCACACAATAGTGTAAAGACACTATTTACTGCTGTGTTCCTTCTGTTGGTATGCCAGCATGCAACAGCAGTGTTCTGTGCAGCCCTGATAGATGCAGATGCCAAACAGCAGAATGTTATCACCTCTGGTATCCAAGGCAAGCAGGACAGATAGGTCAACCTACCAGAATAACTCGGAGCTGCAATTTTAGCAATGCCCATATTGAAAACAGACCAATCATAAAAAAGTAATACAACTTAACTGTATAGCACATTATGAAACATGTTAGTCCATTATCAATGGAGGATCCCAATAAACAGCCCTTTGTACTCGCCTTGTGCACAAGTATTAAAATCTTAAATATTTGCAGTTGCTCATTTCTGGTATTTATATGCTCAAATATCATTTTAGGGAGGAAGATATAGGTATTTATATATCAGTGGAGAATTTAGTTTCTAGCCATTCAAATGTGAACAGTTTAGCTGTTTCTTTGCTAAAATTGTAATAAAAATCTTTAGGAAGGTTATTTTTAAAAAAATTATAATGGTCATTTAGAAAGTAAACAATAGTAAGTAAGAACAAGTTTCTTTAAAATTATGAGAAGACCAAAGTATTTCTTTGGTAGTCCATTGTTTCTGTACTGATATACTTTAAATGAAAAAATCTATTTATTAGTTCCATACAAATAAATTCATAAAGTTATGTTATGGTAACACAAACAGAATTCTTCATGCTTCCTACAGAAGAAAATTAAACTTTCTTTGAAAATTGTTTTTCCTCAGTGACAACAAATTTAATATTCTAGTCATAGAGCTATGTCACAGAAATGACCACTACAGAAAAGGTATGTAATAATCTTTTTTTAAAATAATGGTTTACTAACAGCTATACAATGCACTCAAAAGGAATTGCATGCTTCTTTTTCATTTTAATATGGATAATTAAATTCAGAAATACTCATTCCTTTAATATGAGGCTATTTTTTAAATCTATGTAATAGTGGAAAAGTGATCCTATAACTTAGAAATTTTTTCATTCTTTTGGTACAATGTCCTATCATAAATTTCAGGCTGAGTTGTTTTAAAAAACTGTCTCTGTATTGCCTGGAGTTTCTATCCAATCACTCTAACCACCTTTTCACATACTAACTCATCAAAATTAAAATTTCCAAAACATTTGCTCTTTATGACTCTTCAGTTTCTACTTCCTTGAGAAGGGTTGTTTTAACCTGGACTCTTTCATGAAATAGCAGAAAATTTGAAGACGTGGAAAAATGCAATTAATTTTTACCATGAACTAGTAGGAGGCATCTTCATAATATATGCAAATCAGGTGTCAGTCATTTCAGAACTATGTTTTCATATAACCCCTCCAGACATTCAGATCTGCTAAACAGTATGTTCCCACACTGGGCAACTAATAGGCCTTATGATTCAAAATGCAAGACTTTTTCAAGTTTTCCTAATTTTCTTAAGGCTGTTCTAAACATTTCTTGGTTTAACTTCAAAATATTTCCTGGTCTGTGCTGCATGTAAGCATCACCCAGTAAACAGTCAACTTCTGACTACCATCAAAGTGAAGGTTTTTCCACCCAAACATGAAAAGAAGTCTCAAAGCCACACAAAGATGACACAAGAAAAGAAAGAACCAGTCAGCTAAAGCAGGGTTCTCCTTCAAGTATTAATTTGCCAGGAGTTACAAAAGGTTGAGTACAAAGGACACATGACCTTCAGTTTCCCATCTGCAATAGGTCTCCAATAAAGATGCTCTGTAAATTCCCTTTAAGGATGTTCCATGCAGTTCAAGAGAAGCAACAGTGATAAAATCAGTTGAATAAAATTCAGAAGTCTTCTTTAAATTGCAAAACTTCTAGTTGAAGAACAGAAACACAGAGGATGCAGACACAGTAGATAAAGTGAAACCTTATTGTCACCTAGTGCACCAATGTGCTGGTGATGCTGATAACAGGTAACCAAAAGTCTTCATGCCAGGGATGCAGCTTTTGAACCCTCAGTGAACCTCATTCACGTGACTGAGTTATAAGTCTTTGCAGATATTTTTTACAGGATCATGTAGGAGTTCTGAAGCAAAAGAAAGGACAGAATTCACTTCTAAAAGGCATAACTGGAAAAGTGGCCTCTTTTTTCCTGCAATTTTTTCTGATATTAGGAATATACACATATATATTCTGCTACATACAGCAGACCAGGGAAAGGCTTTACAGAAAACAGAGCTCTGTCTCTCCCCATAAAAACAGTAGTACTAGCACACTATTAATGGTGGTAATAAGCAAACAAATTAAAGTTGTCTACACTTTAAAATCATAATTACTTTTAACTTGTATGGACTCTATTAATGCATTGTGCTATACCAAAGAAGTCTTTTTTTTTCTTTTAACTGTGAGCATATATGGTAGTATATATATATATCAAAGCTTATCCTTTTAAAGAATATGGCTTTACATAGAGCATCTGAAAGGTACTTCTTTGCCATTGCCTACTTATTGTAAAGAGAATTATTTGAAGCACTAAAGGGATCCTTTAAACTTCACCATATTTGAATTATAGTATACAGTTTATAGTGAAATTAAGTCATTTTTCAATACCTTAAACTCTCTTGAACTGATGAGGAAAATATATTAGCATCACAATAATGTGTTCCTGCCTGTGTAACACAAAAATGGTGACACAACAGTTTCACAGACACTAGTTCCTCTCTGTGTTTCAGTCCTGTGATCTAACTATGAGCTTCATGAAACATCAAACCATCCACGAGCAATTACAAAGGGTCTGAAGTCAGTGAGATTACATTAATTTCAAAAGAGCAAAGAATGAAAGTCATTCTGTAATCCCTTAAGCAGCATCTTCTAACTTTAAAAATTATGCTAATTTCAGCCACTAACTCACTGAAACTTACTTATGAACATAGTCATTAGTAACAGATTGCAACCAAAATTAATGACCTCAGGTCACTTTATTTTCCAAGTAGGAGGTCTAGGATAAGTAGCAACCTTGTGTCATTTTTCACCAATGTCAAATATAAAGGTCAAATAGGGGGCATCTTAGAAGCCATAGCCCATAATGAATAAACACTTTTCAGGAGCCATAATCCTGAAGAGCATTATAAATTAATGATTAATGACATTAGTCAATGAATGATCTTTAATAAATATATTGACCTGTGTTTAACCAAAAAGAGTAAGCAGCAACTCAAAGGTTAAAGTAGAATATAAACCACCTTTTTAAGTCCTGCTTAGTATCCTATTACTTTGAAGTGAAAGAATTAATTTATCTTCAACCTGTGTGGCACTAAATATTGAGTGACAGATCGAGGAAGATGTTTTCTGAGAATTAATGGAAAGAAGGTGAAGTACATTTTTTTGCTCTTTAAATTCAAATTTCTTACTTTTAATGTTCCTGTTTTATAGTTTCTCACACTCCCTAAGAGTACTTACTTCTTATACCCACACACTTTCACTCTACCGAGCTACAGCTTACACTATGGTTCCATGAAACAGTCAATCTGATATTAAGTAGAAAGGTACCAAAGATGGAAGTAAAATAAGTCAGTTGTAAGAGACAAAGCTTTGAAAAATTCACTTTGTCTGTTCAAAAGGATTAAAAATTTTTGAAAAGCTAACTTTTTTTCCATATAGACATTATTCCAGATCACATATCAGCCATTCCACTGCTGCAGAAAGCCAGCACAGAGCTCTGTGAGGTGGTCTTTGTGAACAGGAATGCAACTGTGCTATATCTGATCAACTTGAGACCATCAGGGAATTGAGTGCACAAATCCAGCAATACTGAACATAGAGACATGAATTTAATATCAGATGTTGCTTCTCTGATACAGATTAGAGAAAACCTGAGAGAAGCTGAACTCCCCACACTATCCTTCCTATGGTTTGCATGAAAAGCTGGGGATACATTATTATTTCAGTTTCCATACTGGGTAACTTCTTCCTTAAATAGGTAAAGCAGGCTGGTGGAAGAAAAACCTGAAATTTTCTTTCAGTTCTTTAAAAGTTCCACATCTTCTTCATTTAAAAGCAAGCTGTCTGTAGAGTCTCTGATGAAAGGATAAGCAAATTGAACAGAAAGACCCAGCAAGGATCTGAGGAACAGTCATGAGTGGAAGACCCATAGTAACACAATCAGTGAAAACCTAATCAGTGAAAATTAGAGCACACTGAATCAGCTGCCTCTAAAACTATCAAGAGAAAATTATTGTCCCTGGTGTGAATCCCTCTGAGATGAGCCAGCTGCAAAAACTCTCTCTCAGAGGCCTTCAGACTAAAAAGAGATTATTGCCTACAAGGGTACAGGATTTATCACAAAATGGAGTGAGGAAGAGGATTTGTGGATTGTGTAAAAGTTATTAAGGGATGTGTCAAGTTAACTGGGGGAATGTCCAAAAACGTTTATGGTATGCTTAAGACAAGGATCAAAGATGGGGAAGGAGGGTGACCAAGGTAAACTGGGAAGAACAAACACAGGAAACATGACAGAACAAGTTTCATGTGAACACATGACTAGTGAGCAGGTTTGTGTGTCCTGATCACAGAGGGGAAGAACAGGTTCAGGCTGACTGTGAGACTCATGGTTATGTGCATTTATTGGTGCCAGTACAGGCACCACTCTTCAGGTCTGTGTGGCCACAGTCTGTTAGACTTGTGTGCACAGACAGGGAGTAACTTTTGTCTAGGGACAGGGAGCCACAGTGGCTTCACAAGCATGGCTGGGGACACTACCCCAGGCATTCCAGTTCACCAGGTTTGGCTACCTCTAGCAATTTCTGCAGAAGAATTTGGAAAACTCGAAACAACCCATGTTACTACTATTACTTTTCAGAGATATTTCAGTCACCAAATCATCTTTTGAGTTTAGCAAATTGAGAGTTGTGGAATTCAAAGATTCTTCATCCCTGGAAATGGAGAAAACCCAACTAGACCTGGCCCTGACCAACCTGATGTAGGTGATGCTTCTTTAATCAGGGTTTTGGACCAGACGGTCTCTAGAGGTACCTTCCAACCTGTGATTCTCTGACAAAAAATTCTGCCCCTCCTTACCAAATGCCCTAAAATTTATGTAGTAGAAATATAAACAGAAAACCTAAGTTAAAGCTCTTAGGGAACAGAAGGCACATTTCAAGAAGTTTTATGGTCTATATGGCCTTCACACACAGACTCAAGCTTTCTCCATCTCTTTTGTGAACCATGTGTCTCTGTAACTGCATTAAAGCAATGATCCCAACAAATCATGTCAGATTGGTTTCCTTCCATACCACTGCCATCTTGGGGTTCAGAGTTTTTTCAGATTCATGTATTCAAAAGGTGAAAAGAGTCTGAAAAATATAACATAAACATCTAAAGCAAGATCATTATAAGTAGATAGAATTTAATCAAACTGCCTGTTTTATCATAGTGTTAGTAGAAGCCAATTTTAAAAGGAAAAACTAAAACCAGAGACCACTATCAACATACACTACATGTTATGGTAAAACGTTGCCTCAGGGGAGAAGCTGATACTTTCAAAAATAAAAATAAAATGGTTTTCTATAAAACTCCAACTCTTAAAATATTTATATTCCACTTGAAAAGACTAGTCTAATAAAATACTTCAAGATCAAGAGGAATCACTGAGGCATTTAGTCTGCCTTTGCACGTATCTCAAGCTAAACAATACATCAAATTATTCCTGTAGTCACATCAGTAAAAAATGGGTTTGACTGAATCATATCTTTCAGAAATAAACATACAGGACTGTTTTGGAAATACCAAGAGGTGGAGAAAGCACCATTTCTCTCTGTAAGTAATTTCAATTGTTAACACTAGCAACAGTAAAGACGCTTTATTTCTAACATGAATGTATTTGATTTTAACACTCAGGCATTAGTTCTTGCTGTGATTTTCTCTGATAGATGAAGGAGCATTTGATAGTAAATATTTTCCCTCCATGAAACTTAAAAACTATTAATCACTCAAGATGATGCTGTAATATGCAGGAAAAAGCACTTAGCAACTTTAAAGAAAATTTAAGAAGTGAGAAGAAACAAATACCAAAACTCTTTGGTATTCTTCTGAAGCCACGATGATTTTTTGCCTTTTATATATATATACTTTTTATATATCAATTTATACAGCTTTCATGTATCCTCCATGCTTTAAGCATGTATACTTGTAACTCCTTAAGTCTGATAGCTTAGCTTAGACCCAATATTCTGTTAAGCCAGGAGACCAAATATCCTGGAGGCCAGAAAGCTCGATGCCATCCTGAGAAACCAAGGTCTTTCCTAGAGCATCCTGTAAACTAAGATAGGCCCATCCAGAGGGGGATTCCTTTGGATGGGGGGTTCATTTGAGCCTCTCATTGGGGAATCTTTGATAGATAGGCTAATTTGCAAGGTCTATAAATTATATACATGACCTGTCATCGGGATGCATGCATTTCAGGGTGCATTTAGGTGTGCATTTTGGCACACTGGTGCACCTTTAAGGATCCTTAAATAAATACTGAGGGAAAAACCCCTTTTCCCCTTAACCATGTCTGACTCTTAATTTGAAGACCAGAAAAAGACAACACTTCCTATCACTCTCTCATACTTTTACTATTCAGGATCTTTCAACCATTTTTGTGGGAGGTTTTTTGGGGTTTTTTTTACTACTTGAGAGTATCACACTACTGTTGAAATCAAAAGTCATCTAAACTTTATAGTTCATGTAGGCCAGAACCATTAGCCAAACCCCATATGTGTTTATTTAGGTATGAGCATAGGATTGCTATTTATAAATTGCCAGAATAAAAGACTGCAAATTCAGCAGAGTTTCCTGTTTTTATCAGAAATTTTATCAAAAACAGAAGAAAAAAGGTTTTTCTTTTTCTTGGGGAGTTTTCCTAGGAACATAATACTATAGAGCAGTGTGTATAGTTGTTTATTTTGCTTTTAGCATTATTTAACTTATAGAGAACAATCTCAAATATTGTGATTTTTGTTTCTGGACATATTGACACGATTTCTAATATTATTATGTGAGGACACAGTACTTGACAGAAAAACTGATTACATGAGATCAACACTGAAAAGAAATAGGAGTATATTTGACCTGTAATGTCTTTTAAATTGTAATATCACCCTTAATGTAAGATATTTTAGTTTAGGTCACCAGTGTCATTGTACTTCAGGATCTCATGGGGAAGAGAAATAAAGAAGTCTCACAAAAATATATTGTTTTAGTGATTTTTTGAATTCTTTTATTAGAACACTGGGAGACAGAACAAAAATTACCATAGTGTCATAACGAAAGAATACTAGCTATTGCACTGCTTCATTATACTTCCTGAACAGCCATTTTGTTTCAGGCTTATTCAGAAATCTTTTTTCTCCAAGTATTACAGCAATGAGAGACAGCTTCTAGATAAGCATATACCACAGATAACAAGGCCAAATTTTAATCACACCCTTGGTTCTTTTAGCTCCTAAAAAACCACCCTTTTGGAGTAATATTTCTGGACTTGCTCTAAGGAACAAGTAAAAGAAAATGTGACTGCTTGAGCTACAACAGCATAACAAATTATAATTAAAAACATTGTGTGACAAGACAGACAATAAATGGAGATCCTGAATTAATTTAACGATTATTGGAATAATTTTGCAATGACAGATAAATGCAGTTAAAGGCAGGAATATATCTAGTCATTTTTGTGTCTACCTTTAAAGATATTGTTAAACAGAGAGGTTTAAATCTGTAAATGTTATTCAAATTTTATATTTGATTGAGATTTCTTATTAAAAAAAAAATAAGTAGGAATTACTAAACAAAAACAAGTTAAGCTCTCCCAGTGAGAAAAAGTCATTTTGCATTCCGCAAGTTTTGACAATTACACCCAGTAAAACCAGGACAAATGGTTTTATAGAAAGGGTATTTCAGATCTTGCAGCCTTAGGATTCCAGGTTCAGGAATTTAACAATTCTGTGTTTTAACTGCCTCCACCTGTACAGGATTTCTGAACTGGTAACTTGTTTTGTCAGGAGATAACCCGCTTCTCATCCCAGAGTGAAACTTATTTTTTCAGTGAGATACTTAAAATGAAAACATACCAAGACCCCACTTCACAGACACAGTTAGGAGTGGAAACCTTACTGAAATTGAAGTGGCTTAGGCTACTCAACGCTAGCCCCAAAATCAAACAGAAATTAAGAAATCCAGTTACAATTGAACTGTGCCTTTAACTTTCCTTTTTCTGGCTGGACATGAATATATATATTTAATAAGGAGCAGTAAATAAAATTAGATTTCTTAAGGTATATTAACATGGCTAAAGTGCTTACAGGAAATCACAGAAACTTTCCCATGTCCATTATTCATCTTACTGAATTTTGAAGGCAACTTAAAGTTATTCCAGGTTAGAATCAAAGAAAAATATTATGCCCCTATAACACCTTGCCTCCATTGTTAGGACATTTCTCCTGCTTTTTAAGATTTTTACAACATAAAGGAGGGAGGACAGCTGCAGCAGGTGAAGTTCCCCAGACCTCCAAAGAAACCACAAGGAAACATTCAGGCTAGCCTATTTCCAAACTTCCCTGGACAGCCTCATTTATTACCTTAGCTGGATCACTTCTCTGTCTTTCTCTTTTTCTGCCTCTTCTAGATGGCTTTGAACTGGTGACAATGAATGATCTTGTTATGTGTGTGAATTTGAGCGAAAGCCAAGCGGCTCTGCTATTGTTAAGGGCTTCTAAGCTTTACTAAGAAAAGTAGTAACAGTAGGAGGGTTTAGAGCTCACACTAAATTTTACTTAATGATATCTGTTACTGGGGCCCAGCAAGCTGTTATTGACACATCACTATTTGAGTGACATCTAATTAATCATTATATCACTACCCAGAATCAATGGTTATAACTTTGAGGACCTTTGTTCAACCTTCCCACTGAATAACTTGCACCAGCTTCGAGTTTAACCTAATGTGAAACTGTTTAACCTAGAAACCCTGTGGCTGTAGGAAAGTACCCTGGGGTTTTGTCACCTCGGTGTTTACTGGAATGTAATTGTATTCTAGTAGCAAAATAAATGCTTCTCTCTGATTGAAAAACATCCCTCTCAAACCTTGGGCATACAGCATTTTCCCCTCATTCCCCTAAAAAAAAAAAAAAAAACACTATAAAAGAGAAAGAAAAAGCAGATACATTTTCTTTCACTTAAACTCAAGGAGAGTTATTCTGGATGATCCTCCTGGTAGTAGGAACTTTACAATCACACTTTTCTTTTAGAAGCTGGGAAAGCAAAGCATGTGGAAAGAACTATACTTGTCTACCAATACTATATCTTATTTTTCCTTAAATCACTGAGTTCTGTGATGACACTGTGGTCACTAACTTTGTTTTCTTTAAAGAGGGGAAAACAAAGATTCAGAAGTCTTGGATCTCCACCTTGCATGATTGATGAACAACTCTGCAACTCTTGAAGACCTTGGTTTAAGATTTGTTCATTACTGTTGAAGAGTAAAACATCAAGATGTGATTCATTTTGCTTTTATTTTTTAATGTTGGAGCATTCCAGGTTTCACCTTGATGTTTAGTTTATCCTCCACATTCTGTCCAAAGTTTGCTTATTAGCCCTGTTCAAAAGAGAGCACATGTGTAAGGACAGGAGCATGTTAGTCAAGTCCTTAAGAGGAAAAGTCATAGTGGCCAAATAAGAGTCCTACTGGGTTTTTCCTATGGCAGAGTTAAAACAAAGCAGGGATTGAATTCTAGTTGCGTAGTTCAGTCAAATAGATGAAGTTTTCCTGTCTGAAAGATAACATGAACAAACAGAAACACATCTGCACATGTATATTCTAAGTTCTTAGAAGGCCAGATTTGGTGCTTAGTCTGGGTTTTTAGCCACTGCTCCATCACACTCCTATTTACATAAAACACTTTAATTTCCTAGTTGAGTTATATTTTCTGTTTCCTTTCAAGGATGGCCCCAGCCTCATGTTTTGTGGCAACAAGGCACCAAGATTGTGATGCAGAACTCTTGTTTCTATATATTCCATAAACAGATTCCGTAACTTTGCTCCAGCCTAACTTCTTTGAATAAATTTCTCTGTCATATCTTATGTGTCAGAAACTAATTGCTTGTTTTCATACACAGAACTACCAATTAAAAGGCTTACTCTCTTTTTCTTCATTGTACCAAATGTCACAAAGTAGCTAGAGGAAGGCATTTTGCTATTTTAGTTAAGCATATGGAAGAAAACACAAGAATGTGACCTTGGAAGAAATATGGAAAGACTAAGCTGGTATCAAAACATCTCAGCGAGTCTGTGGCATCAGAAATCAAGACAATCACACAGTAAAACAAAACATGAAAAATTCATATTGAAAAGCCATGTATGATAAACCAAGTTCCATCAGTTTCAATTAATTTATCTTCATTGCATTGAACTCACTAATTACAACTCAGAGAACGGAGCCATAGTCCTTTGTTTCTGAGCAGAAAAGGTCTAAATTTAAAACAAGAAACCCCAAGGTTTGTATTAAAACTAAAAAACCTAGGCATTTTCAGATGAAGTTTTTTTAAAGGGAAAAGGAGAAGGGTGCTGAAAACAATCTCTGAGTCAACCAATCCAGTGGTGGCACCACTGGCTAAAACCAGTTCTCCTTGTGCCTACAGATGACCTAAACATCCCAGGTCAGTCTGATAGATAAAGGTAATGAAGTTGTTTCAGTTACTACATCCCTGCTACCAGAGGTACCTGGAAACTAGAAATCCATCCAAGACTTTCTCTTATGGCAAGGTGAAAATAATACCAAAATAAAATGAGGAAAAATTACTGCTTCTCATATCCTGAAAGTTCCAATACATAAATGCTGCAAAGTCTTTTTTTTTTTTTCTCTGTAAAAAAATGTTGAAATCAGTATTGAGAGCATGTCTTTTAAATACAAACTACTTGGCCTAAATCAGGATGAATATTTCTCTATTTACTCTGTGGATACTCTATGTTGCACAAAACAAGGAATTTTAACTTTTAGTATGAAGTTCTCTTAAACATATCGTACAAATAATAAACCAAACTACTGATAGATCAATTAGCAAGTTAAGCTAAAATTAAGTTTTAGACACTGAAAATTTGTAGGGTTTGATACCTTGAGTTTTGTGTTCAGGAACACTGTTTTTAAGCTGCAGTATTCATAGCTTGAAGCATTAGCTTTTCCTGATAGTCTTGTTTCCTCATACTGCAATTTCCATTAACTGCATTTAAACCAAGTCAGAATGACTATGAAAATGAATGGGACATGAGAAATCCAAAGAAAAGGAAGGGGGGAAAGAAGAAGAAAGCAAGCAGTGGTTTATTTCTAATACTACAACTTTCCTTCTGAATAAGTAATCAGTGAACTGAATATATAGCAAACAAAAACAGGAAAGAAAAAGATAGGCACAAGAGGAGTGAACAAACTAGAGAAACAAAGAAATGCATACCACCTCCAGCAGCCTTTATTTTCACTAGTACAAGCTATTACAAACATAATTGACTTTCTATGTTGGCAGCTGCTGTTCTTTCAACAATAATAGGCAAAGAGCATAATATTCCTCTGGTTTTTCCATGACATTAATTAAACATTCAGCTCTGCATCACCCATGATGATTCACTACCCCTGCATAGTGTAATAAATATACATTTCTAGTTCATTATGAAGGTTAAAAGTGAAGCATAAAGTCCATGCCATAACAAATCATTTTGCAAGCAATTCCATTTCTTCCAATAGCTTTCCAGTAGATGGAAGTCAGTAAGGCATAAATGGCTTTCGTTAGACCATCTCAGTCTTCAGCATAGGCAAATGGCTTCAGAAAGCATGTTTATGTACAAGAGTTTCTTTTCCTTTCCAAATCATTCAGCACCAACTGGTGAAGATATATGCCCATTGGAGGCAAGGGGATCCACATTTTCTTGTAGGAAGAGATTAGAATTCCAAAAATGGATCTAAAACACAGCCTACTAATTTCATGAGAAATGGTTTTGTTATCTACCAGCAGCATCCCTCTTGCATGGGTATGGAAGTTTTCCTGCTCAGGGGCCAGTTTAAGAGACTAAATACAGTCTGAATGGGGTTTCACAGTATTACCAAGAGAATGAAAGATACACTATAGCTTAACATCCAAGAATATCATATTTTAAAAGTTTATGAACTCACAGGTGTCCACACCAGTGGGTGGAGCACTTATGTACTTTTGTACATTCAATGTACAAATTGTTACATCTTCATTGAAAGGAATTGTTACATCTTCATCAATGTACATTACACATTAAAAAGGTGTAATGTACACCAGGAGAGGATTTAGCCAACTATCTGAATTAACTAACATAGAGTAATTTTAAGAAATTTTCCACTTGAACATGTGATTGCAAAACTTTTCTGAACACTTAGTCTGGGAAATATCACCCCACAAATGACTGTTTGGAAATGTACTTGTGTTACAGCAAGTTATTGTATCCTCTGTTTCCTTACCATTTATCACAGTGGAGTGTATTTTGAAAAGATAATGCTAATATCTGATAGCTATATACTGATAATTCTATGTGGATTTTTAATGATTCAGCAACCAGGAAAACTCCTTGTCTAAAGAGCAGAAATAATACTGAGAAACTATTTTCAGTACTGATTTTCAGCAAATCAATGCTTTCAAATTATTTTTAATCAGAGAGACTAGGAAGCCTATGAAATATTTATGTGAAAGCATGTATCTATAGCTGTTCTAGTCTGTGACTGCAACATATGGTTCAGAAATTGAAACAGGTGTGGGAGAACAGGTGGTCACAGCCATTCAAGGGTATAGCTGGAATTTACCATCAGGAAAAGTAAAAAAAAAAAAAAAAGAAAAAAGATTACGTAGCTCAGTTACCTTCTAAGTCAACTTGCAGACTTAATGACAGAAGTCACAGCTCTTCAATGCGGAAATGTGTGAGACCTTGTGATTTTGTTACACACTAATATCCTAGAACAAGTTTATGATAGCTGTCTTCTTTCATACCTTGCCCTGACTAAATTTTTGTCAAAAATCAATAATAATTTAATGAAAAAGCACTGTTTCTCCATCTTAACCTTCAAAGAAGTTAAACCAATGCATAAGAAACAAAATTATACAGAGGCATAGTAGTTCAACTTCCTTCCAATGTCAAAAAAATCAACCTATGAACTGGTTCCTTTGTTGACTGATCTTTAGATGCTCTAGTAGATGGTGCTATGCAATCAAAATTAGCCTTGGAGTAATACTTGATCCATTTTGAATTTACACTTAAGTCAATTTGCAGTTGTACAAACTCTGCAATGTATTTAAAATTCACATGCAGAAAGCAAATACATGACCAGTACAGCTCTCAGATTCCTTGGGTATTCAAGCACATCTTAAAAAAAATCAGACTTGTACTTTCCTACCTTATAAGGATGTTTCATCATTCAGTATACTTCCAATTTGAAAAACTGAGCATTTCATAAATCTTTAACAAAAGCATCAAGTCCATAAATTATATTCTTGAATGGTTCAGAAGTTGCCCCTTGGATCACAAAAAAAGATCTCTTTTGAAAAGAGAACACTCATGCACTTTGACATGGAAGTGCAGTAAATAAAGTAAGCTAAACTTCAAATATATCTGGAGTCTGCTTTTTTTTTTTAAATCATCTGCAGATGTTGGTTTGACTCTGGGAATACCTGAATTCCCACAGCACAAGAAGGCTAGGAGGTTGAATTCATTTGTGTTTTGTATTGAACTTATGCATTTAAGATGTATGCACTCTGCTAAAATTGATGGTTCTATTTTTTAACGTTCACAAACCAAAATAATTTAAAATAAAATTAACTTGTTCTAACCTCTGCTTGAGACGAAATTCCTTTTGGCATTTGTGTACTGAAAAGCTATTTTCAGGTACATAAGAACTGACATGCCAGATCAAACTAATGGTCCATCTAGATAGTATATTAAGTGTGCTTATCAACTCTCACAGTTTTCCTCTGAAATTCCTGATTCAAAAACTTCCTATTTATTTTTAATCTTGTAGACAACAATCAAACCAGACTGTTAATTCCAGGGAGCAATTTACCATATGTGCTTGAACATCTTTCCTATGGATCTCAAAAATGCTAGAAGTGTGGTGCCTAAATGGTACATTTAATATGTTTTTACTAAATTATGCTGTCACATGCAGTCAGAACAAATAGTCTTTCAACAGCAGACCAAATTCAATTCTAGCAACATTACACAGAAGCTAATTGGGCTGCACCAAGGATAAAAGTAACCAGCTTTGCTTTATATTAACTGCTTATTTCCATTCATCTGCATTAAAGAATAAAATAAACACTCACTAGTTTTGCTACTCCTAAAGCAAGCCAGATGAAATTACTTTAAAACTAGTAAAACCACTTCACTTCCCAGGCAGAAACATTACTGCAGCTAAAAACTCACAGTTACAGCTTTTTTCATATAGCAAACTCTTTTTAAAAAAAATTTATTTTCAGGAAATTATCTTATTCTTTGAGAGTGCTCACATATGCAATTAAATTTCATTAAAGCTGATGAGATTTAAGCAGGGTTTAAAGTTAGGCACATATTTAAGTACTTCCTTGAATTAATCCTGTAACTGTCAAACCATATCAGTAAGCAACCTAGGTATTTCTCTAATACTCTTTTAGGACTTGACAGCATCTTTACAAATAGTATATTCTTGCAGAAAAAAAAATCCCTTAAATTAAACTATTAGATTAATAGTTTATGTTCTTGTGCAGGTGTGGTTTTTGTAGGTTTGAGGTCTCTATCAGTTTTATTGAAAATTAATATTAGAGTAATTTTTAATGTCCCATTAGGATGGTAAGGAACTGAAACAGGTTTCCCAGAGAAGTTGTGGTTGTCCCTGGAAGTTTTGAAGACCAGTTTGGGTGGGGCTTTTAGCAACCTGATCTAGTGGAAGGGGTCCCTGCCTATGGTGGGGTGGCTGGAACCAGATGATCTCTAAGGTCCCTTCCAGCCCAAACCCTTATATGATTCTGTGATTCTATAACTAATTTAGGGTCTCTGAAAATTATTTTAAACTTTAATCTCTTGCAGGACCTTCACTTGCTCCTGTGCATGAGATGCACATCAGATCCAGAAAGGCAGATTGGTTGGTCCTTTGCTTAAACTACTTATAAGAAGCTCAATACTCAACCCATCTGTTGGAAGTATGGCTGCTTAGAACATGAAAAGATAGGCTCACAGGTATGTAAAATCCCTGACACTGTGCCCTTCCCACCTGAGACACTAACAGGTAATCACCAACAGCGAAACAGGGAGGATATGCAAGCACTGGAGTTAATGAATGAGCTGCTGCCCCTACAAGTACCTTTTCAATGCACAACTGAATAGTTTTGGATGTTATGCTATATAAGCACAACTAATAATTTCATTAATATTACCAAGCTATTTTAAAAATATGGCATTCAAACTGAATGTGAAAACAATCAAAAAGCAGGGCTCAACAGATTTTTACTTTAAATTTAACATATAGCTGCATATTAAGAAAAAAATCATCTTTGCCATACGTTATCTTCTGAAGATTCACAGAGATGGTTGCAAGTGAGCCCAACTAATCATAATTATGTTCCAACCTGTTTCAGGAGATGATTCCATTTTCTCTTCACATAGTTGTGATGAAATCAATCTATTCCTGTTGTTATTCAAAAGACAGAAATCTAGAGGAGCTCAAATGGGATCAGCCTTGACTTTAAGTAACTTGGGAAGTTACAGAGAATCTGCAGACAGCATTCATTCAGTGGTAGTTTCAAGCATGAAATTCCAGTCCTAAGATTTGTAGATGGTAACACTCAACTTGTGGAGATAAGCCTGGGTAAAATCTGTGGAGTTTAATTCACACCATTTACTTTGCAAGCTACTGTAACTGCATCCTACAGATCTTAAAATTCCAGGACACTGCTGTTGAGGAAGCTCATTATAGTAAGTCTAACAAGCTAAATAAAACAAGAGATAGTTCCATTTAAAATAAAACCATCACAAATCCTGAGAGCAGAAGATATTCCTTGTTAGGAACATTCTAGGCCTATGTACATGTGCATATATGCACAAGCATATGTGTGTACATATATACAACATATGAGGCGAGGTCTGACAAGTTACATTGCATTCTGCTGATATTGCAAGTTTGCATAGTGCCCTAGGTTACTTTTTAATTGAATCCCTCTATTTATACATGAACAGTATTAAGGAAATCCCTGAGGAGTGCATGATTTCGTTCAATGCCACGTCATTTTAATTTATATCGAAGGAGAACTTGTTAGAAGCAAGCTGCAGTTGCTTAAGCTTTAAATGTCAAGTGTGGCCAAGGAGGGGGGTGATGTTTAGTTAATGTAATAGGCAGTTTCCTAAGTAGAATTAAAGAGTGTAATTTGTCAACTAGACTATTTAAGTAAAATGGAGTGTCCTTTTCAGCTCACAGCCTATTAAGGGGGGCAAAAAAAAAACCCCTTGAATACCAATAGTATTTCTGGAGAGTATAGCAAGCCTCTAAATATATTCTGTAAGAGACTGAAAATTATTATCTTCTGACCTGTACTGCACCTCCATAGAGTAAAAATATAGGAAACAAAAATAAAGGAAATTATTTAGAACAACATAGAGTAAGCCATGTTTTATGGTTAATCAAGAGTTAAACAGTTATTTAACTGAATTTGCTTTTCTGGAGTTGGATAGTTGATAGTCTGAATGAAAATAACACAATTTACAGTAAAGTGACAAACTTGAAACACCACTGAAAAGGAATTCTTTAGAGTCACTCCAATACAACCTTTTCCTTACTTTTCTCTTACTTAGAATCATAAAATAGTGAAGAAAGTTTAAATATGAACAGCAGTGATAATTATAAAGCCTCATTACAGAAGCATTTTTAGCCCTAGGATCTCAAAATGTTGTAGAAAGAGACATATTTCAGTACACTGTGCATCGTGGTTAAGAATAAAACCTGGTCTCCCAAATCTTCTTAGACTTTGCTGCCTCCTTCCTGTCCCTCTCGTATTTCTTGTCACGGGATGAAGAAAAAGGAATATGACTGAAATATTTAGTCAAAAGCAAAAGGTAAAATAAATTCAGGACTTTACATCTATTTCAATACATCTGTGCAGAGTTCTGGTGTTTTTGGGTTTTTTTTTTTGCAGGAACTCAAAAATGGAAATCTGCCTGAGATGTGCAGTACGTATTCAGTGAGTTTGATTTGTCCAAGGTGCAGCTCAGTCACTGTACATACCCTTTTTCTGTTGATCTGTCCATATAATCTCAGGCATAGATAAAAAGTTCCCTGAATGACTTCACCTTGCTTAGACATCCCAAGATATGTGCTCACAGTTTTCAAGTTCTATCTACGTAAGAATTTTCAGTGGGGAAAAGGAGAAAATGTAGATAAATACAGATATATGATAACTATGTGACATGCAGCCATTTTCACTTACAGAATCTAACAATCTTCCTATGCATGACTGCCATTATCAAGCCTCAAAATCCTCTTGAAAGAATGTAGGGAGAGACTAGGATGGATGTATTTAAAGGGTTTTTATTTTGCTAGTTCATTCATTACTATTCTCCCAACCTCATATGTTCACAAAGCAAGCAAAATTTTTAACTTCGGCATTACTAGAGTGACTTTAAAAAATCTCTAACAGTAAATTTATCTAAATATTACTTAAAACTAACATTTAAAAAAACAATTACATTCAAACAGGCGAGAAACCACACATATACCTTAATTATATTAGGGTTAACACCCATAGGTCTAACACTTCCCAGAACTTACTGGAGCATTTCACACAGTCCTTGGGTCCCCTCCACACCCAGCCCCAGGAACTTTATGCATTCCACCAACATATCTTTTTCTTCAGGCTGTTTTACTCCCACTTGTACTGCTTTCAGAGAAGGAGAGAGAGAGCAAACAAAGGGGCCTGGATGTTAAAATTTTTCTGCTTGGCTGCTTCATAGGGGATTAAGGCAGCTGCCCAGTTTTATGTCTTTCTGCTAACCTTAAAATGGCTGGATGCTCTTCTTCATCCCCAGGTTTCTGCAAGGAGGTCCCTCCTGAAATAGTATAAAATATGACAGAAAACTAATTTTGAGTTTTCACAGAGTGGGAGGAATCACTGGCTAAAGTGTGTCTCACTATTTCTGATCTCAGAAACCCAGAAGAATGCAACAAACAGTGTGTGCTCTCACCTACAAGAACTTTTAACTCATTGGCTTTAACAATATAACTTAGGAGAAAAAATTTCCCATTTGTTTTGCACTCAAATGCTCTTTGAAGGGAAGTGTATACTTCTGTAGCTAATTTCTTTGATTAAAAAAAAGCCCAAACAGAAGCCAAAATATCTTATTTATAACATTATTAATTTGGAACATTAAAGTCAGTAGGCTTAAGCTCCCTCTAAAACAAAGAAAAAAAAAGAAAAAAAAAAAAAAAGACCAGGAGGCACAATTACAATTTAACTGTGAAGTAGGTCTTTGAAGAATTCAGTGTCCAATTGTCTGCTGTGGGATTGACCCTGTCTGGATGCCCAATACCCACCAAAAGCTGCTCTATCACTGCCCTCTCAACTGGACAGAGGAGACAAAATAAAACTCGTGGGTCAAGACAAGGACACAGAAATAACTCAGTATTTCCTGTCATTGGTACAACCAGATCCTAAAACACCTTCCCCACATCCATCCCTTCTTCCCAGGCTCAGCTTCACTCCTGAGCTCTCTAACTCCTCCCCACTGCAGCACAAGGGGACAGGGAATGGGGGTTGTGGTCAGTACATCACATTTGGTCTCTGCTGCTCCTTCCTCCCCATGGGGAGGTCTCCTCACACTCTTGCCCTGATTCAGCATGAGCTGTCTCCCACAGGGAAGAGTCTTCCATGAACCTCTGCAACGTGAGTTGTTCCCACAGGCTGTGGATCTTCATGAACTTCTCCAGCATGGGTCCTTTCCACGTGGTGCAGCCTTTCAGGCACAGCCTGCTCTGCCACGGGACTCCACAGAGTCACAAGTCCTCACAGCACACCTGCTCCTCTCTCCATGGGCCAACGGAGCCTGCCCCAGCACAAGCTTCCCACAGGGTCCCAGAAGCCTTTGGACATCCCTTTGGACTCCAGCATGGAGTTCTCCACAGGCTGCAGGAGGATCTCTGCTCCACTATGGTCCTCCGTGGGCTGCAGGGGCACTGCTGCCTTACCAGGGGCTGCAGGGGAATCTCAGCTCCAGCGCTTGGAGCAGCTCCTGCCCCTCCTTCACTGTCCCTGGTGCATGCAGACCTGCTGCCCTCATACATTCTCACTCCTGTCTTCCCACTGCTGTTGTGCAGGAGTTATTTCTTGTTCTTAAGCCTGTTATCCCAGAGGCACTACCACCGTAATTGATGGGCTCAGTCTTGACCTGCAGCAGGTGAGTCCTGGAGCCAGCTGCAATTGGCTCTCTTGGGCATGGAGAAAGCTTCTGGCAACTTCTCACAGCAGCCACCCTTGTTGCTTCCCCACCACCAAAACCTTGACATACAAAGTCAGTGCATCTGTTAAAATTAGCAGTCTGTTAAGGAAACCTACTAAAAGCAACGTACCCAGCTTTAACAAAAAATCCCTATAAAGGCTGTCTCTTAAAAGTGCAGCATGGAATATTTTAGTGTAGCTAAAACTTTTGAAACTCTGCAGACCTTAATTTGGCATCACACTTGTCAAACAGCTCTGCTACTTGCATAGTGCAGGTATTCATATCCTCTTTCAAAGATGAAGATATAAAACTTTTTTTTTTATGACTTTCTAGAGAATGTAGTCTTACAGTTCTGGTAATAAGGAATGCCTGCCAGCAAAATCCCTGTAATGATCACCAACACACTTTAAGAGAGTCCAACTACTTTGGTAATTCTCTCATTAATTTCGGTAAATGTTCACTTTAGAACATAATGTATTTTATAATTATACAGTTAGAAATATGGGCATATTGATTTGTGTAGAGAATTGAAATGTTGCCCTTCACCAATTTTTAGCTTCATCATTGCTGAAACTGCTCCTGGTGTTCTTGTGTTTCTTACTGTTTGCACATGTCAACTTTAAACCTTCCAGACATTTTAATTTTTCTTTAAATATCAAGGGTTTTTTTAAAAAAAAATTATACTCAGATTATACTAATCTGAATTTCAGGTATGAGTTAATTTTTTTCTTTCATAGGCCATCAAGCTTTAGCTTAATCTTTTTATAGAGAAAGATTTCTCATTGCTATAAAGCATTTTGTTCTGTATGGTGTTTGGATAGTTGATTGGACTCTCTCCCAACCCCTTAACCCTGGCAAAATGAAATTTTATTGAGGTTGGAGAAGTAAACAAAAATCAAAAAGGTTGTAAAAAAATCAAAACATTTACTTTAGGTAGAAGTTAGAATTATTCCTCCAAGGGGGTATCTTAAGAGAGCTAATTATAGGAGATACTGCTCTTACCATGCATTAAAATTAGAGTTCTATTTGAAATGCTCACATTATTTATCATTAAGCCTAAAAAATTTGTATTATAGATAGGTACTTGGAAAAAAAAACGCAAAACCCCACACCAAATACCCATGCTGCTATCCTTCTAACCACCCCAAATCTCCTTTCTAAATCATATTTACTCCCTTAATTTAGGAGTCAAATGGTCCTCTCTAATTTTTGCTCCTACTCACGAGTCCTCAGGATTATGAAACTGCAGCTTCAATGTGTAAAAATGTAATAATTACATGAAAATGAAGCTAACAAAGCTCAAGCCATATAGGGAACTGAAATCTCATAATGGCATCCCAGTTAATCACTGTCTGGCTTTGTGAGCACTGATGTTCAAAAATCTTATTCATAAACAGTACCAGCTCGCTCACAACTGTGTGCACGAAGCTACATAATCTCACTTAGAGCCAAAGGGGCATTTACAGCTGCTTTCTTTCTCTGTCTTCTCCTATCCACTCAGAGTCATGCAAAAATTTGTTGCAACCCTCAGCTACCAGGCCAGATAACACATTTTCAACTCTATCTACACCTCTGATGCTGCACAGTAATCTTTTATGTCTTCGGCTTGTAAGCAACATCACCCAGTTTATGATTATGAGCTCTTTGAGGAGAAAGCCTAGAAAATATGCATGAAACCTGTCCAGAGTTTTAGGTGTTCTACATGGAGCATCCTCCTTCCTCTCACGAGAATAGAATCCCTTTATATGAACCCTGGCACAGTTTATTTTCTGTATATAGTTGGGAGCCAAAAGTGACTGGCTTCCTGGCACTGTGTATTAAGTTTCCTGGTTTCAAACTATAGACACTATTTGCAAACACCCAGAGTCTCTGAGGATTTCCACCACTTTCCTTATTCAGGCCTGCTTTCAAGAGCATGAAGTTTAAAACTCCAATAAACATCTGTTCTAGAGACTGATTAACTGTGAGCAACCTGCATAGTCTGCTCAGTGGTGAGATGATGCTGTTTACCATTTCCTGCCTTGACTCAGACTTTCTATGCAAATCTTAGCAATATTTTTCCCCCATGTGGGTAAAATTCCCAAACCAAAGTCACATCAAGCTGATAAACAAATTTATTGTTTTTAAAATGCAGTTATTATGATGATGAGAGACACATAAATCTGTGTTATCAGAAAAACAATTTAAATTTTTTTCTTATAGCCAAATAAATCCTAAATAAAATGCTTCCTCATGCTCGCAACCATCATCAACTTTTCCTTTCCTTTTTCTTTGAAACTCTCTGCCTTATCAGTGCAGAAACTATCTCCTTCTTTCCCAAACTTGTGGACCAGCTTTACCCCATTGCTCCCCTGTTCTATTCACTGCTTCTCACTGCCTTTCCCTATTTGCAAATTTCCACCTCCATTGGATCACTAAAAAAAAGCTCTATAAAAGAAAAAAAGTATTTATCTCACATCATTTATTTTACAGAGCAGCCTCCCAACTGGTTGCTGCTCCCCAGTAAGGGGTAAAGCAGAAGCACAATCTGAAGCTGTCTTTACTACCACAGACTGTGCTCTGTAGTCTCATTATTTTTGGTTCTTTCAGCAGCTATCCTTAGTATATCCTTATAATATTATGCTTTCTATCAGGTGTCTGAACCTATTTCTATTACTTCTTGCTTGCTTCCACTAGTTTAGCAAATTACATATATTGTGGTATTTTTTGTATTTTTGTTTCAGTAATGACACTGAGTCTTATATTCACTAACTACTGTCACAAATATGAAATGTCAGTAAATTCCAGTGAGTCTTTTCATTTTTCAATTATAATAAAGTCTAATTTAAACTTTTCTTCTGTTTAGATCCTTACAATCGAAGGGATTTTTCTTTTTTTTTACTATTTTAAGCTCTGAAAGTCAGTGGCATACATTGCAACGTTGTATTATACCAGTATTAAGGTGAGGTGTAGTGACAATTTTAGGTAGAATATCCATCACTGATTTTGTACTCCTAAAAGTACAATCTGAGAAACATATTTTTCTTCAGCACTGCAACTGCACTCCACTAAGGAACTGACAGATTTTTCACACAATAACTCACAAACTTTTTTCTGTTTCTTGGCCAGAAATCTGTGACATCTTCCCTTTTTGTGCATACATTGATTTTTCATTTGCATTTTTGATTTATTATCATACACTTGTCAGTTGACCTACCATCTAAATCTTTCTGCATTGTTTCTAATTATATTACAGGTATAACAAAGAGATATTTTCCTTAGGTCTTTTTATCCTAAATTCGACTAGAGGATAATAAATTGTCTTCTTTTTATAGAAATATAAAAGGTCTACATTATGTCCATGCATCATTGGGGGGAAAAAAAGAGACAGCAGGAAGCAATAAAGAGTTATAGTCCAATTCTGCATCCTGGAAAGAAAAGGGTCCAATATCATTCATGGTGTCAGAAGTAATGTTTCTGGGAAGGGTAGGGATGGGTTATGATTACCATCATTCCTCTGAGAATGAAGTCCACAGAGAAGCTCTGAGGCCAAATTTTTTTCAAATTTGCATTGGAAGCTTGTCTCATTGTAGCACTTCACACCATGCCATACCTTTTTACTAACTGTGGTTGTTTCAAATCTTGAGCTCTTAGTAAGGTTTCTCTCTTTATGATACACCTCATATTTTACTTTGCTTATTAGAAAATATCAGGGAAGTAATTTATAACAACAGATACATATTTGACCTTACTAGTTAAGGTGTAGCACTTCAAGGACACACACTGTGGTTTGTCAGACCCATGAAATCTGCCAAGCAAGTACTTTCTCTTGCATCCTATCAGACAAAGATATCTTCTGGTACTTGGGGAAAGGTGTGGATATTCTTCTTTCTTCTGGGGAAAGTCCTAAGGATGAGGCCACAGTTAAATCTCTAGTCATAAAAGAGATTCCAGAAGGCTGAGGACATTTCCAGAAGGCTGAGGCAGCCTTTATGTGAAAGTTAATTTCAGAGCTAGTGTGGGTACAAAGATAACCTTGGTGGAGAAGAAACAACAATGAAAAACTGATGCTGCCACAAAGAACATGTAATTTGGGGGAAACCTAATCTAATAATCATATTGATTAGAGTTAGGCAATTTAAAAGTATATGCAGGCACAAAGGAAGAAGGTGATGTGACAGACAGGAACTTCAAGATCTGAAAGATAAAGATCAACACTGTCTGGTGGACTTGCCAGCTTCTGACAGGGAAAGGAACTAGGAGACAGAGTTTAAGAGGTTCAAAGAGAGGAACAGAAAACAGATCATACAGATACAGCAGCATCCAGAAAAGAAAACATGCTTAAGGTCTTAAGAAATAATAAAAGGATCTAGACTGCAGGAGTTAGTGAGACTTGACAAGACAGTTTTACTTACTAGTAGTAGGTGCTAAGGATGCTAAGCATACTATACTCTTTCCTAATAAAGTGGTACAAGGAATTACAAGGAATTTCATTTCATTGTGAGAATTCAGGCCCCTAAAGGGAAGTACAAGAAACCCAGAGAGGGACTTTGAGCCCTTTCATAGTTATTATGCCATATAACTAAACGTCATGTATTTATAGCAGAAGGGGTGATGCCTTTAAACTGAAAGTGGGTAGATTTAGATTAAAAGTTAGGAAGAGATTGTTCACTGTGGGAGTGGTGAGGAACTGGAACAGGTTGCCCAGAGAAGTTGTGGATGCTCCGTCCCTCTAACTGCTCAAGGCTGGTTTGGATGGGTCTTTGAGCAACTTGGTCATGTTGAAGATCTCCCTGCCCATGACAGGCGGGTTGGACAAGAAGGCTTTTAAAGTTGCTTTCAACCCAAAGTATTTTATGATTCTCTGATGATTTCCTTTCTCATTTGCTTCAGCTTGCATCTAGAGTGTGGATCAAAATGTTCCTTCAATGAGCAAGGCTTGTTGAACAAAATGCGTTCCTTCAATCAGCCGCCCAGGCTGTCCTAAGACCAGCTATGTAGTTCCCATTCTGGATTACAAGAGCCTGCCATTCAAAAAGAGTTACTCTTTTTCCCATTTACTCTCTGTGACAATGACTTTATTTTAGATTTTAAAATTATTGCTTGAAAATATAATGCAATATAATATATCTGAAATTATCTTTATGGAAGTTCTCGTGTGAGGACTTGTCCAGAAATATGTCAAGGACATGATGTAGCTCTTACTGGACTGTTAATTGAAGTTGTATGAAACCCATATGAATCCCCTCTGCAAACTACATTTATATCTCACAACTAGATTAGGTTATGAAGAAAAAAATTAAAATATAAAAGCTCATGCAGAAAAATAGTGTGTCTCCTGATGCAGGGATAGTATATTATGCCTTGCAAAGATGGTTACTATAAACAGCAGTAGTCCTGCATGAACTGTATGGAAATGAATTTTATTTCAGTACACTGCATTAGAGATCCAAAGTCCAACTCTGTCATTATAATTTTTCATACAATTACATGTGGTTCTTATCTTGCTAAAGATTCTATTTGTCTTTTACTGCCTCTGGCTGTCATCTGGAAGAAAGTTCTCTCTCATAATGTAAAAGACTTTCCAAACCCAGAAGTTAATGGCCATAGCAATAACTGCTATTTATGCATTCTACTCCCCAAAACCTCTGAAGCATCAGCAACATCTGCAAATTCAGAAAGGCATATGCCAAAGCATGTGCTAACAGTAGCTTACTGGCAGCAGCATGATGATGGATTTGGGACCATTTCACCTTAAGAATCAGTCTTTTCCAGATTTTTCAAGTGGCTTTATTTGGCAGACTCTACAATAACTTACTGCAAATTCAATTTGGTGATTAGTTACCTATCCTAAAATAAGCATCCAAGTCACAGAACATTGTGGCAATTTCGTGTACTGTCTCCACAGAAAACCGAAAGGTGGTGTAAATAGAGGGACTGGCAGACACTCTTGTTCTAGTCTGGTTTTAAATAATTAGGGCAGGGTTGCTGCAAAACTAAACTAGATGTGAAAATATGGATTGTTCTGACTGCTCCATTTTCTGACGTCTCCCTTTCAGCACACTCTTCTAAGAGACAAAACATTCCTATATGATGTGAGATCTTTCAACTTGAATGCATAATTTATCTATGCAATTCCTATTTCAGAATCTATTGTTTTGAAGAAATCTCTGGTTCAAATATTTTTTAAAAAATCTTTCTCAAATTATCTGCTACATTTCAGGGTTAACCCTCGAAGCACTCTGCCATTCATATTCCACACAGCAAATCAATGACTGCTGCTCGTTCCAGCCAAATCACTACACTCAGCTCAGACTCAACAGTTCAAGACCCTAATATGGTGACAGCTGCAGGGAATGTTATTCTGTAAAATGAATAGCTGGATAGTATTCTATCAGCTAACAGCACATAGTCTTCTGAGATCTTATTTGAATATAGGTGGTGATAGCACATTTCCTTGTAACCCATATGTACTTCACAATATGCTGTTTGTTCCTATTGCAATAATTATAGCTGTTTGCATTTCTTTAAGTGCGTACAAATTCTTGGAGGATCAGGGTCAAAGTTCAAAATTAGGCAATCAAATGAAAGTGCAAGTTCTCTTTCTTTTTTATAACTGGTTAACATCATCTCATGTAGTAAATGCTTTTGTCCACAATAAATAATGATAATTAGGAAACTAGAATATGCCTACACCAGTCAGTGAGAGCACTTTCTAACATAGGCAAGAAAACAAGAAAACAATACCATAGCAGCCACAAAATCATGTTTTTCATAAACCAATCAATCCTCAGATTAGAATTTGTTCTGTTTCCTACCTCCACTATTTTTGCTGGAATTCTCTTCCACACTTCACTGCCTTACAGTACACATCTCTTAGGCCCTATAGCACATTTTTCATTTTTTTTCTTTTTTTAAAGCTAAACAGCTCCTCTCATTCATTGTTGCCAGAAACATGGACTATTTACAAGGAATACTCCCTAGTTCCCAGCCCCTGCTCTACAATCTAAAGAAATCCATTTAGTCTCATGCTGTAATACAGCTATTTCCTACTGATTCTGATATCTTTCTCCACTTCCTTTTAGAAAACATGATCAGGCCTCCACATACAATGGTCCTTGCGCTACATACCTAGCATGAAATGATTTATAGAACAGCCAAACCAGTATTTTGTCTTCAAACCTGCACTAGTGGCTTAAGTGGACTCCCTTAAGAGAGAGAAATGTGGGTATTTTGCAATAGTTGATCAATGAGCTCATGTATGAGGACTGTCTGCCTTGTCCAGTCTGCCCACAGGGAAACAGGAATAAGACTGGTGTAACTGTTACAATGTGTGCTAAACTTCAGCAATTATAGAAAATTTGGGACATTTGGGACATTTGCCTCCTTTCTTAAAGTGAGTTGCAAATTGTACTGCCACATGTGGCCACAAAATGTAAACTAAACCACAGAAATGGCCTGGGCAGAAAGAAACCAAAAGGAAACCACTCTCCTCACACTGTCTCCTGTCCCACACATGCAGCCCTGGAGGGTATGACATGGAGCAGCCAGGAGCTGGGGAGGTAGTTATAAACAAATAGAGAAAGAGGCAAAAGAATTGCAGCTAGCTTTTATTAATCCTCAGTGTCTTCTGTATTGCTGCAAGTACTTTATTACTGATTTTCAGCTACATTTTTAGCAGGGAGACGGCAGTTGGTTTGGGCTTTCTTTTTAAACAAAGCAAGTTTTGAAAAGGAGCATCAAATTGGAATTTGAGAAGCTGAGAGCAGTGTCTCTTTAATTTGGTTAATTTGTGAGAGAAAGGGTTAGTGGTTAAGCAGCAGGTGAGTATTGGTGAGACTGAACATTAGATACTGCCCTACAAATGTATTTTGTGGCAACAAAGGGAAACTTACTGCAAAAACATCATTTAAAGACCTAGAAGTAGAGTACTTGAAATACACTGGCTTTAGGCAAGTCCTTTCATGTACATTTAAATTATCTATGGACTCAAGTAGAGTCTCCAGAGGGGGCTTGCAGGTTTCGCAGTCAATGTTCAAGCCCTGTTTTAACATTGTGAACAAGAACTAGAACAGGCCTGAATGTGCAGCTGTCAACCATGTGTAATAAACAATGTCATTACTCCCCACAGTGAGCAGATAGGCCTCCTGCTGCATCTTGACTCCCTTTCTGTACTTAAAAGAGCAATTCAGAGCAGGAAGCTAACCCAGGTGCCAGGAGCCACCCTCAGGAAGTGATTTTTTCTCTCCACTCCTTTCTTTAACCTACTGGTTTGGGCACCTATGATTATTCCAGAGTAAAACTCACCTACACCGCACAGACAAGTAATTTGAAAATTTTCTCTGTACTCAAGTTCAAATTTATGTTGAGATTATTAATGAAAATTTTACATTACATCCATTGCAAGACTGATCTTGGAGGAATTTCATTAATATTTCCCCTTTAACAAAATACATTATCATCTCTGCTTTAGCTGATTCCTCACTTCCTCATAATTCCGGTACCATTCTCTGTCTTCAGCAGTTTAACTTGCCTGGGTAACACTGTGATAGATTTATTTCTCTAAACTTATTTAAAGACAATGGGTTAATCAGACTTACTGAACTTTTGGGGAACAGTGTGTTTCATTCTAACTATTTCTATTAGTAGTTTCTAAGCAGTTCTTGTTTTCTGTTGTCCAGAAGTACTTTCAGTTGTTCTTTTCTCCAAGAAACTTCATAAACCTTGCAGTTTACTGAGCTCAAACCAATAGTTCTGTAGTGATGTGACACATTTTTGCCCATTCTCTTCACTGAAATTTAATTGTGTTCAGATTTTGAGTTCAAGGTTCAGTGTAATACAATACAGGAACCACAGAAAACATTATCCACCTTTTTGAGAATATGGGTTGTATTTGCATGAATAATTAGGGTCAGCCTGAAAGTTGCCCTTGCTCTGTGTCAGTCAAGGACCCAAATTTCCCATGTTAATGGTCAGAAGTACTAAGCAAGAAATATCCTATAGGTATAGTCTATTCACCTTGATATCTCAGTTTAAACTTGATAATTCTCTGTATCTATGTCTTGGTTCAGATAACAACATAAAATTTCATGAATCATATATGTTACTGTATGAGAAAATATTAAGTGGAGGAGAACTATATTTTGCCAACAGTTTGCAGCATAAGAACACTAAGAAATGAAGTTATTTGCTGGGAGTGTGTCAGTGTAAGAGTGAAGCACGTTCTCACATTCCCCACCTCCCTCAGTGTTTGGTGACCCATCAAACCTGAAGTCTTTTGCCCAGGCCTTGTTGCCATCCAGATTGCTCTGCCCTGCAGTCCTGCCTCACTTGCAGAAATGGTGACATTAACATTCTTCTCTCAGCCTAACCCTGCTCATTTCATTGGCACATCTCTCAGCTTCACAGGGTACAAGGTAGTCAGCATGATCTCCACCACACACAAAAACCTTAAAGTCCTTTCTCAAACACCTTTCACAACTGCATCAAATACAGAGCAGCCTGAAAAGACCCTGCATTATAGAAGGGCTGCACTTTGAGTGTGGATCACACACTGTGGATAAAACAAGCATGAATGATAGGATACAGATGAAGAAGGCCCAGGTGGCCTAGAAAGGACAACACCAGTGAAGACAAACCTGTAATGGAAGCTTGCTCAGCAACACAAACACCTCATACAGTCGTGAATGTGATTCCAGGACATGCTACTGCTTTACAAATACCCTGCCAGTGCATCAGGAATATTTTACAGAAATAAGGACTTTTAAGTCACTTGGGTGGGTTGTCAAAAGAAAAAAAAAATGGTGCTTAAATATGCCAAGATAATGTAAAAAATAGAATTTGTACATTTGTCAAAAAATAGATAATAACAAAAACATCTAGGTAGGGACAAAATAAGATGCAGATGGGAACCTAAACTGGCACTTCTTATCTTCTGAGTGCTTGGCTTCACAACCTTAATACTACAGGTTTTGAATGAATCATATCCTTGTTTTGTTTTAAGAACACTACAGCCACAGATAACACACCAGACAGAAGACTCAGCAATAGGGGGAAAAGTTGGGTTATCACTTCATTTTACATTTTCATGAGACTATGTTCTTTTTCTTAAAGTATTTGATTATGTTTGAATGCTGAAAAATACCTCAAACATGAACCTACCAACAGCCTCCACTTTTTATTTACCATTTTTCAGGGAGGAATGGCTGTAAGGAGGATTTTTCTGACTACTTGAAAACAGAATTTACATAGAGATTAACACACTTGAGACATTCCACAGGACACAAATCTGTTTAATTGGTTTTTCTTGACTGTAATCATTCTATCCAAGATTTTTTTTTCCCATACTTGAAAAATTACAGACAAAAAATCCAGTTTGTAATCATCTTGCTGAACCATGCAGAAATCCTCTATTAATTTTCTATCGATATATTTTTGCTCATTGGCTGAAAGTGCAGCTTTCTCTGTGAAGTTATAATATGAGCAAAAAAGTAAGAATGTCTCTACAAAGCAATGGCTGATGTGAACGACTGGCTAGATGCTGTGCAAACCTCCACGCTGGTAATGCCACCAGCTGACTCAGAAGCTGATGAAAGCTTCTAATATGCTTCACTTTTGCCTCATTTCCTGCAGCATTTTTTGCTTGATGGTGGAATTTTGACAAGGCATTGCTGTGGCTTTGTTTCAATTAAGTTTAGACACTGATCTAGCTATGCCACAGGTTTGGCAGCTACTAAAATAAACTTCATTCTCCCGTATCCCCAGTGATTTTACAGTTTTCATAATGTTCTGATCTTATCAGCCGCTGAATTTCATCTTCTCAGAAAAGTGAAACTTTCCTTTCCTTCCTGTTCTTTGCCACCAAACATTCCTTTTTATCACGATTTTCAAGCCTTCAACTTTAAAGTATAGAGGTCAGTGAATTTGTCATCTTTACTTCCACACAGATACTCCTGTGCATCCTAAAACAACTACCAAATTGTTCTCAGAGGACACAACATACTAAACCCCTTCTAGAGCATTTCTTTGCAAAATTGTTATTCTGTGAAACTTCTTGCATGACATTTATTCAATCAAATTATAATTGACTTCTCTTGTCCCATCCCCATAAAGAGTAAAATATTAAAGTAATGCGATGAAGTGAAAAATAAGAATTGGTATATAGGGATCACACATTTTAAAAATGAGTTGTTAATCTGTCGATAAAATCAATAAACATTCCTGGGTATTCCTGTCTGTGGAAAAGATAAATATTTTGTTGTAAACATAAAGAAGCCAGTTGCAAATTTTGCTTGTCATTGCAAAGGCACAATGTATGAGGTATTAACCTTTCAGCCCATAAGCATTTGTCTATGTACTGGCTCTAACTGGCACCAGCAAACATCATACTTTGTCAAGAAAAGAAATAATTTTTTGCTGAATGCAATGCATGATAAGGCCAGTCAAAGAGAAATTAAGTTACAACTACTTTTTTTCTTAGCAGCCCTCTTAATTAAAGACAATTTTAAAAAAACTTTATAACTGAAATATTCATGAGAGAAATAACAGTCTAACTAGAAAGTATTCATTGAAGATGCATTTTTACATATTCAGTGATGTTTGTACAGCTGCTTAAACCTGTAATTGACATCAGTTCTTCTTGCTGATTTTCTGAGAAAATCTAGCCCAGGTAAGAAAGATTTTTTTTGAGGCTTTCAAGACACAAAACTGCAGAAAAGTGTATTCAAGAGGGATGTTTGAAGTAGCATGCAGGAGCTAAAGCCTGTTAACAAATAATGAAAAGAAGGTTTAAATCCCATAAATCTCACTCAGTTTCTTTTAATGTTTATAAACTGTTTACTGAAATAATAGTGTTTCTGTTTAGCAATGAATGCAACTGTGAGATATTTCTTCTTTAGGGGAAAATCTAAAAGGTAATGCTTTTTTCCTAATAAGATTTGTACTTAGTTATAGCATAGTACTGCTGATGTTGAAGGTTTAAAGCTGAGTAACAATAAGATTTTATTAATGTTTAGTGACAGTCTGCCTAGTAGAAAGGATGGAATTGATGGATAGTCATGCTTTTTTACACCACTTACTCTGTGTCTCCATAATCTCTGTAAGCCCAGAATAAGGCTGTCAGGCACACATGAGAAGCCCAAGTTTTTCCAGCTCCAAAAGGGATGCTACAGTAATTTCATTCCGTACACTCAGTCCTCATTTCTCACATCAGAGGGGTTTTAGGCATAGAAGTAATCAGGTTTGTTGTGTTTTTTTAAAGTCAGATTAATTCCCTAATTCCCAACTCACCTAACATGAACAAAGACTTGCGCTGACACAGCACAAAGGAGGGAGGTGCTGCAGGAGGGAAGGAAGAAAAAGAAAAGTCAACAGGCACTGAGATATAGCACTTTGTGCCGTGAAACTACCGCTCAAATCAGGAGCAGTTTGATTTCTCTAGAGTAGGGAATGAGCAGCAGCTGTAATTACTGCCTGTAAGAACAAACACTCCCTCACTCCCCTGCCTTGGAGAGGCTGAGCTGCTGCTGGCCATTTAAGACAATTCACAGTTCCCTTGCCAGAGTAAACAGTTATATCCAATAATGCCTCTCACTTCTTCTCCCTTTTTAAGAGGAATGTGTTTTTTAACATACATCCTCCCAGGGATCTGGTATCCATCAGGGCCTTGCAAAGGCAGAGACAGAGCTAAATGGGCTGCAAACTGCAGAGCAGGCATAGAAAAGCCTCTAGTTAAAATGTGGCCCACAGGCTGGTGTATCTACAGGTGCTAATGGTGGATGGTGGCTGCTGGAGCAAGCCTCTCAAACCTTCCCCACTAAAAAGGGCTCTGTGACAACCTACCTTTGTTTCCAGCTTTTTTTCAATTGTGGTCAGAAAATCTTTCCTATTTTTATTTAAATATTTCTGTTTGCAGAATTAAGCAGATTTCATGTCCTCACCCACTGGACTTGGCTTCCAAGATTTTTAAGAGGATTTTTCAAGGACAAAACTGGTTCCACTTCAAGAGAAGGGGGAAAATCTGCTGGGCAAACACGAGTGTATCCCAAGGGCACAAACCTTCGCAAATATGCCTCTTGTAACCTACAGAGTACTCAAGTTCAGTACTCAGAGTATTCATGTTCTCATCTCTTCCTAGCTTATTTAATTTTTCTGTCCAAGCCTCAACAGCACTGATAAAAACATGGATGAAATAAGTTCCCAAACTATGCAAGATTACATGAATTTTACTTACTGCACCTCTGAAGCCTGTACCAAGAAAACCTACTTGCAATTGACCAAGTGGAAATTTCCACTCATGTCATAGATTGCTAAAGCATATGGTAATTTTTAGGTTTGAGCAAATACTTTTCATGCTCTAGGACTAGAATGAGGCATATTTGCTCCATTTGTATTTGAAAGGCTAATTCATTAGCACATTACGCCCACATCAAAACATTCATCCTCAGAGGTGCTAAAAAGTCATCTGTCAGTTTTCTAGAACTTTTAGTTCTATATTATCTTTACCCCATATTGCAAGAAAATTTTCTTTCATGCCAAAAAATGTATCTGTGTTTTGCTGAATTTTCATGAAGCCAGTTATATCCTTCTCTCTGCATCTTAACTATGTCTTTTCTTAATTCTTAAATGGACTGACTGGGATGACCCTTCAGCTTGTAATTCCACTGATGCCAATGTAGTTACAGTGCCTTGGCACTGTTGTACAAGTCTCTTTTCATACTCTGGTCAGCACATAAAGGACATAAGGATAATTCCTGCAAAAGAGAAAACACAGACATGGCAGAAGGGGGGCCCAGAGGCAACTCCCCACCCACTGCTGATATTTCATGCTCTGCAAATAATTCTGCTTTCTCTGTGGAATACAGTTACATGCCTTGCTCTCAGCTACATCCTTCTTTCCTTCTTCCCTTTATCCTCAGATTCCTAAGGGAACAAGAAATGTTCCTGAGAATATTTCTATTCTCATTTAACTAATTAAATTCCTTAGTTGCTGTACCATACAGAGATGTACACATACTCACTCAACAGTAAATCAGTAGCAGTATTAAAGCATTTTTCAATAAGAATAGCTAGAGCACACACAAGTTCCTAACAAAGAGGATTTTCTAAATACATTTTTTGTTACCTTGGTTTGCTTTATCATCACTGTAAGCTGCAGCAGGCTTTACAAGCCTGAAGGATGGACAGGTGAGCAAGCAGAAACAGATGAAAGGCACTTTTTGAACAAGTCACTTCTGGCAGCATGGCAGAGGTTGATCTAAGAGGTTAGTCAGAGGCAGAGAAGACAAGAGAGATCTGTGTGGCTCTCCTAGACAGGCTCTAGGACAGCCTTGTGCAGCTGCTGTGCAGGAGGCAGGGAGGAAGCAGAAAAGACCAGGAATGCACCCAACACCCTCAAAATGGCAACTACACGAAGGGAAAAAGGAAATGGACTAGAAGAAAAGAAAGCTGCAGTTATGTTCAAAGTTATGTTGAAGTTTGAAACTGAGAACAAGAGGTTTTATTTAATACAATAATAGAGAGACAGCCATTGGGATTTGAAAAGAGGAATTATGTCTCTGTGTCAATAGAAAGGAATATTATTCTGGTAGCTTCATTTTGTAAGAATAGAAGAGGTAAGGGATTGGGGGCCTATTTGTGATAATAGGTTCAGAGCTCACATCTAACACAATTAAGTTTAATAAACAATACCAAAAATATCTCTCCCCACATTCAGCATAACTGTGGTATATTTAGCTACTGAAAGTATATTGACCCTGCCTCTCCCCCTCACTTGCCCTTATGTCTACAGATGACAAAAATCTTTTCTTTCCAATTCTTTCTTAAGTGAGAAAAAGTATTTGCTATTGAAGATGCTACCACCAGTATTGCTTTTCTTTAATCATGGAGAGACATTCAGCTGAACCCTTAACAATTGAATTTCACAGTGTTTACATAAAAGTGGATGTGGATACAATTCATTTTTGTGTGTTGTAAAGACAGTGGGTTTTATTCTGCAAAATGCGGCACATTTCCATATTTATCATTGTAAGCATAGAATTGCTTAAAGGCAGCACATCTTTAATTAATTTTTACTGCAGTGTGAAAAGAATCCTAAACCATTAATCATTTTCCTTTCACTATATACTGAAAGAACATTTTCCTGTCTTGTTCTATACACACACATGCACACACACACACGAAATCTTGTTGTACCTGGCTCTCCAACACACTGGTTACAAATTGAGCCCCTTTCAGCCTCTTGATCTAAGCTGATCTACCCATCACAGAATAGCTCTCTGGTAATGCTGGGTTAGTTAGAGTTGCCAGTGCCCACCCAGCAACTTCTTCCAGAGCCTTCACCAGTTTCAACAGGAACAAATGCTGGATTGAATTTAAAATCTAATGTTTATTTTCCCGCTGATTCTTTTTAGCTTTCACTCACCTTCTCTAACTGGCTGACCGTGTTTTCTCAGCCCAATCATCCTCCTGCCTTCTATTATTTTACACTACTAGAGGTGAATAAATACCTTTCTGTTGGAGAAGGCAGTTGTATTTCTTCCACGTGTGTATTTTTTCCCTACATAAATGTCAGCAAATAAGATGTTACACTTGGTCGTTTCCAGTAGGGTATTTTAAATGAATGCACCTTATCATTCAGTCTGCTGCCTAAACAAAGCCTGGCAAATCAAATTATTATACATGCCAAAAATATTATGAATATTAACTAAGCAGTCATTACTGGCCCCATCCAAAGGATTAAATAATGAAGAAAAAGAGAGAAGAAATTATGCCTCTAAATTACTTCTACGAATCAAGATTCTAAAGACTCTTTTAGGGAACTGGTGAACTTTACAGGGTTTGAGAAGTAACTATTTGGTGGCCAAATTAAAATTTGAGCCATATAAGGAATTCAGGATCACAGGCAGTCAGAACTAGATGCATACTCTGAAATTTCATAGTGCCAAAACTATAGCATGTAACAATTTTTGATCCTTAAAAGAACACAAGCCTTCTTACTATTCTGAAGGAAAATCCTTATATTTTCCTTTTTTTCTTTTTTTCTTAAGGTTCCCAGGGTATCAAGTATGTACTAAAACTGTACTGTTATTGACAATCATGAGAAATTAACTAACTTTACAGTATATACCTCAGTGTGATCAGAATCAGAAAAGAAGCATTTTTTGCCCAGGTTATACAAGTGTGGTCTTATGTAGGGAAGGAATTAAGTCAGGCCTTTATGCTGATTTTCACAGAATCACAGAATAAACTGAGTTGGAAGAAACCCACAAGGATCATTGTCCCACAGCCCTGCACAGCACCATCCCCAAGAGTCACACCATGTGCCCAAGAGTATTTTATACCTAGAGTGAACAATTTTTACCCATTGCAGACTTACAGGCAATCCAGCTGAGGGTAGCCCAAACCATGAGCCACGTGATCCACAGCTCCTACAAGACAATACAGAGAGATTCAGTTTCACATCAAAGCCAGCCAAATATGTTGTTCTGATGATTTATGACAAGAGAAAATAAATCTCCTTAATGCTGACATATAAATAGTCTTCTTTTTTATGTTGCAACTCAGTGCTTAGCTATATTTTAACATTTCCTAATAGCATTTTTTATTAATTGAGCATTTTCCTTACTTTTCAACCAAATTCAGCATATAAATTAGTGTCAACAGATTTTAATCATACTGGGTAAGAATTCCTATTTTTAGGTAGCATTAGCACTCTTGCTATCAAATGATCTTCAGAACCACTAAGGGAGATTCTGAAAACCATCCTTTGAGTAGGTTCACAATCCTCTCTAACACACACACATTACACTCATGTTTAACATTTTAGGGCCAAATATTGAATTTGGGAGGAATTATTTCAGTGGTGACACACAGGCTGAGACCACACAACTTTCAGCTAGCATACAGACCACGGTAGATTTTAGCTTTTCTTTCTCATCACTGTTAGTATTTGCTGTGTGTCATATCAATATATTCAGGCAGATATTTTCTGAAAGTTATTGCTAAGATGAAATGCCATTCTTCTTGCTTTCTTAAGAAGAAACACATCTGTGGATGTGCAATAAAGAGATGAAAAAGATAAAAATTCTCTACAAGGGGGTGCTCTTTATCATATAGTATTTGTATGTCACATTAGCTTCTACCTATATATAACTTTCCACAAAGGCTACTCTTTAAAAGGTGATACACCTTCTGTGAAGGCAGCTCTTGAAAAGAGGATATACATGATCTTGGCCAGTGAAATGGATTAGAAATATATTTAAGCAGATGATTCTTTCTCCATATACTATGGCTTTAAGATGCCTTTCTTCAAACAAACATGCTTCTGGTTTTGTTTGAAAGTGGAAAAAATATATATTTTTACTTTCTTTTCTTTCTCCAAGATGGTGTATTCTTTTACTATAATATATATTTTTAGATATGCATATAGAATGTATTGTTTATTCAAAATAATTTTTTTATATATTTAGACTACATGTGGTTCAAATAGATTACTGTAAAATCTCTGCTTTATAACAAAAAATAATTCCCTGCATGTGAATAGAACTAGAAAAAAAGTCATCTCTACTTGGTAGTTAGAGGCAGATCATTGTTTAGCTGCGTTTGACTGAGATCAAAATAAGAATAACCACATCATATGGCACCTCAGATCCAATCAGCTCTGTGTCATTTAACATAATCCTTTATGTCCAAACTCCAGATCTTAAAGCCTGTACATCACTTAATTAACTAAAGCATACAAGGTCCTGAAGATGAAAGTTCCAGGAGCTGTCTGAAATTATAGAACATAGCTTTGAAGTGTAGTAGAACAAATAAGAGATCATAAACAGGGAAAAAAATCCACTTAAATAGTGTCAAAGAATGGGTCAGCTCAGCAGGAAGTATCATTTGTCTGCGAGACAATTTAAACCCTGCTTGCATTGCTTCTGTTCAAGCATTATGATTTAAAAGATTTTTCTGTGCCTTAGATTTCCACAGCACTTCTTACAAAACTGCCTCAAAACCAAAGAAAAGTATTTTAAAAATGCTAAATATACTTTCATGTTGGAGGCTTAAGAATAACCCATTTAGGTCTGTTGTGGCAAGTGCAGCAACTGGCACAGCAATAGCCTGGGTGTTATTCTCAGCTCTGATATTTTGCCAGTTCTTTTGACTTTTACCCAAGAAAAGTTTAAATCATTTTGATGAATTCCTGAATTCCTTAAGGTGGCATGCAGTAGCACTGCTTGTTATTTAGCAACATGCAGATTTGGAAACAAATTGGATTTAAAACATGTACAAGTAATAAAAAAATAGTTTTAAATTTCTCTCTGCTGTTCCTCTGGGGTGGTTTGGGATTTTTTTTCAAAAAAGCTTTTTTGCCTTTCATAAAATAAATGTTTGAAGCTTTTACATGATACATTATCTACATTATACTAGCATGCATGTAGCATAAAAGATGAGAATGAACTTTCTCTTTTCCAGCCAGAAAACAGAATACACATAAACCATGAGACAGGTTCAATTCAGCAGAGTAACAGGAATACCAGAACAGTCAAACAATGTTTTTTTGTGCATTTTGTGAATTTTAAACAGTTTGCAGATAAAGATACACTTTATGAAGCATAATCAAAGATGCCTGAAATCTACCATTTTAAATATTATAGTACATGTAGTTTACTTTTTTAATCAGCAGTATTATTTTCCCTCAGCATGAAACATAGACTTGGAGGACTGAAATATAATAACACCTATTACAAGTTGGAGTGGGGGGCAAGGGGAAGAAAAACAATCTGAGCAAGGAAAGAAGAACTGAACTTTGGAACAAGAAAAGATATCTTTCTCAACATCTCTTATGGAATAGGTAGCAAAGGACAGAAGATAGAAGCTTCAATAAGACTTCAGAGTTCTTTCAGAATATTCTCATCATAGGTACTAACCTAGGTAAAATGGGGCCCTTTTTAGAAGTTCTCTTCAAATCTAAAAATCAAATCATGACACAAAGGACTTAATTATTTACTTTTAGTATGACAGAGGACATGTACTTTTAATCCTGCAGATTTTAATGGGCCAGTCAGTCAGCCTGTCTCAGCCCTAACAAGTCTCTAAGATTATGGCAGTCATTTTACATACCAGAAATTCATCCTCTCAACATCACATTATTGTCCCTACCTTAGATCTTTTATCTATGTTTGATGGAAGAGAAATTAAACCAGAGATATTCCAGACTAGAAACACTGACATTAAAAGGGAAGAATGCAAGTTTTTACTCCCAAATCATGTCACATTCAGTCAATCAGAGCTTAAAATCTCCATGTTCTACCAATAATAAAGAACAGGCACACGTTAGTGGAGCTGCTCCAAAAAGAGTCTCTGGACACTGTCAGCCACCAGACCCAGCATTCTGAAGGGACATTAAGTCTTCTCCAGTAATGAAAGGACTGTCATAGGTGCAGTGTCATGAGGAAGGAGCAAATAGAATACCACAAAATTTATAGAATAACCTCTCCTCCTTATCTCCTCTGTCTCTTTTTCTGATTTAAATGGGATTTACGATGACATGACAAATTTATGAAGAAATATAAGGGAGATACAGGAAAAAGGACTGCTGACCTCCTTTCATGGATGACTTGTTTCACAGAAAGAACATCCTTCATTGTCTTAACTCAAGGCACATTAGATGATTTTGAAATAATCATACAAGAGCAAGATAAGGCTGTTTTGGCAAATATGTTGCAAGAAATAAGTACCTGAGCTAACAATAGCAATTTAGGAGGTGTACAAAGGAGCTGCCTGAGGTTTAAAAGTCGACAGTTCCATTAAATACTGAAACAACTGCTGCAAAGAAAAGATTTTCAAAGTTAGTAATTATTTTTATGCTTCATCAGGAAAGAAAAACATGACCCACAAAATTTATTTCCTGCTAAAGCTAGCAAGCTCTATGATTATTGAATAGATTGATACAATTGATTATGCAGAATCTGCTCAGACTATGAAGCAACCTCAGCCTCAACCTAAAAAGAGACATAAGGAGCCAGCCATTGGGTCAGTTAGTTTTTAACTTGATGACCCTTTGTCCCTGTTTCCCATATCTTGCTCTGAAAACTGAAGAGTTGCCATTTCAGGAGGGACTACAGCTCTTTGATACTACAAGCAGCTTCAGTGTCTCCAGTCGAGCAGCTGTGGGAATAAAGCTTCAGAGGGTCTGTGAACAAAGGGCATGTTCAAGGCTATAAAGCTAAATGAGGATGAAACAAAAGGGAATATCTTATTCACTTTTTTTCTCTTTGTGGAGGGGTTGGAGGAACTGAGTGACAGAAGTCATATTTATGGCCAGTTTATTTTATAATCTGGGATTGGCATTACTGAATGTTTGAAATTATTTCATAATTATTTATTCCGAATACACGCTTACATTTCACTGACATCATGGCCTTGTTCAGGGTCTGAAGGGCTGCACTGGATGAAGATAAAGGAAATGTTTAGTGCTTATTCTTTATGTACAAATTTTGCTGGATTAGGACCTTGAAGACACAACTGTTTCTTTAACTATTTTTCTCTCTTCACTTCTCACAACTTACTACTCTCTCATATTCCTGCTCCTGCAGTCAAAAGTATTTTTGCCATAGGAATATTGCGTTGAAGAGGTAGGTTTAGAATTCTAAACAGGAGGTACTTTAATTATTGATTCATATTCACCATCCATCTATTCAGCATCTCTAAAAATTGGTTCTCTCTTTCTTTTTTACAACCAGAAGCAGCTCAGTACAGTGTAACTTACACTATGGCAGCAGGATTGTCTTCAAAAAGCCACCACCCCAGTTCAGTGACTTCTCTGACAGCTCCTTTTTCAGTTCTTAACAGAATTGCACAAGAGTGAGAAATACAAAGTGGCATGCATCCCTGTCTCCACTTTCTATAAAACACTTTTTTTCTGATGTCAGATTTAGAGGAATTAATAGCAGAGATAACATTTCATAACTACACCACCCTACCCATAAAAATAAAATCCTAATATTTAAACCATTCTGTTTTAAATTCAGTGCTAATTACTTGCCAAAATGTTGATAGCAATTAATGAATGAATTATGCAAAATGGCAGCTCACTAAACCTAACTGATCTTTAAGATCTAATTCAGCTATGCCCAGTTTCAAGTTGAGTGCTGTCACTGGCTACAAAACATATATTCTTACACATGTGCTCTCTTACTATCTGCTTCTGCCTATTCCTTGATTGTGTCATCCTTCTAAGACTCCTGAGATGTCCATTTCTTTTTCATCTATTGATTTTATCAGTTTTTAACCAGAATATCAATACACAAAATCTAAATCTTACTGAACGTTACTTTTACCTTCTCCATATGAAGAATAAGAAACTACTTCCTAAGGGAATAACTGGACTTCCTGATATACACTTACAAGTGTTTTACTCACCTACAGGTTGTTCATGCCATTGCAGCAATCTCTGAGTCAAGTTGTAAGGAAAGAAGTTTCTCAAGCCCGTAACAATCCCTTGGACAAAACCTTGCCTGGGAATATAAAATTACACCTCCAGATAATTGCATACATTTTTTAAAATTTCTTGCAGCAAGAAACACATAGTCTAATGATACACCTTTTTTTTTCATATTGAATATTTTTACTTGCTAATTGGTTGGAGTAAATTATACATTATATGATATCTTAACATTTATTTTATGCACAGAAGCTGATATTTTTTTTCTTGAAATATCACCCGCTGCATAAAAAAATGTTAAAATGTGCTTAAAACTAAGCTTGAACTTAGTCCCTTTAGAGTGAACAAAATTAGTCCCATGCTAAGATCATGCATCTGTGTAAGTACAGTGAGGCATAAAGATAATATAGTTGAAGGAAATTATTTCCATTATTCATTTAGCTATGCTAAAACAAATGGACATAAAAGAATATTTTACAAGTCATTATTTTTTTAAAGGCAACTTTGGATATCTGTGATAGCTGTACCTTTAACTCCATTACGATGCCTCACAAATCCCAATCTTTTTTATTAATGCTCCATACTCCATTTTGCAGGCCATGTTTAACACAATACACAACAGAGTCTGTAAAAGCCCAGCTACTGGAAGTGGCTCTGGTGAATTCTGCAGAGGGGCTTAAATGTGCAGTTCACAAGGCAGTGCAGAGGTGACCAAGGCAAAAGGTGGAACGGGGAGCCCCGACAGCCATATCTGCTCCTCATGCTTCTGTCAGCAGCCAGCAGAACAGGAGCAGCGCCAGCCTCAGCACAGCTGGGCTGCTGTTAAAGACAGAACTGTGTTCTGTGTCAGCACACAGCCAAACAAGTGTCCCCCTCTGCAGCACACACTGTCACTGCAGCAGGCTGGTGCCTTCAGCCCTGGGCCAGACTGGGGGCAGCTGGGCTTTGGACAGAGCGGGGAATCAGAGCCCAATGTGCGCTTGCTGTGGTGAGCAGCACTAAAGGAAAAGGAAAGGTGTTAGTCCACTTAAGGAGAACATGGAATTTTCTCCTTGATAATTAAAGCATATGTCCTCAAAGGATACTGCTGTGTAATAAAGACCTTCCTGTCTTTTTTTCTGGTCAGATCTCAGCATGCCAAAGCATGCAGACCTTGAGAGGCTGCTGAATCTGAATTCCTTAACTTCCTTATGAGGAGTAAGTGCATGGAATAAGGAGAGGCAGGCAATACACAGAAAAAGATCATCTTTCTTTGTTACCCTCCACTCCTCTCACAGCAAGAATCAGTGATGGCCTGTGTCCACTAAATTGTGTATGTTGCTGAAGCATCGAATCTATGGGCTCCCCTTTACTCACAGTTTAATAGAATTCCACATGACTTGTTGGAGGGATGTTATATAAATACATTATGGTATTAATATGTTGCATTTACAGAGAGACTCTCTGAGACATTACTCTTGGTAAGCCTATAAAGCATTCTGTGGTCACTGAATCAAAACAATAAAAAACAATTCTGCTATCCACAATAGGTACAAGGAACAATCTTGAATAGATGGGCATTATTATATTTAATGAACAGTGGGCAAGATCACTGTTTCTAGCTGCATTGATAAATAACAGCTTTTGTGTAAAATTTAAAATCATGCGGAGTAAGAAAGTATTGTCCACCTATTAGCCAACACCTCTAAATCTGATTTTGAACTGCAGAAAAATATTAGACGACAAGAACTTTATCAATGTGCTTTTATTTTCTATAACACTACTTTTGTTTGCTGAGCTTGCTGTCTATAAACAACTTATAATGTTCACTTTTGATTTAAACAGTGATAACGTTTCTGCATTTACTGCAATAATATTGTGAGCCATAACACCGTAAAGTAAGCCATAAAAGCAATTTGCTTTCTATATGATATTGATTTTTAAATAAATTAGTAAAGTTTGTGTTTATTCCATGCAGAAAGCAAAAAACAAAAGTAGAATGAAGAAAACTACACTTACAGCTTTTCCAAACTTATCTAAAACTGAATACTGGTTATGTGAAATGTTTTGTGGATACATCCTTAAAGCCCACAGAATGGTTTCACACCTGCACTGAAGTGCTTCGGGAAGAAACATATCACATTCTTAGAAAAACTTAGGACTTCTTCTAAACATACATCTAAACATACATCAACATGAGAATTTCTGGACAAGTTACATCTTGAAGTTGAAAAAGGAATACTTTAAAGCAAGTACTTTGCTGGTGTATGAAGCTTCATTAAGAAATGGAATACTATCTTTCCAGTATTATATTTCCAGACCAGTTTCATTGAACCTTTTAGAAATCACACCATCTTTATTTTTTCTGATGTGCTTATGGGCCCAGAGTGCCAAACATTGAGTCAAACAAAATTTGTTTCCTCATTCTCCAAATCACAGTTAACAGGGAAAGAATATGAGAGAAAATGGGGTCCTGTTCTTTTTCTGAGCCTGACTCCTGTGTCTCAGGACAGCCAGAGACAATTTTTATGGTGCTAACTGACTTCTCATCTGTCACTGATGGAGAGGCAGCTGTAGAAGGGATTAAGCAGTTCATTTTGAGTGACATAAGGAACAGAAATTCCTTCCAATAAATTCTTGTTAAGAAAAAAAGGAAAAAAAAAAAAGACAGGTTTTAAGATTAGGGCTAACTGAAAAAACCAGAATCCTTAGTTTGGCAGAGGAAAAAAAGGGAAAACAAACAAACAAACAAGCAAACAAACCCCCACGCATATGCATCAAAAGAGAAAAAGAACCATGCCAGCATGTAAACACAGACTGTGCCCACTCCTTGAACAATATATTCAGGGTTGGCCCTACCATAACAGAAAGCATAAGTAGGAAAGGCCATGGATGGGCTGGTGTTTGGAACCCTTCCAGAAGAGAAGAGAATAAACAAATGACAATTTTTCAGCTTGGCAAAGGGATGATGTATAACACTTTGGAAACTGTTTTGTAAGGAATAAATAGTTACAGCAGTATATATTACTTTGATCATTGAACCATGAATAGTATAAAGATAGTGAATAGGAAATTACAGCATCAGTTTATGGATATTAATTATAACAATTAGCAATAAAAATTAATATATCTACTAATTATACATATACATACTAGTTTTATATATATATATAAATACAACATAGCAATTAATTACACATAATTATAACAATGAATATTTCTACAACATTACTCAATTATGGGACAGTGCCATATAATCCTGTGAGAGCTGAAAGTAAATTCCAGAAAGGACAGGAAAAATTCACAGGAGACAGGGCCATCAATGGCTGGTCAACACTGTGCTTTTAGTCCAATATTGGCTCTATAAATTCTCTCTTTTTGGTTGACATAAGATGGGAGAGAAAACCTGAGAGACCTTTTGTCTTCCTTGGATTTTTAAAACTTTTTTTGCTGTGTATCCAATATTTGTCATCATTAGAGACAGAGTGCTGGTCTAGGTGGATATTCAGTTTGACACAGGACAGCAGTACTTGTTCTCTAGGGCATGTAATCAGCCCTGTATCATTAAATTTATAGGTGCATATGAAAAAAGAAGAGTAACCTGAGAAACTTATGAAAATTTTATGTTGACATTTAACCTCAGGTGTTCGAATTACAAGAGTTTCAAGGTTATTTTGTGCAGATTCAAGGGATTTATACAGTGTAATGCCTTTTCCTGGTTTTAAAACCAAGAGTCAAACACTGTTAGAAGGGAAAAAGGGATTTTACCTCAGTATTTATTTTAAGGATCCTTAGATGCACCACATCCAGGTGGAATGCACCTCCATGCACACTGCAATCCACCCCCACCAAAGATCAGGTATAACATTATAGGTGTCACTAATTAGCACATCTATCAAAGATTCCCCAATGAGAGGCTCAAATGAGCCCCGCCTTCCCCAAGGAACCTTCCCCTGGATGGTTCTATCTCAGTTTACAAAGTGTGTTCTGGAGAGGACCTTGGTGTCCGGGGCACACTGCTCCCTAACTAGGAAGCTTCTAAAATGTTCAGTCTCCTAGCCTGAGAAACAAGTTCAAGAATATAGGCTAAAAAACACTAAGAACACAAAAATTGTAAAAAGGTATAAGAGGGGTATAAAAGAAAAGGCAAAAAATCATCATGGCATCAACAGCAGCAACCACAGATTCACAGAACAGCTTGGGTTGGAAGCAACCCTAAAGTTCATCTAGTTTCAATTCCCTTATCATGGGAAGGGACACCTTCCACAAGGCCAGGTTGCTCAGAGCTCCATCCAGTGTGGGCTCAAACACTGCAGGGATGGGGCATCCACAACTTCTTGGGGCAACCTGTTCCAGTGCTGAGTAATGCAAGGGATTTATACACAGACAGTATTAAAGAGATTCCACCACTTAACAACAGATAAAAGGTATTTTTAATTCTTTCTGAAAATAGGTTATTTCATTTATAATCTTTTAAAAAGTTTTTTTAATAGGAAGAAAAGTCTGTATCAGAGCATCTATCATCCAGCAGGTTACAAAAACCTATCTTCTTAAAAAACCCCAAATAATAAATTATATTACATGATACATTTGACTTATGTTTTCTCACTTGTCCTACTGTTGATTTCAGAATATCACCCTCTCCAGGGTCCACTCTAAGGTTTACAGGGCATCAGAGAGTCTCACTGATTATTTTACCTACTCAGAAATTACCCTCAGACATTAAACTCTATCACAAATCAGGAGGGACACTGGTGTGTGATCCAGACTGTGTTGTCAGTTTCATCATTTCCCTGTGTGTGTGAAGAGCACAACTGAAGTAACCACTTCTCTGCTGTATGGGCATGTCAGAAATTAAATAGTGCCACCATCCGTAGGATGTCCATGTCACACAAAATTCTTGGGTTTCACTTGTAATAATAGAACAAAAGCCTTGTTCCTTGGAAGCCAAGGTATGGTGTCACTGGTGTAGGAGGGATCGGGTTTTCTGCTCTGCTATCAAGGAAATCAATAATTATCTTCTTTGGAGAGACAATATTTAGATACATACAGATGATATGATAAGTAAGCTTGCAGTGTTGACTTATGCGTTCTGCTATGTAAGAAGTATCTCAGATGTAATCAGTTTGAATTTTTACTTCCAAGTCATATTTACTGCTGAACCCTTTTCTTAGAGCCCTTGACAGTTTCTGTTAATATTATAGAACTCTAATATTTACAGACTCACTCCTTTTAGAGATTTAGGTACAGAAATGTAAAATTATATTAACTCAAGCAATCAAAAGTATATTTTAATTGGTTATATAATATTACTCTTTTTTTTCTGAGAAATTTAGACATGGAGATTTCTGAGGAACTTACTCTAAACAATCATCTTCTTTAACTGATTTTATTTACATATATTGGAGGGATCATTTTGCCATGAGTTCTCATATATTGGCTCTGTTCCTCTTTCTTACCCTCCCAGCTCTGTTGTGACCTTCCCCACAGAAAACACCTGCATTTCCTTGACTCGTGAAGCTCTAGTTCCTCCACCTAACTCTGCCTACCATGAAGTTATTAAAAGTCTGGCCTCACTGCTTCCTGCTGCCAGCTGCACAGCAGGTGCTGGTGTTCCGCGTTCCTGGAGTCAGAGCTCTCCTTGTATGTTACCCAAACAGCAGCATATTTCCAGAGGCATCTTCTCTGCTGCTTGGGAGTCTTGTACAAAATTATATTGTGGTGTCCCAAAGTGCACACAGGACTCGAGGTGAGGCTGCTCCAGTGCAGAGCAGAGCGGGACAATCCCCTCCCTTGCCTGGCTGCTGATGCTGTGCCTGATGCCCCCCAGGACAGGGCTGGCTCTCCTGGCTGCCAGAAGAAACACACTGGCAGGAGAATTAACCTGGGAGCAAGAGAGAGGAAAAAGACCAGACAACAAATTCATCCTATGTTACTTGATTGTATTGCTGCATGTACATCAGCAAACTTCTCACACAAAAAAAAGTCTTGGTATCTGAGAAGAATAAGGAGCTGCTTCCCTTATATTCCATCTGAACCTGCTTGGTGGGTTCCAAGGAATCTAGGCAGCTTTGGAGACCTCAGAAACATTTCAAAATGGTCTGGCATTTTGAAATCCTGAGAGCTGTGTTAAAATTCCAAGATAGAAAAAGATTTCAAATCTGTGTTACTACTGTTACCTTGTTGAAATAATGTAATTTTCTGTGCTATAGTTTCAGAGAATTCTAATTGAAATTTGTTTTTTACATTGTGTTTGATTAACAAAATGCATGATCTTTCATAAGCACCAAGGTCAGTCATTTCCTATAAAAACCTCCCACCTAGACCATCTTTCTCAAAATTATAGCAAACAGAGAAATTTCATAATATCACAAGCTCTATATTCTCTACACTGTATTTAATTCAGAGCACTCTAATCAGGCTTCTGACCTTCATTAAATGGACAGTCTGTTTCACAGGGAAGACTAAAGGGAACACTTGGTTTCTGACACTCTTAGGAGAAAAGCCAAGAGGAGATAAGTTTGCTCTATGTAAACACATCAAAATGTTGAATATTAGAGACAGAAGGGCTGTTTAAATTAACAGACAAAGTCACAAAAAGACAAAAAGTAATGGCCAAGCAATATTCTCAGAACAAGAATTCTTGAAAGTGCTTAGCTGTCAGGTGAGCTAGGTTCTGGAACACTTTTCAAATAGCAATAGAGAAAAAGAAGCAAAAAAAAAAAAATCTCAGTACAAATAATCAAGTAGTATAACATGGTTGTTTGCATGTACAGACTATCAGATCCAGTAGAAATAGAAGATTCACGCACGTGGCATGTGTTACAACATCCCATGAGTTGGGAGACAGACAGTAAGAGTGCCTCCTGAGAATTAACAATACATTCCCAGGAGAGCTCCACAGGCTATCAGGCTTTGCATGGCAGTGGGTGAGCAGGGCACAGGAATGTTCTTTGTGTCTGCATTTTGCAAACTATTTCATCCTGCTCAGAACCACTCTGTAGCTATGGAGTCATACAGGTCACCCAGGTAAAGCAAACCTTGGCTTGCCAGGTTTGAGTGCCTGGATGATGCTCTCAGTTACATGGCTCAGTCTTAGTAGACCTGGGAGGAGCAGGGAGTTGGATCAATGATCCTTATGGGTCCTTTCCAAACAAAGATATTCTGTGATTCTGATGCATGAATAATTGGTACACAAAGCAAGACTCTCCCAACTCTTTCTTCTGCTCAGAGCTTCTAATAAACCCATAGGCAGACATACTGCAGTCCAGAAAGATTTCCTAGTGAATATTTAAATACCTGCAAGACTAGATAGAGTAAAGCAGCAATTTTTGGTATCTACCTTTAAACTGAATTTTTAAGTGATACTATGGAGAAAAAAAAAAAAAAGGACCTTTGCACATTTATGAATCTGTCTTTCAGATGTAGCACATTTAACTAAACTTTATTCTAAAAGGCAGAGTGCTGGAATTTAAGATAATTTAAATAATATTTGCTTCAATGACTCTAAGGCACCATGTGTTTTATACAGAGAGGTTTTAAGCATTATAGATGCAATTTTGCACACATTTTTTCTGACCTATTCAGATTATTGCCTTGTATGTTATTAAGATACAGCAGTATATTGTGTTATCATATTTTCAAGTTAAACAAGAAATATTTTGCTATTTCTCTTTAACAAATTCATTCCATGAACATGTTTCATTTAGAGAAAAGGGTTAATTGGCTTATGTTCGCTGAAATGTTTAACAAAAAAACCAATATGACTTTATTGCAAAATGAAAACATCTTTTTTGGGAAACTCATTCTGGTGCCTTAAGGATTGTCATTATGTTGAGCATTCAGCAGTAAATGTGTCTCACTGGAAGTGAGTGAGAAGGAAAGACTATAAAGTCAATATGCTGTCAAGCCAAATATCTTCCCAAAGCAAGATGGGCTGCCAATTCCTCCTAAAGAAGTCTCAAAGGGAATTAAATTATATTCTTCACTGCCTAAAAGTCCCTAAACACAGGTTAGAGGAGGTTTTATGAGATGCTGTGCTTTCAAATCTGTGCAAGTGCTTCTAAAAGAGCACCTTGCTATGCTTGCAACTGCCTCATTCTCATCAAGTCCACACAGTGAGCACTGACCAGTGACCGAGGTGGAAAAGTTCACAATAAACTATTAAGTAGCTTTATACAACATCCATTAAAATCAACAAAGAACTTTCCAGTCACTTCAGTAAATATTGATTTGCATCTTATAGAAATAAGAATAAGGAAAAAGGATCTTGTAGAATATTAAGTGGGTTTGGAGTTTTGAGGTGTGGGCTTTTTACCCCTCAGTAGAACACTGCAACATCTCTTTACATGGCCATTATAGGGGAGAGAAACAAACACAATAAAATTTCAAATATGTAGAAGGCTAATTTAATTCCTGATCAAGCCTGAAGAAATTAAACTCTCACTTAAACACTGTTCTTTTTCCATTTATTTGTAAGGGGGTAAGAATAGCTAAATGAATGCAAGTACACAGGAATGGAGCCCTGGACCTTCAAGCTGAAGAGGCTACTTTTGTTATTCATTTTGTTACTTCAAAGCAGGATAAGCTGTACCTGTATTGTTTCTTTGGCATGAAGTTATTCTGTCAAGTACTGATTGTCACAAGACCTTGGCCCTAAGCAGCTGGGGATCCTTTTTAAATTTACCAAACCACACTGACCTGAATTCTCACTGATAATCTCCAGGATGACTAAATACCTTCTCTGATCTTTAGATGTTTAGTTGTCTTTTTTTCCCCACTAACAAACACTAAGTTTCATTCCTGATGAAACAAAGCAAACAAACAAGCAAATGAACAAACAAAACAAGAAAAAAAGTCCAAAAAACTTCATCAGAGAAAGGAATGGAAGATATCTTTGTTTTGGGAAAGCACAGAAGAAATCTCTTCACACAGAACAGCATACCTTTGACCACAGTCCATTGATCTATACGCCAGTGCTAATATCCAGCAGCCTGTTTCCATTTTCAGCACCACTGCCACCTCCCCAAGAGCTATCATTAGTCATGCAGGCTCAGAGTGTTGAAATATTGGCAATAAATTAAGAAAATAATGCTTAATTCAACCTAGTGACTTCATCTCCAGACAGCAGCAATGTTGGGCACAAGTCACACTCTTCCATCCTGTCCATGGCTGCAACAGAGTAAGTCAAATAAAAAGATCGTTTTACTAGCTCCACTAATAGTCCTTTCATTTGGTGCATTGACCAAACCTCGTGCTGCTTCTCTTCTTTCTGGAAGATTTTGAAGACCATGGCAGTCTACAGTCACTGGGGACAGGACAAGACTCTTTAAAGGCTGGGCAGAGGCACAGAGGAAGCACGTGAAGCAGAACAAGCTTTTCCCAATTCTCTGTTCCTTGCTCTGAGAGAGATAGTCTTGTCCATTTAAATGGTATCTGTTTACTTCAGAATCTGATTGCAACAAAATCAATAAGAACAGCCTGACTGCACATTCAGCCCTATTTTGCCAAGCTTGCATGTTCTGGAATTAAAGTTTTACTATTTAAGTAAGGTTTAAAAAAGCAACTGTTGAGATATTAACCATGTTAAAGATGATCACACATTGATCAGGACCAAATATTTAGCAACTTGCTGAACAGCTTATAGTTTTTAGACATCCCATCCATATAACCCTGAATTTTCTAAAAAAAAAAAAAAAAAAAAAAATCTCTTTTCTGTTTAATTTCAGTCTAATTTTGCAAAAGAAGAGTTTTGCAGTGTGAAGAATTCTATCACTAGAAATAATTAAACAGAAACATCACAAACTTCTGTACAATACAAAGATGTTACAATGTAAAGCAAAACAATTAAGATACAGATAAGGATCAGTGAAGCCAAATGAGAAAAGTTCTTCCAGGCAATTTCTTCAGAACAATGTTTCCATAAAATACTTTTCAAATTTTACAAGTTAAAGATACCTGGTAGATTAAATTGCTCAATATTTTTCATTAAAATTCATTTTCCCTTGTATATTCTTTGCTGTAGAGTAGATGGGTTGGTGATCTTATTGCTAAGTGCAATTAAGGCTGCTCACACAACCACAGTTCTTATGTTTCTTATGTCTTGGTTGTGTAACTCTACAGTGTTTAATTTCTCGTAACACAGATCTTTTGGACATAGAACACAAACAGTGTAAGCCCTCCCCTTCCGAGCCACTCATAGTCTAATGCAGTCACAGAAGTGTCACACATGAAGAAATTCGGATATGTACAAACTGCTTATCACTTGTAAAAAGATCAATAATGAAAGCCTTTCTGAAATCAAATAAATTTCAAGCTGCATGGAAAAGACCTTTTTTGACCCAAGTGTTAGCCCAAGGGCCATTTCAGGTAGGAGATGAACCTGATAATAGCGAAATATTTCTTTAGGTGTCATTCTATTTGTTTACAAAATATCCTAATGTTTGCTCTCTTTGTGTTCTCAAATGCTTTTCTCCTCAGTTCTCTGTCTTTTCACTTGCAGACAGACATATTCACTCTTACCAAGCAACATCACAACAATGTCCATTTAAGAAAAGCTCTGAAGTTGCCTTTGTACTGGGAAGTCCCACCTTTACCGTGAGAGCCTCTTTTGTGTCACCTTTCCAATTCCATAGATGCTTCAGTTGCACACATGAATATTTATTGGTAATGACTATCAGACTGACTAGATTTCACACAATTCATAAACACTAAAGTCTCCCTCCACACAAGAAAGACAGTTCATTTCAATCACACAATGCACTTGAAAACATTGAAAAGGTGACAGCTGGATTTTATTGCCCTTAGGCAAGTTTGCTGGCATTTAATTACATACTCTCATTGGGTGAATTTTAAAAAGGCTCAGCATACAGCTAGCAGCCCTAGAGCACAGACAGACATATTTTTAAATCTTTCCAATATTAAGTATTTTGAAGGAATTATTCCTCATGTAATTTAGGCAGACAGAAGGTACTGTCTAAAATTGCAGAGAGGCCTCCCACAACCTTAGAACTTGGCATCTCCCATGCTATCATGCTCTCAGCAGATTCTCCTTCCCTACTAAAACCCTGTGCATGATTAAGGCAGACAGTGTTCTGAGGCACAGTGGGTACAGTTTTTTTTCCTGAATAAAGTTTTCCCCTTCCAAAAGTCCCACTAAAGTTAACAATATATTTTCAACCACACACATAGAAAACAAAGGTTGTATTGATTCTATCTTGACTATTTCATGTGAAACATATTGCTGTAGGTCAACAGGCACTGGGAGAGAGTACAATTAATTGCTTCACCTCACTTGTGCATAATTGTGCAATACAAATCGTTTAGGTGCCAACAAAAATGCCTTTTTTTGTTTCCCTTTGTATGTGATTTCTTGGCCATTGCGCAGCATAACTGACATAAAACAACAAAAGACACAAAGTGGAGGACAACTACACAGCATGTGATTTTTGTGCTGTTATTCCCAGCTGTCTATCTGCAGTTTTCATTTGCACTGATGCTTACTACTAAAGCAGACACTTATGCTTGAAGCAGCATTTTTACAGGCTTCATCTATGTACCTTCTGAACCAGAAATGATGTGGAGGTTTTATGCAAAAGATAATTCTTACCCTATAGCTAGGAATGGTCATACTAAGATGCAGATTCCTAAATATTACTGTTTGTCAAAGGCAAGTGGAAGAAATATGAAATTAACTGATTTGTACTGGTTTAGCCAGTACAATAATGATTAATTTATCACTTGATGGAACACTGTGATTATAGGGCCAAATGCAGAAGATGTTGATCTTTTATCTTTTTATTTCACTTTCCTTTAGGCCACTTGAGCTTTATTTACCAGGTTTATTAACCACCATGGGGTTTCTTCTGCAAAACTGTTTTGATGATCACACAACTAGTGAATGACAGCAAATACCACTAGATGAACAACAGTTCAGAACAAGCAAAGACTTCAGGAGTTACCCAGCAAAACAGGATTATTCAAAACACATAGGGAAATTTCCTTTTATTTTACCTGTGCAGAAGGCTAAAATCATTAGGTTTAAATTAATTCCACCTTAACATCTCCTGCAGAGGCATCTTTGTGTACAAGGGGCTCAGTAGGAAAGCACATTTAAGAGCTTGTCGTCCTCAGTCACAATCACAACTTTCTTCTAGTGCCCCATAGCACACAACTTATCCAGGCCATGTGGTACTGGAATAATTGTTTTGGAATTCTGCAGTAAAATTAGACCAATAACTGATCTGGGATAAAATAATTCAGGATTTTCCTGTTCCAATAAAAAGGCTAATCCTAAAGAATCCAGTTGTGTGATTTTGAAGCAGTGCAGGTTAGGAACCAGAAAGCCTTTAAGAGTGCTCCTGAAATGCATGTCTACAATATCTACAACTTAATCATCCCCTCTGTAAAGCAGCCTTGAGAAATTAAAGGAAATCGCCCTGCCACTAGCCAAGAAGGAAATCTTCAAATAGGAACAACTTCAGTAAATGGGTAAATAAAATATTTCTTCTTTTTTTTTTTCTGATAAAAACACTTTTTTTCAGAGTAGAAACCTGTCATTTGCATTTCCAGTGTTGCTTTATAAACCATTATCCTCTGCCAACAGTTACAGCGTGGTTTTGTGTTTTTTTTTTTTTAATTTTTCTGGTTTTCTTAAAGGACATAAATTGAACACTACAAATATAAAAAATGAGATCTTTCACATTTCACTCTGTCTAGATACGCCTGTACTTTCCCTGTCCTTCATAATATTTGAACCCTACTGTCTGTATTCAGTTATATATGATTGACGATAATTATGTTCCTTCAAGTATTGTGAAAATCAGCAGTTAGAGGGAAGGGTAGGGCATAAATTGCTGTCCTGCTGAGAGAAAGACAAACAGATTTCAGCCTATGTACACTCCATTTGGCAGCAGCTTTCTAGCAAGTCAGCAAGTGCACCCTTGCTGGATGATCAGCACACAGATAGTTCCAGCCTAGGTATAGCACTGCTGTCTCTTGCTGGTAAGGGATGTCATGGATGACATGAAAGAGAACTCAGCTGGAAAAGGTTAGAGACAAAAGATACAAATTATAAGAAAAAAAGACTCATTAGTTCTGCTTTTCATGGTGTAGCCAATAGAACTGGACCATACGAATTACATCAAGCAAGTATGTCTCATATAAGCATATATTTTCTAGAAGATTAATTATTTGGCAGGGTGAAAGTTATGTGGCAGAAATGTTAGCATTAGGAAGACTTAAACTTTTCAGCCATGGCAAAGTTACACTGTAGAATATGATTAAGTCAGATGCTTTGTCCTGTTTCTCCTGCTTTTTTGCCTTTTTTCCTGACTTGGAAAGTTCTGCTCTTTGCTCGGCTGCTGCTGCATTTTTATTCTCTCAGACATTTTGTAGGTCACAAGGGTATCATTCTGACTGAGATGTGGTCAGAGAGAATAAGAAAAATCGATTTTGGAAAACCTCTGTTAGAACTCTTTCATGAACATTTTGTTATATCCATTGTGAGCTTTTAAAAGACTGAACCTGTGAATTTGCTATTGCCATGTCTTTGTATGATTTTTGTAGGCTTATAAGCTGAGAAAGAGCAGCATAGCAGAGAAAACACCCCAGTCTTCATGTGCACTGGGACAGATTCCCTTTTGTATTAGAGTGTAATTTAATATTCTGTGCACAGACATGCAGAATTTCTTGCTGGGCACTGAATTATGCAGAGAACTGTAGATCAGCAAACAGGAAGCTCAGCTTAGAAAAGATAATGTATTAAAAGTGCCAGTGAAAAGCTGTTCTGCTTTCTATGTTCTTTAACTACCCCTAAAAGTCCTCTGTCCTTTACTAAATCTACAGGAAGATATTTTGCACAGATGTGTTGAAAGGTAAAGTTTTTTCAAAGACTTGAAAACTGCTGGTCCTATCTATCTGCCAAGCTTTTATATAGTTCCCTTCACCATAACACCTTGGAATTTCCACTGATCAGGTCTCTGAAAAAGCAATGCAGAAGATGAATTAAGTATATCTGAGTGTTTGTGTGAGGCTGAAAAGCCTTTTGATTCACAATCTCTGCACTGTTTTTTAGCTTTGTTCAACGGCAGCAGAGTGGGGGGAAGAAGAGGGAGGACTTGTGATTAGATAAACACCTTTTAATTTTTTCTTTCTGTCTTAGCCAGATGGAAACACATGGACAATTGGTTTACAGAGATCTTTATCCTCTCTCCTTCATTAGCACCACAGGGAAGTTTCTATAGTGGCTAATGCACTTACTGACATGGTTTCAACAATTTAATCACCCAGAAGCCTCTCTGTAAGGTCAATGTTCTCTACATTTGTTCCAACTCATTTACTGAGTAGAAAGGTGAACTTTTTCATTCCAGGTATGTCATTATGGAAATCATGTTAATGAATCAAGACACTGGAGGGCATATGTATCTCTGTTAGCACAAGATTAATGGAGACTTCATCAAGCAGGATTCAGTCTTAGATTCTTCTGGTAAATCCAGGTTTGAAGTGTAATTCTCCATTAATTGTCTGGACTTTATACTGGCACAGCAGCTTCCATCTCAGAGAAACTCAAAACATTTTGCAAACATCAATACAGCACACCCAAGGAACAATTCTTCTATTACTGAAACGCAATAACCTGAGGGCACGAAGAAGGCTGCAGCACACAGCACTGCATAGGAACTGGGATGGATGTCAGCACACACATACTACAAACCCTGCTCCTCAAAGAAAAAGCTTTTGCTCAATGAACAGCAAGCAATTTTGTTTTCTGTTTATAGATCATATGCGTATACATATTTACTATTTACCAATATTTGGGCTTAAGCTTATTGGTACAGAATCTCACTTAATTGTTTATGAATGTAAAGTGAACTGAACAACAAAGTTTGCATGTTGTCAACAAGCAAATATTCACTTAATATTCCCTATTTTTTTTCTGCAGAAATAACACTCTGATTACAGAAAAAATAATTAAATGTGTTTGTAATTTAATCTGCTTTCTTGCTCATGAAAGTTTCCAGACATCAAACAGAACAGTAAAAATGGGGGACTGAAAATAGTAAAAAATAATAAACTAGAAGTAGTGGGAAGGTGCATTACTGATTATTCTCCTAGTAAACATGACAATACTACCTGTTGTTCATTAATGATTCAAATGCCTAAAAAAGAGAAAGGAAAGTGCAGGTGCACTGAATACAGAAATTTTTTATAGCTGAAAAGGATGGATGATTTCTTTACTTTCAAGGTAGCTTCAGGTCATAATGTGATTTGGGGCTCTATATCCAGCTCTATTTTAGAGAACAATTTGAATATATCTGCAATTATATATTCTGAAAAGACATGTTTCTCTAGTATAACATAATCCTACTTTCTAATTGTAGAATTCAACACAGTGCTATTTGGAATAAATCTTGATTCTTCACATTGTTTTACCACTACATTATAGAAATTGATAAAATCAGACTGACACCCATTGAGAGCCCAAGCATTTAGAAAAAACACATACTGCTGACCTTTTCATTTTAATTCTTTTTTCAACAGTAGGTACATAATCAGTTTAAAAAACTTTCTATACTCAGAAATTTCACTACTTTCAGTATTTTTCCTTTCTTTTTTTTAGTTTAAAAGCTTTGATCACAGAAAGGATTTCATTTTCCTGTTTTCTGTAGTTTAAAATAATGAAAAATAATCAGACAGATCAATATAAAAATGTAGGTAACATCCAAAGGGCAGCCCAGATTTCACATTCTCCCTAGATGTGTTTATGTATGACTGTAACACTGTCTTTGGAGAGAGACTAAATATTTTGATCTTTTCATGTAGTGCAAAATTATACCAGATGCAGTAGATCTGATGAAAAAAAATAAGCAGCCTCTCCTAATAATAACTGTTGTATCAATGCTTAAATATATATCTATTACAGTAGAGGTTAGCAATAAAGTGACTCAATTTCTCTAATCCTGCCAGAAACCTGAATATATGAAAACTCTCAAAAATGGAAAAGAAAAAGATAAGGTGTATACCTTGTTCTGCCATATAAGCCTACCTCTGTCCCCTAGGATTGCTGAAAGAACACACGGATTATACTCTATACATATTCCAGCCAGGGCTATGCTAAAAACAAAAATTCCAGGAGGACTATTTGCCATTTTAGGATTTACAGCATTTTCCACAGAATTGTCTTCTCTTATTCCTCTTACAGGAATTCTACCTGCTTTTCTCCATAGTAGCAGTGATGTACTGACTGGTGAAGAATATATGTTTTAGCAGGTTGCCAGGAGTCAGGATGAACCAGTGCCTCTGCATCTTAGCAATCATAGATCCTTTGTTCCTGTGCTGAGTTATGTGAATCATGCACATAACAAAGAAGAATAATCTATTCTTGCCAGAAGGACACGAGTAATCCAGTTAGTTGCCCTTACAGCAGCAGTGAAAAGAGAGAATGCTAGGGTGAATGTCAATGAAGGTTAAATCTGACTAGTCTGACATGCTTTGTACAGAAGAAGTGAGTTTGCTTAAAGTACAGCAAGCTCATATTCAGTGCTTTGTCTTTGTTCGTGTAATGCAGCGAAAACACGGTTGGGATGGGCTCCTCTGTCCTGTACATGACATGGGTTCCTTGGCCTGATACACAACCAGATCCCACTAGAGACGATGGGTTTGCATGAGCATTCTTAAACATTTATTTTCTCTCCAGCCTGAATCTTTTCAGGCGTCAGGCAACCCATACAGACTTCTTTAAAGATGGAGATACTGGAGCCAGCGGTGGAACCACCTCTCAGGGTTTGAACCTAGACTTGTTGCATCATAGTTTGGTACATAGTTATGTAAACCAATATATACCAAAGACTCATTTCCACTGAAATTCTTCAGCAACATCTCAAGTACCCATGTCCTGGGAACTGTGTTAATAGACTTCACCTTTGTTGATACAATTAACTCCTTGCTGGTAGGGCAGTTACCTCACTCACAGCTGTAAGCTCCTGAGAACTATTTCTGTGGGTATAAAGGACTTGTGCTTCTTGGATAAGAAAAGCTGTGCAAAAAAAGATTCAGAATTTTCCTCCTGCACCTGGTTCAGTCTCCCGCCTTTCAGAGTAAGCAATATGCATGACTGGGGAAAAGTCCAAGAACAGAGTCAGCACACCTTAATTATAATTCTCAAAAATACCATTTCCAACCTTCAAGCATTTCTGGCTCATCCAGAAATGTTCTCCACACAATTAGTACCCCCCACTCTGGATCTTTATACAATTTCCCCAGTCTCCCTTACTCCTAAGTAAACATTTAGTAGCTACAGCACATCACAGTGTGGGAGGTCCAGCCTTGGATGTTGCCACCTCCTCCTGTTCCAGCTCCACCTCCGATGCTGGGGACCTCCTGCTGTAGGAGGCTCCTCCCTGGGGGAGGGCTCAGTAGGCGGGACCAGGGTCTGGGATCTGTCTTTTCTTCTAGAAGGAAGGCGTGCCCAGGGCTCTGGGCCGACCCCCTCTTCCAGAAGATTCTGTGATGTTAGATGGTTCACTAGTTATTGTCTGTTGTACCCTCCCTCCAAGTGTTTTAATTGGACCCTGAACCCTTGTACCCTCCCCTTACCCCAGACCCCATTCGTTGTTCCCTCCACCTCCTCTCAGATTTCCCGTCCCTTGTAACCCACTGCACACTCTTTGTTCCTCAGAGTTCTCTCTCCATTGCTCCTCCTCCTGGATCCCTTCACCTACCCCTGCAATAAAGGAGATTATGGGGAGACCCCCTCTGACAGCTCTTTGCCTCTTTGTCTATTTCCATGGCACCTCATCTGCTTATCGCCTTGGGCCACCTCATCTCCACATGAGCCACCCACACCAAGCCCTGAAGCAGCTGCACCTGGAGTGAGCTCTCGGGCATTGGGAGGTCGGCGTCTGGGTCAAAGGTGACCAAGGTAGCCAGGCAAAGTACTACACAGCAAAGATTGCTCTACCTTAATGAGGTTATTTTTACAAAAGGGAAATTGCACCTGCCAGTTAAGATGGTCTCTTGCTCCCAACTCTGCATCATATCTTTCAGTTATCCAGATCTTGAATTCTCTGAAGATCTGATAGGAAGCAATGGTGAAGGGTGCAAGAATAGAGACAGGATGTCTTTCTTCTGCATCTGTCAGCACCTAAAGGAAAAGCAAAAAAAAGCTTGCTTTTATATTCAAATGCAAAGGAGAACGAGCAAGTGATTATTGGATCACCTTTAATCGTCCTGATAATTTGCAGGAGGGGGGAAGGTAATGGTAGAAAAATACCTGCCTGCACTGATTTAGAACGAATCTCTTCTGTTTATATAAAAATAAACATAATTTATAAATAAAGTGAGTCAGAAATTATCATTTTCTATTCTGCTGTATGCTTTACATTTGCAAAAATCACGATTATTAATTTCTATTGGTCCTCTGTACCCCTTTTCTTCACTGCAAAATAAAATAACCCTCCGCTATGTGTTGCTGTGATAATTGAAGTAGATTGTGAGTGGTTTGATAGATATGACAGAGGTAGCCTTCAAATCACTCTCTTTTATGATAGATACAACAAACCTCCCAACATGCTGCATTTGCTAGGGGTTATAAAAAGGGTATTCCCTCCCACCTCACCAATAGGGAGTTCACAGACCGAGGTATTATTAATGCCTCACTGCCTAGCGTTACAGATTATCAAAAAGTGCAGAGGTGCGTGTCCTATGAAAGAAATATAGCCCTCCAATGATGGGAAGAGACAGGGACTTTCATAGACAGTGCCTGCAAATATAAAATGAAAAAGAGGAGCCTGGCTTAGCAAAAGACTACTGTATCCAGGTTATGAGTAAGGCAGTAATCTACAGATGGGTACCTTTTTGGACTCAGGTGTTTAATAAGCTTGGAAAGCATTGCAGGAGAGAAAAATCTCTGACTGACATCCAGGGAGCTTGGGTCTGCTTTTGTACAGACTGAGACGTGATACTGAAATGACTCAATACAAAAAAATGTTTGGATTTACATGAGGTACTCAGATTCAGCTGTAATGTACAAGCAAGAATTCTGGGCATCTTAGTCAAAACAAAATCTAATTTGTGGGCTAGAATTAGAGTTCTATATACGAGACAGCAGTTGGGGCAAGGAGGAGGAAGGAAGAGAAAAGAGGAGGCAGGAGTGATGCCTTATCATCCGGGGGTAACTTCAATTCACTTTTACTCAGGGACCAAGGAATATATATAATGGACTCAGTAAATTTACAGGGGACCTTTCAGGGGCTTTGTGGCAGAGTAAAGCCACAAACTCAGTTGTTTTTTGGTTTGTTTTTTTTCCTTTACAGTAAATCAGTGTAGTTCTTGTTAAGAAATATACACGCTAACTGCAACAACACTTGTATTATAGCAATTACTCCATGGATTTACAGCGTATGATTGAGTGCAACAGCATGAAAGGAGTCAGATTGAGCCTGTATTACACACAATGAATGCATGAGGAAGTTTTCTTTGTTTTTCCCATATAAAGGAGATGTTCCTAATATCAGCAATTTATCAGTTTGAAACTCTAACCTGCTTGCTTTTTCTCTTTGGTTATAATTCAAAACATCTGTAGGAAAACTTATGTATGGAGTTGTATACTGAACAGAATCAATTGCTTCCAAAAAATCATCATCAAGATTTTTTTTCTCCTGAACCTAAGTCCTACTGCTTTTTTAATGTGTATTTAAGAACATTGAAATTTAACTTAATCGATGGGTGAATCTCAGACTCATAGAGAAGTTTTAAAATAAGTTGGGAGTTATTCAGTAAATTGTTTATTACCAATACCAGATATAACCTTATATTTCTACATTTTAAATTCAGTTATTTTACTATATTATATATTTTTTCATGTTTTTATATAAAGTAGCAACTGTTGTGATTCCAAATGGCATAAGGTTTGCCACATCTTCAGACTATTTATTTTCCTCTTGAGAGTGGTAATGAAAAGCTTTTCATGAGAATTTTGAAGCAAAATAGGGTCAGGAATTCACTCCAATAGCCCTCAGAAATCTCTGTATACCTCAGAATATATGCTAACAACCTCTTGGAGCCTCATATCTCAAGAAATATAAAATTCCACGTATTTGTCTTTTTTTTTTTCAGTTTCCATAAGTAGTTCGTGTTGATTTGAGAAAGAAGATAAAAAACAAAAACTCGGGTATCAAATTATTCTCTCATACAGAAAAAAAATAAGCTGCAGACATCCCTCCTTCCCTCCTGATAACTTAAAAAGTATATGAAGTTCCCAGTCACTCTCTTCTTCATAAACCTCTTCTAATTGGATTTCCACTTGCCAACAATATTTCTCTATTTCTGTGTTTAGTTCCTTCTTTTTAGAACCACTCATTCTTTTTCTGCATCATACTCTCTCCTCTGACCAGGTTCTATCCCAACATGTCTCATTAATTTTGAATAGTCTCTGTTAGTTTGCACCTCGTCAGTTCTGCTCACCAGCATCCCAGTCTGCCATTACTGCAGCTTGTTGCCGTGATGCAGAATGGCATTGAAGCTTTTTGGCCTCCACCATTTTCCTCTGACTGGTCTCTCAGCTGGAATTCATTATGCTTCAATATACAAACACTCGTCCCCAAGCTCCTCACACTTAAGGGAGATATGGGTACACTTCAGATGTGGCATAACTTTGAAGAAGGGCAAAGCTCCTTTCCAAAACCCATGCTGTTACCTAAGAGAAAGTAGGAGACTGAGAAAATGATTTAGTAACGTAACACAAACCTGAGCAGCACAAAGACACACGTGCTCATTATGGAAAAAATATCTCCCTCAGTAGACTTGCTTTAAGCAAGCTCTTTGGCATTGAGACTGTTTCTTCTTGTATGTTTATGAAAGGATTGTACAATGGGGAGCCAGTCTGCATGGGCACCAAGGAACATAACCATGACATAGAAAATCAGCATCTGAAGAAAAGAGCTACTCTCATGTCAGCTGTGGGAGAATCATTGCCCCCAAATTTAGTTTCAGTCATCAAATCAGTCTCCTGCTCCTACTTGTTGATATGTATTGGACTGAAAAGAGAGCATTTTTGTTTCCAAATGAGACTGGATTAAGAAAAGAAGGTGTATGGAACACTTTCCCTTTTCCACACTTTGGCTGTTCATCTCATTTTCAATTCTGATAATTAATTGAGCTAACCTCCAGCCAGTACTCTTTTTCTTCCAGTTCATTGTTCTGTCTGGCACACTACTCATTGTTTCTGTGCAATCACATAAGAATTGCTTTTCTTCTTCTTTGCCCTGTTCCTTATTCATTTCAGTGATACAGGGTTTTGTACATGTCCATTGTGCCAGACTTCCCTTGCTGCTGGCGGACACCTCTCTCTGCAGCTCCCTCTGTTCTGTTGTTCTGCCTCCAGAGGTATGGATGGGAGCCTGAGCTCTTTCCAAAGCAACTCAATGAGTTTAGTTGAAGTGAGGCAAAAAGAAAAAGCAATTGGCAGCAAAGGCAAAGACAGGGTGACAGAGCCCTCAAATATTATGGTGTTAGAAAGCACACAGGAGTTATAGACAGGAAGAAAATGGAAGACAAAAAATATTGGATAGGAGAAAGCAAAACATAAAAGACAATGAAGCGGTCAAGTGACAACTTCACCAAGCTAGGAACAGTCTACTGTATTAGTCACCAGAAATCTTGTTTGCATGTAGGCAGAAAATACCGCCCAGTGAATGACAAGACACTTGTTCCCCTTGTTCTGCTTTCATTGTCCTTTCTGTATCCCATCGTTCCTGTCTCTCATTTCTTTTTTTCATACTTTGAATTACTTCTTTGCACTATCGATTTTTCAGTTGGACTTTGAAGCAGCAATGGAGAAGTAATCAAAAGAGAGAGCAAAGAACACATTTCTCTAGATCTGATGTAACATTCTGTTGCACTCTCCTAATAAGTTGTTTTGGTTTTTTTAATAGCACACAATTTTATGTGTATGACCCTGGCAACTTCAGGTCACTTCTGTCCATAAGTGCTATTAACAGTTCTCACAATCTTATCATCATCCTTGTCATATTTAATGCTTTTCTTGAAGTCCCATCTCTCATATTCTTATCATTATATGACAATCTCAAGTTACATTATTTAAAAAATAAATGAAGGGTGGGATTCATCTCACCTAATTTAATCTGAGTAGAATGTAGACACCTACATCTCAGCTCCCTAGGCTGACTTCATAGTCAATGAAGAAAATTAGGCAATTTTAAAGCTTGGTTCCTCTGATCTATTTTAGAAGTCTATTTCAGAATGAGATATGCTGCAGCCAAGAAGTGCCTACTTCTCCCCACTGACAGAGAGGAAGCTCAGGATGAATAGCTGAGCTGTAGATGATGACATTTGGTCAGATGAAATCTTTTTACCTCTGGGACTTCTGGAAAAAAAAAACAGAAATAAAGTCTAATAAGGATAACTTTCTAATTGCTATAACATTAATATGCAAATAAGAATAACCCCAAATATTGTATTTAAAAGCACATGTGCTTCAAGAATTTCAGCTTTCATTTCTTTAGTCTATTTGATGAGCAGGCTGGTTTTCTTTTTTTTTTCTATTTGAGCACCTAAAACTGATATTAAAATACTGCTTTAAAAATACCATTTCCCCATCTCTTCAAATATTCTTTTGTCTCTCACTTCACCCACCTTGCAGTTCTCTCACTTTCTATGGCTTTCTTTTCGTTCTCTGGGATTCACTGTATTGACTTCTGCAAGGGTATGTAGAAGGCAAGAACATACAAGGATATCTGATCAATGACCTTTTCAATGTAAAAGGAGATAATAAGTGAAGGGGGAAGGGTGAACAAGAAAGACAAACAAGGTAGGCAAAGGATAGATAATAAAGACAATGGAAAAGACCAAAAGTCTCCAGGTAGTAATTGCTGGACTATTAAGAAACTCCAGCCACAACTCTGGAAAGGATCAGCCTGTGATTTTAACTGACAAGAAGAGGGAAGCATTACTCAAGCCAGTTCCATGTTTATGCGAGTGCTGCAAGGACTAAGGTGCCACTGCTGAGGTAACAAGAGAGAGAATTTGTACAAGGGTGTGTGGACAACCTGGCCTGATCTGTGGTGTCACTCACTGGGGCCAGGGGGGGTCTCTGTGCCACCCACTGGTGTGAGTGGGGCTCTTGGACCCAGCCACTTCGGTAGGAATGGTGTGTGCCCCCAAAAACAGCTACTGGCAAGTGAGGCAGGTGTGAGTGAGGAGTGCCCTGGCAGCTGGAATGAGACCATGGATCACAGGCTGTGTGCCTGGTGCCAGCTGCTGAGCAGGGGCTTGTGTCTGTATCTGCCCCCGATACTGTGTGTGGGTTATGTGGGGTCATTGCAAACCTCCCACAGGACCAGCCTGTGAGTGAGGGACCTGTGGGGAGTGTCAGAGGGCAGGAGTGGCAGCTGGACAAGTACCAGTACCATGCTGGTACTTGGGGAACCAGAGAACATAGGAGTGCTCCTGAATCCAGCCTGGTGCACATGTGTATGTGACCTTCAGAAACTTCAGAAAACAACTGAGATTTTTATAACTGGCATTAAAAAAAAAAAATCCCTCCTCCTCTTTTCTTTTAGCCAGAGTTTGGTGTTTTCTTCTCTTCTCTATGCACTATATCAGGCTGCATTTGACACACCTTGTAATACATATCCCAAATAGAGCCGTGTGTAACTTGGCAGTCTCACTTCCCAGGGGCTCATGCAATTACAGTCTGTCAAACATATATCACTTAGCTAAGCAACAACTAAGGAGAGCAATAATAACCTACAAATTTTTCGTGGGAAAGCATTGCAGAAGGAGAGGCACTATTCCAAGTGACAAAAAGGGAATATAGCTCCAGGAAGAATAATGAGATAAAATTAAGAAGGGTGTTTGTTTTGATTATTTTGCTAAATATCAAGAGGGAAAACCATTCTGACTGGGGAATTATTCACCTTGTTACTCCTCTGAGAGAAATGTTAGAAACTCTGTCACTTGGAAAATGCGCTAGCAACTGGACAAAAGGGAAAATAAAGAATAAGGCACGGGATAAAAGGACAGTAAGTTTGGGAGAGAGATAGATGATTTTTGGGCTTTTAAAAATTGTTTTAGCCTCTGCAACATACTTTGGGAATGTGTGAGCAGCTTTTCACAAGATACCGAATTTGTGATTTTTTTAACACCAGCCTAGACTGATAAATAGTCAAAACCAGTGATTGCAAATAATTTGAATATTTTACTGTCTGGTTTAGATTGCAAGGGAAATTTTTAGTTTTGCCATAGTAATAAAATAACTGGAGAAAGAAAGGGATAGGAAGGAATGTGGGGGTGGGATGTTAATACCATGCTGAATAATAAATATTATTCTGAATTTGTAGGGAAGGCTGGACAATTTTATGAGCAGGGGGAGTAACGCTGTGGAGAAACCCCAGAGCAAAGCTGCAGGGAAGAACCTGTCCACACTGTGGACAAAGTCATCATCTTTCAGACTGATGAGCAAAAGTGTTCTTGTAGATTAAGCATGGTTGGTCCAATGTCTCATGGGCAGAGTTGTAACCAAAGCCCCCTCGTCTTCTTATGTGACTTCTTATGTGTCTTTTTTTGTTCTGTTTTTTTTTTTTTTTTGACAGAAAATATTGTGAAACTATGTTCTTTGTTGTCTTTGGGTATTTACTCACTGTTTGTCAAATGCTCAACAGATTAAACACTCTATGTTCTTTAGAGTTGGTATTTGTAGTACAGCTTCACTCTATTTTCTGGCTTCTGAGAAAACAAAATCTATACTTGTTTTTCTTTTTCTTCCTATTTTTTTTGTATTATTCTGGGTCTATGCTAAACAGATCACTGTTCAACAGTTTGACTGTGAACAAAAGAGTAAGAAATTACTGTATTTTCATCTCAGAATGAAAATAATAAATAGTCTGCAAAGGGCAAAGGTTGACTGTTTCTTGCAGAATCTAATTTGCTAAGCATTGCAAATTAGACCAAGAAAACTGATTATGTGTGAGGTTTTTACTTCATTCTGTACTCTGCTATTCCATAAATGGTTGCAGGATAAACCTATTCAATTAAGATAAGGTACTGTATATTGTTCAGAAAATATATTATGCCTTTTTGAAAGTAAGTTTCTGGTTTTTCATCTCTTTTTATAAGTTTTCTTTCTTATGGAAAAAGCTTCTGCTTTCTGTGTTCTTGTTTAACTCAAAGTACATTTTGTGATCTGAAATAAAGAGTCTGCATTAAAAACCATTGCAACATTTAAAATATTATACATTAGTTTACTGACACCTATCTTCAACAGTAAGATATCTGCCATGTTTATAGTGATAGTGTTAAATCTGTGTTACATTATTTGATGTCTTATTATACAAAAATATATCTTATTATATATGATTCTGTATTATTGTAATTTTATAATTTTATAATAATTATATAGCAATTCAGTTTCAAAGGAAAACAAGACCACATTTAGAGAAGAACATTGTCTTGGAAGGACTGAGCATCCTTGTGTTTGATTTTCAGATGCTCAGTCCTGCAGGTGAAATTTGGAGTCCCAGCCCAGTTATCATAATGCCTTAGAAAGTAAAGTGCTTGGGAGTAGCATCCATTCAGAAACCCATTATGTTAAAAAATCATAAACACTGAAAAGAGAAAAAAAAGTCGCATGTAAAATCCTATTTTCTCTGTGGTCATAAACACCGATTGGTCATAAACATTTGTTTCTGTGGTTGCATGTATCTGGTATATATATCTGAAAGTAGAGTTTACTGGATGTAGAGTTTACACCAGAACCCAGTGTCTTTTCTGTGAAATCTCAAGCTAGTCTTAACCCTGGCTAAGAAAAATCCATAATGTTATCAATGTTTTTCATTAAGCAGAAAAGCAGAAAAGTAAGGGAAGTTACTCCTTTTTCTTTGTTTCTTTGCTTTGCTTTTCCTCTCCCCCTCCCTCTTCTGTCTCTCATTTTTTAAGAATGCAAATCCTGAATGGGATTTGTTGCAAATTCTTCCTGAATTCTAGTTCTTCCTTTCATATCTCTCTATGTTTTCTGCATTGTAAAGACACTGAGAAAATACAGGAAAAAATAGAGAAGTCAAATGCATCTTTTCTGCCTTACAGCTGAGAATTGACAGTGCTAGGCCACTGATTGCAGCACTTTGAACCCTGCATCCCCTTCTGCATAGCAGGACAGCTTCAGTAAAGATTCCATGCTGGAATCTACAAGCATGTTTCAGTTTCAAGATCTATTGTTTCAGTGATAGACTACCAGTGACTGCAGCTGTAATACACTCCAAGCCGAATTAGGGCTAATGTTCTGAGTGGTAAAACTGGTACAATAAGAGAGATTATTTTCTCCTTGCTGTTACAACCTTCCATTCCTGGGGAGAGAGAGAAGGCAAAGGTTGCTTTCCTGATCAGGCATCCCAGAAGCAATATATTCTCTGTTACTCGAGGTTAAGATTAACTTGAAAATTAACAGCAGGAAGCCTCAAGCTCTCAGTCACAAAAGAGATAGGGAATTATCCTCCAGGAAATAAATCCTTCCTAACAATAAAAAAGCCATCCATCCTGCATCTATCAATTGACTCGGAAAACTGATGAGCATTCCCTACTCCTGGTAGATATTACTTGAAGATATTGTACTTGGTTGTACATTCATGAATTACCTTGAGTTACAGAGCATAACATGATCAGTGGTTTTCAGCTTATCATTCCCAAAAAAGAGTGGCTCAGCCTACTAACTGGTGGTGTCAGAAAGGCTGGGGAGGATGCCTAGGAGATAAAGTGCTCTGCTTAGGTGACTTCAGACTCTCAGTTCTTGACATGGAATCCACTGCCATTTCACAGAATCATTCTCAGCTACTGGAGTAACACCAGAAAAATATTTAAGGCACATTATATTGATGTGACTGGATACCATCTACTCAGCTGAAGAGTGCTGAAATATAGGTTATGTACTTTAGAGTCAAAAGAGTCCCATTGCCACCACAGGATTTTTTAACGAAGCAGAATTCAGCTCGCCCTGTCGGATATGGACATGAAATAAGTTTTTATCCTGAGCAAGCAAGAGCAGAATGGAAGGTCTGTGATAAGGAATATGCAGGCAGAAACTGAAGCCAGATTCAGGGGGTCTGCACTGCTTCCTTTTTCCTAAGGCTCCAAGACACATCAAAATGCCTGAGGTGCAACGATGAGTGCAGGCCCACCAGAGGCAAAGTCAGGGCACAGGTATAAATTAATTCTATGGCATCACTGCCAGAAAAACCAATTGGTTAGGTAATTTGGCTTACCAATTAGTGTAGGCAACCCACAGATGTACAGTTTATAATAAGTAATTTAAGCCGTCTGCATATAAAAATGACTTAATAGAAACACATGGAATCTGAATAATTTTTAAGCAGGTGAAGTAAGCTATTTTCCATGTTGCACAAACATAATAAGGTCATTTAAGAAACAATTATAAGGCACCACAGGGTGAATAAAGTATAAAATTAGAATGACTGATGGCCAGTATAACCTTTCTTAGTTCCCATAATTGCCTATGTGTTCTACAAAGTTAAGTAAAGGGACACATGCAATTTAGTTGCTACTGTATGATTAGCTTTTACAGAGGAAATAGGATTATTCCAGAGCAGGCATTTAGCTCAAGGAATATAGAACTAAGCAATGTTTTCTTCATAGTGCTGTAGGGGCTTTATTTTAATTGCATAACTTTTTTTAAATTTATACCTTAAGAAATGTTCTCGCTCGTGCTAAAATGTCCATCAGCCTTCGAGAATTCATCACCAAGTACCAACAGTGTAGCTGTCATTCAGACAATTGTCTGCCAGATAATTCAACCTACCCTGCTATCTTCTCCAAGGGAGTGAAATAGCCACATAACAGGAGCTTAAATGTTGGTTTTATCCAAAAGATTATTCTGCTTGTGAAGCAGCCAGTTTTGAAAGGTTTTAAGTCCTTTACATGCTTTACATTCTGTCAACAAAACAACGTACTGATAAAAGTAAAGTAGTCTCTGTAATTATAATCAAATAGCCCATGATATATTTTGTAAAGCCTCCAAAGTCTGCTAACTTATCCATACCTCTCTGGCTCTTAGGGACTTAGGACTACACAGATACGCTTCTTACGAAAAGGAGTAGATTATGCCTTATCGGCTGTTTGGAAAAAATCTTGATTTTACAGTCTATCAAAGCTTGACATAAGAAAGACTAAACATTTTTGTATATCACTACTGCCAGAAATGTGTATCTTATTTTAAGCTAGTTAATGTAGCTTTTAATTAGGGCTTTTACTTAGAGAATTAGAACCATTTCTCTAGTCTGCTGCTGTTTTCAGATTTGATGCAATCAAACCACAAACCTTTGTGATGTAAAAAAGAACAGTAGAGAAAATGTAAATGGACTCTTAAATAGAAGTATTATGACCTTGAAATTTAAATATACATACCTAAATAAAAATCATGACTCCATGCAAAAATCCAACAGCAGAGTTGGAATGTAGCTGTCTTTTGATACATTAAAACTGGATGACTTATTTTAAATTAATCAAAAATTTAGAACTCAGCAGGAGAATGCTTATTAAAATCCCCCTTACATAGGTATTTCTCATTAGCTTTGAAAAGCTGCTATAGCAAACACTTCTCTAAACTAAGCACTTGCTTGCAAAAAATTTGAACATATTTTTCCTATTCTACTGAATGAAGGGACTGTAGTAAACAGCAATTCTAACCAAAGTCATAATTTATTGTTCAACTATACAGTCCCTCTCATTACTGCCTTATATTCACAGAATCACAGAACACACAGAGTTGGAAGGCACCCATCAGGATCAAGTCCAATTCCTGGCCTGTGCAGGACACCCCAGGAGTCACATCATGTGCCTGAGAGCGTGGTCCAAATAATTAATACCATTGACCTTTACAATATCCCTGTAAGTAACTATAATTTTTCCCACTGAAGAAGTGAGATAGCCAAAAATAAATGCTTTATCAAGGATCCCACTAAAAATCAAAGGCAATATATCCATGCCTATGTGTCCTAGTCAAGACAAAATTAATAATCCAAAATATTTGGCATAATACAAGAGGAAAGTTGACAGCTCATGATTTTCCACATTCTAGATTCAGGCACTGTTCTGGTTAATTCTAGAATCATAATTACTCAACATCCTTTTTTCTGACAGAAACCACCTGCAGGCCCAGAAACTAGGTTCTTCTGCCTCTGCTGATGGAAAATGAGATATTGTAGCCAGTTTGGAAGTTTGGGGTCATGATCTGAAGGCCAGGCAAGAAGAACTCACGAAGTGATCAATTTTATTTCTTGCAACATCAATCCTAAAGAATTTTTGAAAGGCAAATTAAAATCTAAATAGATAATATTGACTTGGTTGAACTTTACTTGAGAATTTTGAAATCTAGTGGACACAGCTCTAGAAACCTCTTCCCAAATGTCTTTATCTCCCAGCCACAGTGAGTCTGCCAGTCTGACAAGCAGCTATGCCCCACAGTAGCCTCAGGATAATTCACCTGCCACTACTTGAGCTCAGTTTCCACGCCTGAGGTCATGTCTATTCTTCTAGAAGAAGAAATTTGTCTCTTAATATTAAAACTATCTTTCTTCAAAGGCTTTAAGTGAAATAAGAATGAAATTTTCCCCTTGTGCTCAGTTTTACTGTTTCAGCTTTAAAAAATTTAAAGTTTTATTCTCCTGAATAACTGAAATTATCTGCTGCCTCTGATCTAAATTGCTCTTTGGGGCAGAAATTGCCTAAGAATTATCTTCAAAACCAGACACTCAGCCTAAATGGAAAGCAAACCTGTAAGCACAGCCTGCTCATGCCTTCTAAATCATGAAAGTGTGCCAGGTAGGTCTGTATGCTCCTAGGCACACTGCTTGCACTCAAGTCCGCATTTCAGGTTTGTGGATGGCAGTCAAGCAGGATGCAGAGCACATTGCATTCAAGACCTCTTCAGGGACAACTAGGTCTCATCCCACATAAAGCTAAGCCACTATGGAAATATAAAATGTTAGAGAGGTGATAAAACATTTTTAGGTAAAAAATCTATTCAGTCCCACATGATATCCTTGAGTTTCACACAAATTTTATAATGATGCCTGAGCTGTGCTGTTCAAGGGAAAGAATACAAAATACATTAATAAATCATAGAGCTTTAATAAATGGTACTAGCTACATGTTTAGCAGCCAAACATGTTGGTCAAAGCTACATTCCTCTGGTATTTTTTGAGACAAATGTAGATTAAAACATCTTCAAACAAAATAATAGTTTCTTTGAGATTCTTTAAATATGTAGAAAAGGAGATTGACTCCACTCTTGTGGTCCTTAAGCAGCAGGTGGAAAAAACTTCTGTTACATGAAGTACTTATCGTAAACACACTCAACATTTTCCTGCCACTTAGGAAGTGTTTTCTAGCTCAGGAGTAAAAGTCCTTCAGAAAAAAATGTCTTCATTCGCTACTTTTCTTGTAATGTCTAGTACATTAGGACCAAGACCTCTGGCTGTAACTACTGCAAACATAATGTGAATGAGAAACATCTTCAAATTATTTCTGATTCTAAAGAATTCAGTCCGTGGTGTGCAAGTATCCAGACTTTCACTACATAGCCTTAAAAACTATTGTTTTCCAGGATGCAAAGTATTCTGAGAGATCTTATCTCTTATTGAACATTAACAGTAACAGCCTTGGAGTATTTCTCTCTTATTCAGCATATTGATGTGTAGGCAGTACAACTGTCTGAAAAAATGTAAGATTATCTTTGGGTAATGAGACACTGTTATGAAGTGTGAAGACACTGTTATTCTTAGGATTAGAATTGTTCACTGAAGCAAAAAAAAAAAAAAAAAAAACCCACAAGAAAATCAATTAATAATCTGCAGATTGGTAGTCTCAAGGTTTCACGCATGTTCTATAGTTTGTAAATCACCTCTCTATTTCTGACAGAAAAGCCAAACAGTTCATCTTCAAGAAGTCTCTTTCCACTGCATTAGAGTTACCAATTCTAGCACCAGAATGAGGAGGAGGTAAGTCACGACCTTAATTTCTGCCATGGGACCCTGTCAGTCCCAAAGGTGTAGCTGGGTAATTTTTTATACTGTCTTATGATCTGAAAGTAAGATGAAATAAAACATCTTCTAGGGAAAAAAAAGAAAAATCTATTCAGAAAATCAGTATGGGACTACTTCTGAACAAGGAACAAATCCCAATTAATCAAGGCCTGATGGTAGGCAAGGCCATTTGAGCTCTGAACAAAAACATATACCAGCATATTTATATTGCTCTCTTTAGGAAGAGAAGAGAAATGGTAATTATTCAGTAACTAACTTCCAGTGATGCTTAGGTGCCCATCATCACTGTATGATCACTAGTCTGTCTGACAATTAGCCAATACACTGATTTTTATCACTTGCACAACAGGTTCATATTTTCTTTTCCTGCAGAAGCTCTATTTAAATAGCACTTTTCAGAGACAGCTGAAGTTCATCAGTTGATGACAGGAACTAGACAGTGCCATCTGCCTTAGCAGCAGTTCAGGTAACAGCAAAGAAAAGCTAATTGCCAAACATGAAATGTGCAGGAGTGGATTTTTTTTTTAAACTTCCCATTAAAAGTGAATCTATATGGCACTATGTGATACTCTGAAGAAGCACTTCAAATCTGCTCTAAAAGAGCTTTGCAGCTAGTCTAAGTATCCTGTGTTGAATATTAAGTTATCACAGTTTTGTTGCTTTTGGTATCTGAAGTAGCTGGAGATCTTTGGCTAACACCCCACAGCACATAGATGCGAGCTGCATACCAGAATAATAGCTGTACTTAAGGCATGTGTACATTTTCCTCCTTTCCTGGGCTAACAAAGGTTATCTCCAGGATACTGTTAAGGAGAAGCATTACTGAAGTCACTAAACGGGTGTTGCACATCCAGGTCTCAAGTATTGCACATTGCGTTGAAGGTGCTCAAACCAGAGCAGCAGGAAAAGTGGCTCTGCAAAGCAGCTGCATTGAGGAACAGCAGCAGACACAAGGGGAGACTTCTGACTCTGGGGCCACAAAGGCTGAGATGGGTAGCTCAGAAGTGGGAACACAGCAACAGGAAGATCTTGTGAAGGAGGCCTTAGGGAAGCTTCAGGTGGCCTCACAGACAAGGGGCAAAATACTTTCTCCACAGGGTGGGGCTGAGAGCTCAGGACTGCATTTCCCCTTCTGAGGTCATTTTGCAAGTACATGAAAGGGAGAGGGAGGAACACACTTAAACTGTGATGATGACAGTAATACTGCTTCTGTTTTTCATTCAACAACCATTTAGTTTAAAAAGAATAAACATATTTGCAGTCAAGAATAGTATCTCAAGTCTACCTCATCCCAGATGGATTTCCTCAGTTCTAGACAACAGATTCAAGCTCTTTTCCCCCAGTGTTTCCTATCACAGAGGTACCAATTTATTTTCACACAGTAGCCTGGGTTCAGCAGGAAAGAATTCCTTAGCATCAGGTAGTTTGCAGCAAAAAATGGGAAGTACAGGGTTTGTCTTCCAGCAGGGAAGTGATCTATGGACGTGGACCCACTCCCCAGGTGATCATGTACTCCATCACACATCGAGCCAGTGTATCAAGAAGAGAGCAGCGCTGTTCCAAAGGGGCTAAAACAAGCTCTTGGCACCCTGGGCAACTGTGCTCAAGAAGAAGTTAGAGCCTCTGGAGCTGCAGTGGTCCTGCCAACCTTGCAGCTGTGGCCACCATGGCCCTGGAGAGTGCTCCAAATGCACAAATGTTCCTGCTCTTAGATGAATTTTAGCTCTCAGTATGTAGCATCATGGAAAAAATAGGAGCCGGGGTGTCTGCTGCAGGCCTGCAGCTATCCAGGCAGCTGACTGCCTGACTCTAGGGAAAAAGACGGGTAAAAACAGAAATTTCCATGAGAAGATTACCTCCAGGCAAAGACAGGTTGTTGGAACTACTGCCTGTTTCTCAGAGGGTATCTGTACTACAGTAAAAACTTAGCATACACCTCTCTACAATATCTTCTAATCAAGCTCCAGTAGGTATTTATACTACCAAGTAAAACTATGACATATTTAGAAGATTCTTTTGCTGGCATGTACACAAAATTTCTTGGACTCCTGCACTGATTAGAATATAATTTCTATATTGGGGATCATTAGGAAAATTAAAACAATGTCTCCTGTAAAATTAAACACAAGCTGCACGGGGAATCTGTACAGTCCTATTCTCACTTTAGAATTTGGCAATAACACCCAGCCCTTTGGGCCAGTATGTGTAATCTAGATGTATTATTATTATTTCTGAAGTGTCTATAACAGTGGTATCAACACACTGAAGTTTGCCAAGAATATTAACTCCCAAAGCAATGTCTTTCAACAACTATTCAAAAAATTACCTTTTCTACTACACTCTAAACTGTAGCATACTCTTATAAAGGTCACATTCTGAAAGTTTGCACGGAACAGACTGCACACACTTCATCTTATTACTGCCTGTCCAGACACATTCAAACTAATAAACAACATGAGAATTTTTAAAGAAGAATCATGTCTTGCTCTGTTTCTGAGTCACCAGGGATGAGAACATCCAGTTTTATGCCCACTAGTTTTAAGTTTAGCTTCAGCAAAATCTTTGCCCCATCAAGAAACTCAAAAATCTATCGTTTTCCAGAATACTTTCCAGTATGCCTGTCTTTGTATTGAACTTCTTAATCTCTTGAAAATTCTCCTTTTTTTTTTTTTTTCTTTTTCAGGCTATCTGTAGACTGTCTTTGACAGGATTACAGGAACCATATCTAAATTATGCTTCTCTATGAAGCAGTCTTGGACTGCCACCATCCCTCTAATCCAAATTCCCATGAGCCAGAACTGTTGGATTTGGCAAGTCTGCAGTTACACATGGCCTCCAGCTGTTCTATGATAGGTTAGGAAATAAACTGGCCTTCATCCAGCTCAAGGGATTCATACCATAAGCTGTGTAATAAGAATTATATGTGTGCAAATGTAAACATTTACATTTTATTCCCTTTTTTTTCCAACGGTCCACAGATAATTATTACATTACTAATAAAACAGGAAAAATGGCCTTTTCTCCTTGAAAAGGAAAAGGATATATTTAATTCAAGCTGAGAACTGTATGAATTCTTCAGGATTAAATACAGCCTCCTAACAAGCATATATAAAAATTATAGTTACTCCATGATTTAAGCAACATATACATAATTCTCATACAGAAGCAGTGGTTCAGAAAAGACTGACCATTCATTAACAAAGGTATAAGTATCTGTAGTTTTGTTCCAAATATTAGCAGAAGATTATTGGCATCTCTCAGGTTTTTTTAATTTTTTTAAAGCCCATGCATATTACAGGAATATTTGTGCATTCTGTTATAAGAAATTAGAGTGAGTTCAGTTACACTACAGCATGGTCAGTCATAAAAAAACCAAAGCCTTTTAAACCTTTTAAAATGAAATAAAAGTTCATAATCAGCAGAGAGATGAAAATCAATCCACTGTCCACCAATCCTTACCACCAAAAGGCACTATAAATAGCACCTGATAAAAGGCCGAGAACAGTGTCCTCTAGATTTGGTTTCTGAAGCAGCAAACCAGAGCTGAAGCAGCACTTGAGTTCAATATAGAAATCATCTGAACAGGACTCACAAGACTAAATGCAGACCAATCTGACATTTGAACAGAATGTATGGCATCAGTTCTCAAGTGAAATAAAAATGTGGAGGAATAATGAGTGTCAGAGAGATGACTAATCAGACTGAGCAGTCTAAAAAGCAAGTTAGTAATTGCACTAGCACTTTTGCCTGGCAAATCACCATAAGAATCTAAGCAGGTCTTACCATTATTTTTCTAGGCTCATGAGTGAAATTTCTTAGCTACTCAGCAGGCACCAAGAGAATGATATACAATGAAGGAACTGCACTTCATAAAACTTTTGACAAATAACAATATTCTGAGGCTGGTATGTGCTTTGAGTATAACTGCCTACATTTCAGTAAGATTAAATTTTTATTAAAAGACTTTTTCCTTCTTTTCTTCTCTTACTGTGAAAATTTGTATACCCTACTGTTGTGAGACAGTTCTTTTTCATCATAGAAAAAATAAAAAAGGATTAAGAAAAAATGACCTTAATAATGATTATAATTTGCATTTCCAATAACAAAAGATGCATTTTGAAAAGCATTTGTATCACAACCATCTCTACACAGACCAGCTGAGATTATGCTAAGCTTTATATTGGCAAATGGTGAGATAGAAACCTGATCCTAAGAGTTTGCAGAATAAGTGACAGGTATCAGGGACTAAAGTCTGTGAGTGGCAGGTACTGAATTTCTACTAGAGATACTGCTGCTGCTGCTGCCTTCATGTAGAGAGTATTACAGAGGACTCAAATTAAATGGTGCTGGCTAGAACAGTCTTAAAAGGGATTCCAGGATCCTAAGGCAGATAGATAGGATGAGATAATTAAGACATATAGAGAAAACAAAACAAAAGCTACTAAATAGAGGAGGCACATCTACCCATCTGGGAGACATGGATATGCACCACAAGCCCTCTATTCTCACTCTCACACATATTTGGCTACCCGGGGTACTTCTGCCACTGACCATTGGCTGCAAATCAGGGGAATTGAGAGATCAGGACCTTGCCAAGTGCCACAGCACACACTCACAGATCAGTTCCAACATAACCTAAGAGACTTGTTCAACATCAGAAAAAAAAGTTAGGGATCATTATGGAGGAGAAACAAGGATTCCTAGCTCCTGGCCAAAAGACTGTAGAGATTTCTATTGGGAAAGCTGACTGAGGAAATGAATGTACAGTTTAAGAGCATCACAAATGTGGAAGAAAAGGACCGCCTACAACAATCAGTGTGTTACCAAATGCCCAAGCAGGCTCTGGCTGTACTTCACAAGGAATGTTATGCTATTCCCCACCTGCCCCAGTAGATTTACCTTCTCATCAATAATGAAGAATTTGCTTTCCCCAAAAGCCCGGGCAGACTAGAAGTAAAACATCTTTGTGTGTACTCAAAGATAAAGCAAGCACTTGTAGCTTTTGCTGATTAGCAATTACAAGATTAGCCCTGGGAGGAAAAATTCTGTAAGATTTATAACTGGAAAGCACTTTTTATAGGCCTTTGTGGACCATCTGGTAGAATTTAACAGAAAACTATGCTTAACTCATAGAATTCTTTGCTGGCATTTTCCATTCCATCTAGGGCTTTTCTGTCAGGAATCTCTCCATATATTTTGCTGACACTGAGATTCCCTGGATGGAAGAATGAGCTCTGCACTCATTATAATGGACAACTTCTCTCCAGTCTTTCATTCTATCATTGTAAATGAAGTGACACTAAAAATGGACATTTTGGGCCGCTTCCTGGCAGGACATTATGCAATTCTGTTCCTTCCTTAACCTATAGGGCAATATGCACCACACATCAAATATGCCCTATAGCTCCTCTGCTGTCCTCTTTACCATTCAAAAAAAAAAAAAAAAAATAGCAAAAGCATGGTTGTGCCATCACTTGTGTCCACAAAATAGCAGACTATTGCAGGACGGCCTGCATTTGCAGTACTTGAAACTCTGCCTTATCATCTCATTCAGACTAAAGTCTTTTCTTTTTTCTCCCTGCATGTGACCAGTTTCTCAGAGGAGACCTAGTTTGGCACAGCAGAGCCATGAAAAAGGCATCAGGATAGATTCTCCATGATGTAAATTACAGTCCTCCTGTCCAATCACATCCCAATCGAGGTCCTCAAATGAAACCTCCCACTGAGATACAAGCAATTGGGTTTCCATCTGTGTGCCTCACTGTCAGTGGCTATTGTTTAAGTAAACACTGGTTTGTGTTACTTTCTTTTTTTTTTTTTTTTTGTTCAATACATGTTGAAGCCTGGTTAAAAAGAAACAAAAATTGCTGTATTAAAAGACTAGTATTTTCAGCATCTTGTGATGTAAATTGCTAATTTAAAACCCAAAATATTGTTAAAGTGTCTTTATTTAATAGCAGACGATTGCAAGCTGTAATTTGCAAGCTGTAGTTGCAGATGGCAATGTTTTTCTCTCTTTTCAGCAGTACAGTAAAGTATTTACTGCAGTGATCTGCAGACAATGACATACCAACTGCGAAAGAAATGCTCAGGGGTAGTACAAACTATCAGGATTCCCATGAGGTCCAGCATGCAAAGTACCTGCAACTAAAGCATGAAATCTAAATACCAATTAAAATATTAAAATCTCTTACATTGTCTCAAACACCAACTCTTTGCAACAGACAATTTTAGTATGTTTGATTGCCAAGTACGTTTCTAACACGAAACAACAACCTTTGTTTTCTTTCCTGATTTTTAATCCCTTTAGATTGAACACACTTATTTTCCAATTCAGACCTGGAGGCCCAAGTCTGGATTTGAAACTGACAGCCACCATCTGGACCACATGAGCAGAAAGGGTTATATGTGATCTGGCACATGTCAAGCATACTGTTCCATTTCTTGTACATCAGGACATGCCAAAATACCATGAATGTGTCAAACAAAAGCTTTGCCTTTTATTTCATTTTGTTTAAAAAGTCATAGATGTTTATTTTTCACGAGAAAAATTACTTAACATCATCTATTTAATAGCATTGTATGAAACATTTAAATACTGCATTCTGTAGTGCCATCTAGGGGATTTAAAACCTAGAATAAAGTGCTCATCTGATAAAAAAAAATAAACAGTAAAAAATCAGCTATGACTGCCAAGGCAATCTCTTATGTATATCTAGCGGTTTGGATTACTTTTTCCTGCTGCAATAGGAACATTTGAACAAGGTCCATGTATAGTGTCACATCTGTAGAATCCATAAATAGGAGAAGATGTATTGTTCTATACTTCTCCTTTATGGACAAATAATTCACAAAAGCAATCTTAAAAAAATATCTGAAATAAAATCAGTGTTGTGCTCTGAAATGGGATTTAGAAAAAATTTCTAGCCTTAGTTCAGTTACCAGGAAATATATGGGATTTTTTTATTTTTGCACTACAGATATTTATAAAAAGATCAGACATGTTATTGTATAAAATTACAGGAAACCGATATAAAACAGGAGAGCTACCAGCATTTTCTTTGATCCTCAACTTCATTCAGATTATTTTGTTTTCTAAAGTTTCCTGAACCAGATGGCATTACACAGTAATTTCCAATGCATCACTGAAGAAATTATTAGGAATTATTAATGTTGCATCATATTGATAGCTAGAATGATCTATAAGCCCTTCAAACACATTTGCATTTTTTTCTTCTTACAGAAACCAACTATAACAAGTTCACACATTAAATGAGTGATCACTCAAAAGGGAAATGCAGAGCATAAATCAGACATTGTAAACTAGAGAACTACAAGCCTACCTTGCCTCAGATGACATGGCCTACTAGATCATACCAACATATAAAAAGGGATACCTCTGGATCATCAACAGGAATCAGCTGCCAAAACATCACTGAAAGCAGCAAATAAGTTACACAGGCATAGAGCCTACCTACACACTAACACAGTCTTGCATTTTTCCATAGTCCCAGTAACAGATCAGTTTCCAACCATCAGAATAAGAGACAGGACCATTTACTTTACATTTGAATTTCCAAACCTCACATTTTGACACTCTACCTGGAAAACATGTACTTTAAACATTTGCAGTTTCATGGTGAAAACTATTTGTTCGTAAGGGTAAGGTTTGAAAAGCAGCTAATAAGTGTCCTAAAAACATACAGAACAGGGCTTTTGACACAGCTATTATTGGGAGCTATTTTAGGCAGTAGTCAGGCTTTGATCCTTCAAGGAGCTCCCATATTCAGCTGGCTGCCCCCAGCTCCCTGCTCCTCTAACTGCAAACTGCCACCTAGATGCATTATCCTTTACATCCTCCAGTCACACACTCTGCATCATAAAGTGATAGATTCCACTCTTCTGACTTCCCCAGCCCATGTTCCTGTATCTTCCTCCCCACGTTTTTATCACATTGCACCAACCCTGTGCTACACTCTGTGCTCCCACTCAGAAGGACAAAGCACAGCAGTGGCTGGGGTGCTTGGGAGTGCATAAAGGAGTAGGCAGTACAGACAGGCTTTTACTACACATCTTCTGATCAATAGTAATTTTAGTTTATTGGGCACCTGCCCAATGCAGACCAACGGGAATATCACAACTTCATGAAAGGAGAGGCAGAGGCTCTGAATGTGTATTCCTATGGGAGGTCATTCTACTATCTGTAATTAGCCCACAACTCTTTAAAAGGCATTCATAAGAGATGATGCGCTATCTGAAAATATTATTCTACTGAGTGGTGTTAGGTTTGCTGCCACCTTTCCCAGAAGTTCCAGCCCAGGACTCTCTTGCCCAACTACTGGAGCCCAGCCCAGTACCTGGGTCCCCCTGGTCTCTGCCCAGCCAGAGGGATATGGTTGCTGTTTTCCTGACTGCAGCTTCTACCAGTAGCAAAGCTGCACATGTCCCAGAGACACACACAATGACACAGGGGACACTGACAGGACAGGTCACACAAGCTGCCAAGGACAAAGTGCTGCCTTCAACAGCACCTACACACAGAGCCCATAAAACACAAGCCAGCCAGCCCTCCTCCTCTTCAGCTGGTAGAAACAGGAGGTCAGTGGTGCAGGCAGGCACATAGCAATCTCTAGATTCACAAGCACACACATTCTCTGTTTCCTCGGCCACCCACACAGCACTCTGCCCAGCCAGCACCCACTCTCCCTACTTGCCAGCTACTCCAGCCTGATGCTCACTAGCAAACACACACTCACAAACTCACCCCTGATGCACTTCATATTAAGTATCCATGGATGTACCACCACAGATCTTCTGCCTATCTAATGCCCCAGCCCAGCCTTGAGGCCCCCTCCTCACTGCCCAGACCATGTTGAGGTTTGGTAACAAAACCCCAACCCCTCACACACAGCTGGGAGGAGAAGATGGAGCAGCAGCTGGCACCTGGCACAGAGGCTGTGACCCACAGTCCCACTGCAGCTGCCAGTGCCCAGTCCCTCACTTTCCTCTCTCACACCACTGCACCCTTGTCCCCGGTAGCTGGGAACACACAGCGTTCTGTCCAAGTGGCTGGAAGGTAAAGACCCACACTCACTCCAGCAGATGGCACAGAGGCCCCCCTGGCTCCAGTAGCTGCCAGCACAGGCACGCTCAGCCCTGGCCTGACTCCAGCAGCTAGCACAGAACCCACTGACACACCTACAGGTCTGACCAGCAACTGGCACTTAGTCCCTGCAACACACACACAGACAGAGAGTGAGGCTACACAGACAGATAGTTTAGAAAAGATTTAATAAGGTATAAGAAGATAGGACATACTGCAGAGATCAGACCTACCCCCATGCTACAAGTAACCAGTCTCCTTTCCCTGCAGGTTCCCCATGGGTTTGTACTTATCTATTCATCCTTGGCAACCTCCTGATCCAGAGTCCCCCTGGTTTTCAATTTTATCTCCTGCAATGTCCAGGTTGATCTTCCTGGAAGCAGCATCTGTGGTTCCTTGATTGCCCACAATTAGTGTGAGTGGTGAGGTCTGTGTTTTGTCACTGTCTCCATGTTTGCTTTATCAGGGCTGTGTCTTGGTACATTTTGGTTTCTGGCTTCCTCCTTTCTCTTTTGGATTCCCAACAGACAAGGTCCCTGATCAGATCTCTAGATTACCTCCCTGGAATAAACATTCTGACACTCTCACAGGTCCCCATCAATTAGTGTGATTGATCAGCTTTGGTTCCCATCACTGCCTCCCTTATCATTTGTTCGTCAGCTTTGTGTCCTTCTGTGTTCTTGTTTATGGTTTCCTCCTTTTCCAATTATCCTTTGGCATTGGAAAGGTCCTTCACCAGATACCCTTAAAGCATCGGACACTCTCCTGCACACAGCCTTGTACACACCCTTCCCTCCTGTGAACAGGCATGCCAGAAGTTCTGCTTTCACCAGGCTGATGCTGCTGACCCACTTGCCTATTTCTCCCCAGTTTCTTTGTGGGAGAAATTATTGCTTCCTTTATACCAGTGGTGACCATAAATGGAACAGTGCTAATGGAAGAATGTGTTGGTTTTTATTTTTTTCAATAAGCAGAGAACTGCAGAGAATATAGCACAAAAAAAGAAAAACGGTCAATATATTTGACATTTTCCAGGCTACAGGACTTCACTGGTTTGAAAACTTTGAATGAAATAAAGTTTGAAGCAGTGTTGATACAGAAAAGGATGCAAAATACAGGCTTTACAGCAGCAATTATTTTTGAGGATAACAATCTGTTCACATAAAACACCATCGATATTTAGAATAAGAAGTCACAGGAGATCAGGGGAATTACAAAGCAATGAGACTTACTGTGGTTTCAGAGAAAGTAATTAAGAGCCTAATTAAGGACAAAACCATATAAAAACAAAAGTAAAGCTTGATGGGGGAAAAAACAGCACAGCTTCCACAAGAGGAAAGCACTTTTTCCAACCCTGATATATTTCTTTGGGGCAATGAACACTCAAACAAGATTTTGTGGGCCAAACTCAGAGAGGAACTTGAAAAAGGCAACTAATCCATGGAAAGGACAAATTTTACTTCACAGTAGTATAAGGTAATGTACCCAAGCCATAAGCTGACAGCCTGGAAAATTAGATCTTTCTTCACCATAACCAGATTGTGCACCCACTATCTGATAACCATAATAATAAAGTAGAAGCTTAAGGCGATTCTAATTGACTTGCTATACTTTGCATGACAAAACTGACATTTAAGGTATCTACAGCAGTATGTAACTGCTATAACATCCCTATTCACAAACGAGAATTATATATTATGTTTTAATTTTCTCTATACGGGAGATATAGGGGTAGAGGGAAGTTATGTATCTGGTCTACTGTCACAGTAAATAAACATCAGTTTGGAAATAACACCTCAGTCTGCAGATTACAAGTATTACAACTGTATTTTTACTTTTCCTTACAGCTCTATACCAGTAGCAAAAACATGACGAGTGAAGCTGGAAACTCACTGGACCTTCCAGTGCATTCCTACAGAAGACTGTAATTGACCTCGTGGGGTCAATTTAGGTTGACTGAATGGGTAATGCTTTTGAAAGATGCCAGGGAATAAAAGCAGAACATGATTTTGATGGACAATTAAGGACCAGAATTGTGCAGGCAGTTTAGACATATCCACTGAATTCTCTGCTCCTGACTACAGGAGGTTTCAAACCAAAATCTATGCCCAAGAATTTATCACACTTCAATAACGTCCATGTGGAATATCAATTCTGAGTTTGTTCATTTGTTTTTTCAATTAACATTTTCCAACCAGAACTTTCAGTCAGTATGATTTCTGACAGGCTTAAGCTATATTTCTACAGGGGCCATCAAAATGTCAGGAACTCACAGACAACACAGCACATCCCTGACAAATGGGAAATCCTGAAGGCTTATCAAGGGTAGACTACTGCACCATGCTGCTAGGGCTAATGGTGTGAAGAAAACATGGACAGAACTCAAAAAGTGGTTCTCTTTTATTGTTCTGGACAAGTGGAAAGACGCAGAGATGAATTGATATATGTGGCAGAAAAACAGCTGGATGCATACCTGAGTCATCAGTAAGTCATTGTTTTCTTTCTTCATAGTGCTCTAGGAGACAGACATGGTGGCCTAACAAGGAGAGCCATGAACTAAGGGTCCACATCCTTATACATCCCATACTTACTAGAGGTAAGTTAGAAAGCAGTATATAGAGAGAAATTTTGCATAAGAAAGGCTGCAAATGCACAATCCTGCTTCGTGTGCTTCTGTACTAATGCTCACAGCTTGGACAGGAAACACAACAGAGAGACAAAGTTTTCTTGGTAGAGGTAAACAATAGCACATGATGCAGCCAAAAATAACAGAAGCTGCAGTTTGGGAGGTTCAGGCTGGACTTCTAAAGTACTCTTCACTGGAAGAGGAGTGCAGGACTCAGCAGTCAGTAGATTCACTGAGCTGCAGATTGGACTAGAGGACTTCCAAGCATTCTTTCCAAACAATTTTTCTCGGATTCTGTGACATATTTAATGTGCTCCATCTGCTAATTTGAATTTAGTCTATGGAACAGGACTAGTGCTCTTCTGAAGACAAATACCTCAAAACTGAATAATGTGAATGTCAGCTTCTCAGCATCATTTTATTCTACAAATCTGCTCTTACTGTGTTGCACAACTTACTAAAATAGACCTAGCCAAAGAAGGAAATTTTAATACCTGTAGGAATTAAGGCTACTGATACAAACCCAGTATGATTTTCAAGAATTTCAATACCCACTTCTGTTTCTTCTAATACAAAGCTGAATGCTTCTGAAAAATCCCCTTTGGCATCTATCTCAATCTTCAAGCACCTTTTAAAATTTAGACCTAAATTTTCTAAGCTTCTTTGGAAAATCCCAGCCTTTATCCTTTTAGGAATGAAAATAATGAACTGCACAATTTGAAGCTAAGGAAAAGTAATAGCTCATGCACATAGTATCAGCAAATTAACTACAAATATGTGCTTAACATTCTTCAAGAAAAAAGCCCTGCAAAAGATAGGACACATCAGAAAGCTTATAAAGCAAGATAACCATTATTTTCAATATAATTCTTCTAACCTGACTCTGAAGTTCTCATTTTAAATTATTTAATGGTTTTGATCAGACCATAGTGGTTTTTTCATCATTCGTTTCGCTGACGAACATAAGAAACATAATTATCCGTCAATTTTATGAAGTTTGCATTTCATCACATTTTTAATATTATAGAATTAATCATGCAGGAAATTCAAGTGCAGAGACTAGAATGGATCAAATTAAATAAATGATAAAAGTAGGGAAAAAAACTCAAAATATATTTTTCTTAAAATGGCAAGCTAGCAAGTCTTCTTGTTATCATTGTTTAATCCCAGCCTGTAACAAAGTACCACATAGTTCACTCCGTCCCTTTCAGTGGAGTGGGGGAGAGAATCAGAAGAGTAGATGTGACAAAATTCGTGGGTTGAGACAAAGACAGTTTACCTGCTCACACAAGCAAAGCAAAACAAAGAATTAATTCACCCCTTCCCATGGGTAGACAGGTGCTCAGCCATCTCCAGGAAATCAGGACTCCACCTCAGGTAATGGTGACATGGGAAGACAAATGTCATCATTCCAAACATCTGCCCTTCTTTCTTCTTCCCCCAGCTGTATATGCTGAGCATGATGCCACAGGGTGTGGAACATCCCTTGGGTCAGTTGGGATCAGCTGTGCTGGCTGTGTCCCCTCCCAATTTCTTGTGTACTCCCAGTCACCTCACTGATGGGGTGGAGTGGAAAGCGGAAAAGGCCTTGACTCTGTGCAAGCACTGCTCAGCAATGGCTAGCACAACATTTTCTTATCAATAATGTTTTCAGCAGAAGCCCCAAACAGAGCCCCATACTAGCTACTATGAATAAAATTAACTATACCCCAACTAAAACAAGCATACTCATAAAAGCTGTTACCAGCTGTGAATGATTTCTTATTTCTATCAAACAGAACTAATAAAACATTTTATATAATATTTATAAAGCTGTGAGAAAAAACACAATAATAACACTTTAGAGTTGTATTGTATCTTCTGTCAAGGATCTATGACATGCTTCTCAACTACTCAACTATAGCTAAGCAACTCCTCTATGAGGTATTGATCAAACAGAACTGGGTAAACTGAGGCAACAAGAATTTTCATGGTAGGGGCTGAAATAGATAATAAGTGTCCTGCTACCCACTGCTGTGCTTTTATTTCAAATAATTCATTTGCCAGCTCATTTAGGAAAAGCTAATCCCCACTTTGTCTATTTTTTTGAGCAGCACCCAACGTCTGGCAATATCCCTTGGGGAGAAAACACATTGATTTTACATGAGTTTGGATCATCCAGTCTCAGACTTTTCTAGGTCAAGAAGGACCATGACAGATTTGTGTAGCACACTACACTACACTACTTCATAAACTAACAGCAGAAGCAGAGAGCTGACATGTGTAAGGAGCAAGAAGTATTTGTAATTATGTTGTCAGGGTACAAAAAAGCAAGTTCCCTGCTCAACTTATACTATAGATAACCTTCCTCATGCAATATTCAGAGCAAACTTCTATCACATTATTAGCAATCTCTTAGCATCAGAAATAATGCTGGTGACACTTGTCATCTAATCCTTTCATTACAAGTTAGAGTAGGATCAGCAGTTGATCAGCACTATAAGCTATATTTCTCTGAAGTTATCTCCATAGAAATGGCTGATTTAATCCTAACCCTCAGTTTATCAGTTCATAACTTTGTCCTTTGCAAAGAGAAGCTACTCATAGAGAATGATACATGATAGTCTCTATTAATATTTTCATCTTTTGACATATTACATATCCCCTCTGGAATGAAACAATTAGAAGCACAATAGCAAAATCGCTGCAGCAGCCAAAAATCTCTGAATGCTGAATTTGGAGTCCTGTATTGAGCAGCTAGATGGGGACTCCTGAGTCTTGGCTTTTTCCCCCATGGTGCAAGTCAGACACTTGAATAGGTGAAGCAGTGATTATTACAGCAGGTCAAGAGAGTACAGAAACCATCAGTGAATTAAAGATCTGGAAGCATGGCAAGAGAGATGTAGAACACCTATTTGCTGAGTTCAGCAGCACTTAAATTAAACCTTGCTTATGTGACTTTTCTTTCACAGGAAGCATAGTATTTCAATGTGTCTCTCATTGCCTGGCAGTCCTGCACATATTTAACTCTTTACACGAGCCTGTGTGCCAGTTCTCTGCAGCATCCCACCTGTGTCTGTTCTTCAAAACACTGCCAGCTTCTCCTTTTCCTGCTGCATCATCATAATACCCACAACTGGTATCACTGAACTGGTGTGATACTGGGGACAGCAGCCTCAAACATGGGACACATCACAGTCACTGCTGACACGAAGGAGAAGCAGGAAGAGTGACCCTGTGCTTGGGACCAGCTGCTGGCCAGTTATACTGAACCTTACTAGTGCTCAGCTCTTTGATACACAGCTGCATGGCAATGCCAAGTGAGAGGAGACTTCAGAGCTGTTTAGCCTCTCCCTTTCAGCACTCCCTGGATGGGGTAAATACAGGATCCATTGCAGTTGTCACATCTCAGAGGTGCTCATTACCTCCATTTTGACAGGTTCTGCTCACTTAGGAGTCATTACACAGGGAAAAGGAAACACTAAACAAAATTGGCCAAATCATCCAAGCATCATGCAGGAGATAATAACACATTCCAGAGAACACCAGCCAGGCAAGAAAAAATCAAAATTTCCCTTGTTCTTTTTTTCAAGATCTTTTCCTTTCCATCTATTTCCTACTGGTGCAATTCTTTCCTCTTGCTATTGAATTTGAACTCAGAAGCAGTAACTGCATTCCTGAAGTGATTTTCCTTTAATTGTCAGTTGTCATCTCTGTTTCTTCTTTCTCACTTTTTGCCAAGAATTTTTTTCTACTCATTCCTACTAATTTTAGTAATTTATTTAATTCTTCAATATCACTCTCAATATTATGTCCTTTTCACCTGCAAAGAATCAAAAATCTGTCTTACCTCATTTGCCCTAAAAACTTAAGACACTAAAGAAAGTGTATAAAACTGTAATTGTGTAGATATGCATGTGATCACGTGGATCCTTCTATTTAATTTCCATCCCAGTCAAATGAGATACTGTGACTTCATTTCATGCTTTGTCTAAAAAAGCAAGATCATCTTAATATGAAAAAGAAGCAGCGGCAAATAAAAAGGAGGAAATGGCACCACAAAAAAAAAAATCTACTGAACATGCTGATTTTGTCCTTGATGCTTGAAGTTGAAACATACCATTAGTGCCTCAAAATAATAAGCTGACTGATCATATTTCTACAGTCCAGTAATTTTTCTCAGTCAGGTATCTGCAAGTTAATAAATCTGTACCTGACCCTAGTCACAGATTACCTAACTAATGCTCTGTTTATAATGGATAAAACTCAGGAAGCATTTTGTATCACTAAGAAGCCATGACTTCAGCCCTTTAAGAAGGTAAGAAAAGAAGATATTCTAAAAGCATAATGTATACTCTATGTCAAGAGTTAGTGAGCCACTAATTGTACTTATGGCAAATTTAATAAAAGAAACTATAACTAACAGCTATCACAATGCTGAAAAAATCAGCAGCAAGTATTATCAAACTGCAGAGCAGTACACAATGAAATACTATCCTCAAAAGCAGCACACAGGAGGACATACATGTATTCACAAAAATAGTTGGAAGGTCCTGTGAGCCGCACAAAATATCTGCACAGGTGTCAAGAGTTCACCAAGATATTCAATTAATCTGTTTAGGATCAGTTGCTTGCATGTTAGGGGTTTTTTTGAATGTTCCAGCTATTTTTTATTTACTGATTTAATTAGAAATATTTAATTGTACTATATTGGCTTCAGAGTGCTGCTAGTAGACATAGATAAACAATGTAGCTAAAATGGAGCAAACAGACAAAAAGTAGATCCAGAAGGGCTGAGGTCATAGCTGGATGTTAAAGTGAAACTTGAATCCCCTCTCCCACGTCACCATATCTCTTTTCTTCTTCATTGGACTGTGGATCAGTAGAGCTATACGTGATGCAGAAGGGGAAGCTTTAAATACACACATTTTGGCTTGCTTGCTAGGTGGGTCAGTGCCCTACTTGGATTCACTAAGCAGCTGCAAAAAGAGAAGTACCAACACAACCATGAGTGCAGTGTAGGGATTTCCTAATGGTCATAGAACTGTCTTAGATGAGAGGCAACGTGTTTGTATCCCAAGGCTGGAGGGGAAATACCATCTTCCTCCCAGATTCCTCCAACTGTGTGTTTGTAACTAGAGACACCTTTTCTTGGGTCTCTTAGGATATTGATTTAATTGGTGAGCCCTATGGAAGTGCAGGTGGAAAATGAGAGCTAAGTCCTAAAGTACCTATCACAAACTATAATACAGTCTGCTCTTTGTACAGTGCCCTCCATGCAACAAGTGAAGGCACATAGCTGGAAGCAAAGGAGTGGACACAAGAATAATTGGGAATGTGAGGGATACATTGAAATGTGAAGGAAAGAGAGTGAGAAAAGGGCAGAAAGGAGAATGGCACCTATCACCTGAATGATGCTTTTCATTTTTAGACACTGAGACTTCCCTTCAGAAATTTTTCTCTCTGCTTTGCTATTCTGCTTCTACCTCTTATTCTCTAATAAACCTATTGTCTCTCCCTTTATTACCTCCACTACAAAACAGAGAAATCACTACAAGCATTGCCATGCCCAACACCAGCAGAAAACCCTTTCAGAAAAATATTTAGAAAAATGAGAAAAATAGAGATGTTTGTTTCAGAAACTTGCTCCAGGAGTTTGACATTCAATTTTACCTACAGTAAAATTATTATCTGATATGGAACATGCTCTGTACTCCTAAAAGCAAATTTATATATACTTTATTATTGAGATAGAAGGCAATAGCACCATGCCTACTACTTGGAAGACAATATATTAATATTCCTCCCCAACCAAAATCTAGCAAAGAGAACCTAACAAAGCTAGCAAATGAGGCCTTTTTGGCAAATACCTTTATCATGCTTCTAATAATTTTAATTACATATTTTCTTTTTCAGTCAAGGAAATCCAATTTCACTCTATCTGCAGTGTCTAATTGGTCATGCTTTTTTTTGTTTCTTACGTTGTCTGTCTGATTCAATAAAGAGTGAACAGTAGATATTCTTCTTCATGCATAAATGCTCTTATTCTAGTCCAAATCTGAGAATGCCCAGGTGCTTGCACAATCAAAATCCATTAGCACTAAGTTAGATCAATATCTATGAAAGAGTAATAGGGACATGGTCAAGCCAAACAGCTGATAGCAAGTCATTCAGTTAAAATCATGAATACAGTGTTGGAGGCATTTCAGCACTCCTGACAAGATGTATGTCAGGCAGGATCCAATAATCCAGAAAGCAAACAAGATATGTACCCTGCACCACTGAAGGTGATGGCTGCATTAGCACTGTATTCTAAATTTTAAAAAATAGCTCAAAGACATCAATATGAAGGCAAGAGTCAAAAGTACTTTGGATCAAGTCCTGTCTGGATAGTTTGCTAGACCAAGTTTCAGTGATGATTTCAGGAAGAAATGATTTTTTGTAAAGAAAATAATAAAAATAATTTCTTATGAGTATTTAGTTGCTGCCCTACAGCAAGTGGTTTTGCTGGTCTACAGAAAGGTCAAAATAGAAACTCCTAACACTTTATCCATGGAGCAGTAGTTACTGAGGAAGCATGTAACTGCTGGCCTCATGAGAATATTCAGCACAAAGCACATCCTTTACATTTAATAGGCTAGGCACAAATAAACAAAACATTTTTTTCTTTTTTTATGACAGTATATATGGCTTGTCAGGATGCACTTATTTCCCACATTCTGTAATATGCAATTATTTCTTCCCTGGAAACCCCTCACCTAACTTACACAGCTTGTCTAATATTTTGTCATTGGCCATTCATTCTGGTGTGGACTATCAGCCTTGTCCTTGGCTGTAAGTGTCAATCCAAGCATTCCTGGCAACAGCTTTACAAGCCAGAAAATCATTAGTAGAACTAAATTCGGCAACCTTATCTAATTGCATCACCTCAGCCAACCTTTCAGCACCCTCAAGTGAATCTAATATGATACAAAGTTTAGAATACATTCAGTTTCTCTAAGTAGTTCCTAACCTGTTGCTCCTCTATCCCATTGTCCTCCCCACCCCCAGTGTTTCTTGTACTGAAAATTTTGTTTGTGAAGACAAAGACAAAAAAAGACATGGAGTCATTCAGCCTTTTCTGGACCATCTGTTTCTCCTACACTCATTGATGGACCCACATTTTCCCTCAGCATCCCACTGATTCTCTCATATTCTCCTGTTACCCCTTATGTGCATCAGTACTTTTATCTGCAGCTGGGCTTTGGTCTTTCTGATTTTGCTCCAAATGCTCAAGCAATTTTCTTTGTATTCCTCCTTTGTTGCCTAGTTTTCACTTCTTGTGTGTTCTTGTGTTTTATTTCATCCAGAAGCAGCCTGCCTAGCCAAATGACTCTTCTGCCAAAATTTCTCATCTTCCTGTGCAAATGGAAGAGAGTTAATTTTTGAACTCTCAGTAAGTTTTCTTTGAAAAACAACTGTTTTGCTTATGCACTTTCTTTCCCTCATGGCAGCTTCTAGTGGGACTTCTGCCTAACATTTCAAAATTTGGGCAATGAAATTGCTGGAACAGATTGAAATCTGGTTTCCTGAAGGCCAGGGTCCCAACTCTGCTCTGCACCTTTTCAGCCTTCCTTTAAAAAGGACCTCAGACGTCTGTGAACAGCAGGTTATGTACACCATTATACTGTCTGACCCCTCCAGTATTTGCACTGGGAAGCAGCCAATATGCAGCGCAGCATATTGACTGCATATTGCTGCCAGAATATGTGTGGACTGCTGAAATCCCACAAAAAGATAAGGATGTATAGGCAACAACCTCCTGTTAGTTGCTTTTGGCTATCCTCATCTCCTTTTGGTCAGGTGGCCTGTAGCACACCCCCAGCATGATATACCCAGTATCAATCATCAGACAAACCCATTTCCAGTTCCATGGGAGAGGACTCTACCACAGCTTTCCTCCTCTTGTCCTAATTTTCCTAGATAGGCTGTAAACACTCCTGGAAATGAGCGCATAGTATTGCACCCAATCTTTGTGATTTTGATATTTACAGGCTCATGGAAGCACATGGACTTCCAGACCTTTCCTGTTAACCAAGCTCTGCATACTAGAGTGTAGGCACTTGAGGAAAGCCACATATTGCCTCATTTACAACTTTCCCTCTTACAAATGGCTTTGTTACCAGTTATGCCCATTCTCTCCAAAATATACAACAAAATAGAGCTTTCTAAGCCTTTTGGATACTTCTCTATCTAGCCCCACATTTTTGTGCTTTGACTCCACACAGGAGCATCTACAGCATCTTCCTTTTGGTTCCATCTCATCATAAAGTCATGTCAAGAGCCAATGGAAACAAGGCAAAACACTAAAGGAGCCTCATCAGTGATGTAAAAGCGGTTGGCAGGAGGGAAGTAGCAGTAAATAAGAGCTCAGGCCATGTGAGCATCAAACCACACCACTACAGCACAGCTTGTTTTCTGTGCCTTTCACCTTGAAGTTGTCTTTAAAATATACCCTAAAAAATAGCAGCCACTCTCTTTCCATACCTAAAACACATATTGTTTCCCAGTGAAGATTGTTTCTTTCTATAAAAAAGCAAAGGTGATGAAAAATCTTCTAAAATAAAACCTCAAACAATGAGAATTTATATATATGAATATAAATACATATATACCTTCATGATAAGCCATTTACTTTAAAACCAACTAACAAGTTAAACCTAAGCCTATCCCTACATTCTGCCCCCTAAAATAAATAAAAGCTAGAAGAAATAATCATTTTAGTTTCTTCATAAGAGGAAAAAAACATTAGAAAAAAAGGTGACTCTATTTCTTATATTCCTAATGAGGAAATTGAAATATGTGCAGATGATGCTACAGTTACTCTAGTTCAAAGAGGTATGTCTCAGCTTAATAAGGTCCACTTTATTTGTCAATGAAGAGACTCCTGCAGGATGTGAGAAAAAGAAATACCATAATTTGCTCTCCAGAAACTGCTAGCATCACTTTTGGTGCATATTAATGCAGCTCAGTACTGTCAATGAGGTGATTATTTGCTCCCTAGAGAGCTCATCTCACAGCTAGTTTTTAGGATCCTTAGGAGTTTTTGTTTCATGTGGTGCAATGTATAAATTCTATTCTACAGCTTATTCCAGTAGCAGTCACAGAGAAACCATCTCCAGTTCTGGTTTTAGACACTAATTTACAAAGGTACAGAAACAAATGGGTAATTTTTCATTTTACAGGGTTAAATGAAATACTCCTCATTCCTATGCTTGTGAAGTCATTCTGCCTCTGTAGGAGGTTCCACTGCAGTTTGTGCAGGTACTGAGACACTGCTCTTTAGTACCAGCTGTAAAGGTGCAGTGATACTGACTTCAGGAGAGCCAGATTCCCTATGTGTAAAGGGCTCTGGTGTGCTTGTGTGAGGAAGTTTCTTTGCCTTGGTACCAAACAAGAGCAACTGAAGCTAGCTGAGATGATGCTAAACAGCCTTCATCCCATGTAAGAATTTTTTTAATGCTGGGTGGATTACAGTTACTGTATTGGCTGGGAGCAATAGGGATGAATCTGCATAAGTGCTTTAATTTAGGAGCATGCTTTGTAGGATATTAAGTACTGCACTTTGGCTCCAGTCACAGTCTTTTGGATGACTCTGGGAGAAGTACTCCAGCAGCTCAACTCACACAACCCAAACAAAAATGGACATTCAGTCCACTAGGCAAGACTAATGTAAATTTGAAGTAATCTCTCTGAAATTCCTTCTGCAAAGACACTCTTAGCACTGATCATACCACTGTCAAAACTCACTTTTTTTGAACATATGTCCGGATACAAATATAACTGAATTACAGTGGACTTTACAGCTTCTTGTGTTATAAAGAAATAATACTTTAGCCATTATTCTATTGTTTTAAGCCACTGCAAGCTACAATATTTTTTTAATAGCTGGATGCAGTCTACAGCAATTGAAACACCTAACATTAAACAAAAACATCATATTTTTCTATCCACTTCCCAGTGAGCGACTTTGAATCATAACTTGTATAAAATAGTACAATCAGGCCAACTAAGCAACAGAGTTATTTCTTTTAGAGGATGCATGCAGTGTAAATGCATTGTGATACCTGTTGAGAACCAGCAGCTTGTTCAGAGCTCTCTCTGGAGTGTATGTGAAAGATCATCCAGTCCTGGACTGAAAAATAACTAGAAAGCACACCTTGCCATGCTAACACCTGCTTTAAAAGGCAGCCAAATGAGCATGCAAAGACAATTGCCCAGGCTGTGTGTTCCAAACTCTCCTCTCCTTGGCAAAATAAAGGTCATATGACCCTAGAGTTCTCATAACCCATTGCCATTATAACCTTTATTTTCCACTTTTAGAAATGAAGCAAAAGGTATAGGTACTGGTTATGTAAGCAGCTGATTATTTGTCATACTTTAAATAAAAGTCAAAATAGGAATTTAATGTCAAGTACAAAAGTGAGGTAGCTACACTACACAGCATCTATACCCTCTAGATTTTGCTTTCTGCATTTCACAGTTCCTTGCCTGTTAGTTTTGTCATTACATGAATTTCACAGATGCTGTTTCTTGCATGGCAAGAATGGGTAGGGTGGCCATCTATGTAATATGCATTTCAATAGAATTCAGTTCTTCCAGATTTATACTTAGGTAAACTTGTTTTATATTCTGAGGATTAAAACAGAACTTAGCACAGATACATTTCTGTCTTCTGCCTTATTAATATGAAGCAGGCATTTGGAATACTTTTCTTAGAAGAGTTCCAAAGAATTTCCTTTACATGATGACAAAGAAGTACCATGACCTGAGAAACTCTGTATAAATTTATGTGATTATCTATGCTTTCATGCCATTTTCAAAGACAGTACTTGTGGCCATAGGTTGGGTTTTCATTTGGTTATGGGTTTTTTCATTATTCAAATTACTAAAATGAGAAGGAAGTGTTAAGCTTCTTTCCAGAGGCTTCCTTTTCATACCTAATATAAAATATTGCCTTCTTGTCACCAAAACACTTAATAAGAAGCCTCTACTTTGTATTCCACAACTGTTCCTCTTAGAGGCATAAGATGATGCAGTAGTTATGGAAATTATCTCTGTGTCCCCACTAGCACACATTTTAAAACAGTATTACCACCACAGCTTTGTGGCAAACCAGTGTCTGCCAGCGTTTTTGCATATTCCTGCAAACAGTCCCTTTTAATTTTCTGAATGCAGGCTCTGTAATCTCTCTCAGCAAAAGAAATAGTCAAAGTGCCTGGTAAATATCACATACACATATCTATATATGTCTGTATCTACACATATAGAGCCATTAAAAGAAATACTATATATCTAATTCACAAAAGTTAACTCTGCTTGGTCTCAAACAGCAGAATTGATGTTTATGGTTGCTATAGACTGTAGCTAAGTATCTTCTTTATTTATCTTGTTATTTTTCTAGTCTCGCCCATCAGTGTGTGCCATTTTAGGAGTCATTAGCTATAAAAAATTCCTCCTGTTCATAATGGCATTTAAATGAAAAGGCAAGCTTGATTCCAGTACATGCAGTATAAATTTAGAACTACTGAGTGTTTGTCTACATCAGCAAGCACAAAGAACATTAATCCCAGCTCATGAGCACACTGAAATCAACAACAAAGACTTCTAGCTTTTTGTTGCTTAACTCATCTCTCAGATGACTACAAAAAAATCCTCCTCCCTCTACCCCCAAAAGCCTTTTTAAAACTAACCCCTTAGAATAATTATCTTCTCATTGTAGTAGTTATCATAGAATGCAATACTGATGTGTGAGAAGGAAACAAAAATGCTATATTTCTTCCACAGAAAATTAAAATGGAGCATTTTATCTTTGCCACTTAAAATCCTTAGACATAAATGCTATGCCATTACCCTGTTCTGTGTTAGTCATAGGGAAATTCTGCTTAGATTTTTTATCATGCTCTTCACTTCAGTGCGTTAAGTGACCTGATTAGCATCTGCTCTCTTCTCAGAGGAGGCAATGTACACAAGCACTTCATTTAATACAATTCTTAAAGTACTTTCAATGTACAAATACTAGCATATTGCCTTCCATTATTTTAGGGAGGAGAGGCCACAGAAATATATGGCTCACTTAGAGCAAACATTAATTAATCAATACAGCAAGCACTCTGTATCATTTGACAACAGAGAGCCAGCACAGCTGCACAGTTCTATCATTGCTGTCCAGCTGCATCCCAGCTCAGAAGTGATGGATCATTTTGAAATCCATACAGGAAAATCATAGTTACAAGCTTAAGTTTCTTATGTGTTCAGAAACTCATGGAGAGTTTTATTGTGTCAGAGCATGTTTATCCTGGAGCTTCAGGTGAGTGGGATGGGCTATGCTTAAACTTCAGCATCCAGCAGCATTTCCTAGCTCCTGGTCCTGGCACACATTCTGCTCACATCCAGGCACACAAGAGCCCCAGCTGCTTGCTCCTATTTCACAATTTGGACAATCAGGAGAACAGAGCTATGGCAGATTTGGGAATATATTTGTCTATGTGCAAGCCTAAAGTACCTTTTTGTCAATGTTTAATGGGAAGTCTAGACAAAGAGAAGAAAACAGTTATTTAAGGAAACAGGCAGATTTAAAGAGCCCTGTAAGCTCACAGGCTTTCCAAAGCTTTCTGTTCAAGTTGTCATAGTCCATGTGAGACTCGACAAAGGTATGGCAATCAAGGAAAGAACATCTGTCAAGGTGAGAAAGAGTCTCCTAGCTAACCAAAGACAGCATAGATCAAAACTGGTTGTATGAGTGGCCTCAGTACTCACAAGTCAAATTTCTCTATATAGCTATGGAAATTAACTGCTCACAAATCATGCAGTATCCTATACTCCTCTTGCCTAGAAAAAATAGGCAACTACCTGCAGATGTAGCATACATATTTTTTGAAACGCAGCCACTCCTTGGAGTTCTGTTGAGACAGTATAATTGGGTCTGATTAAAGACTCTGCCTAAATACTATGCTAGTTATAAAGCTCAATAATATATTACAGAGGGTGAAAAAAATAAATTAAGAGAAGGTGAAGCCATTTTCCCTCACCAGCAAAGTTCCAGTGTTCCTGTGCAAACATGCTCGTTGTTAAACAATGTCAGCATATTTGATCATGCAAGCTTTTTTGGCTTTGGTTTCTTCTAGTTATCTCATTAGTAAACTGCTCTTTTAATCAATAAGTTGCCAACTGGGAAGCTAAGTTTCTTATTCAGCTTTGCATGTTCCAGGGTTCTCAGAAACACTGTTGAAATTATATCCTGTTTTCCTTAAAACAGCATCTCTCTTTTTGGTTCATTTTACCCTGTGTACCAGAGCAATTGGAATATTCTTGATGTCATGAACAGTCTTACTGAACCCAGAGTATTTTCTCTATATGCTGAGAAAGCTAAAATAGGTATATGATATTCTGCATTTGTTTTTCAAGAGATATTGTCTATCCCTAAAACCCCCAAATTAAATCTATGAATATGCAAAAAAGTTATTGAAAAAATTTCAGTGGAATTATCTGTGATATTTATCTGAATACACAGCTTCTGAAATTGTGACAAGTCTCGATAAAAGCAAAGTAGCCCTGTGCTGTGTACTGCAGGGTAGGTAATGGACTCTTAGTGCATGAGCTTCAATGCACTCTAAATTCACACACCAGCTTACTCAGATTAATTTGTCCACATCGATACTTTCAGCAAGATGTTTAGTGTGAGATTTTAATAGGTGATGTAGGGAAAAACTGAAACAAATTCTATGTTGCATTTCTTAAGAAACACCTTTACAGCTTTCCACACAGCTCAAACATGTTTTTCAGCACCAAGAGTTTCTCATTCACAGTATTGAATGCTATAGTATTAAAGGGCCTCTAAAGTGTCTCATACATTTATCCCACTTCTTTGACAGGGGAATTGTTTATAATGAAATACCAGGGTCTGACCCTACATATTTTTGCATATACCTGTCAGGTACTTTAAAACTAACAACAAAAATAGGGAGCAAAGGAAAAAATCGCTTTACTTTTTACTGAAATGGATGCTCACTAAAAATTGGTTCTGCCTAAAACATTTTCATAGTACTTAAAATACGTTGAATAACACTTTAAGCCCTGTAACTACCCTCTCTCTCTAAGCAACCCAACTCATAGCCCATACACAAGTCAATTCCTTAACATCAGGAATGCCTATTTGAAGCAGTTTTGCTCTCTAATGATGCAAGCTTAACACTCTATGCTTCTCAGCATCTTGCTTCATAACAACTCTGCCTTACTAGAGCTCAATGAAACATATTTGCTAATACAGAATCATAAGCATCAGAATATTAGATCACACCAAGGTCCATCAAATCTTAATGATCTCTTAGAGCATTCAATGCAATTGTTTCACAGCAAAGTCTAAAATGATTCCAGAATTAAAATTATCTGCACCAATTTACACAAAGTTTCATCTTGGTCTCATATCATTAGACATAGGTTTAAGCTCTGAAATAAGACATGGTATGGTTTACTAAGTTATTATAATTAATTGTAATGACTTTGTATAGCACGATTAAAATTATAAACATGCAATCTCTTTTTACTTTTGCTAAATGTTTGGTTATATCACTTTCTGTTGCACTATAGTTCTCCCACTTAATTACTTTATGCATGGGGGAAAAAATATCAGTTTTCAATTCACCATCTTTATTATGTTCATCCCTGAACTGTTTTCTGTATAGCATGCAGATCTTTGTCTCTGCAGGTCTGAGTCCTTGTGGAATAGGTTACCCTAATGCTGCTTAGGTTTTACATGAAGATATTATTGCATAATTATGTAAGGAAGCCTACATCCTGTCTTGGATAGACATCTCTATTATTCGAAATATAATTAAATAAATGTTCTCACTAATGCCTCTTTTGTTTTGTATTATAAAAGAGGAAGAAAAATTGTTCTTAATCCTTCTACAGTATTAAGTATTTTGTATACTTTTATTGCGTTCCCACTTACTCTTCTTCCAAGGAAAACCCTCCCAATTTTCTTTCATGAGAGGTGTTCCAGATTCTTGATAATTGTTATTATCCTTCTCTGAATCCCCTTATAGGTGGTTAATATCTCTCTGAGATGTGGTGGAAATCCCTGCATACAGTACTATACAAGAACTCCTACCACTGACTCAAAAAAGTATTGTAATAATCTCTTATTATCCTTCACCCTACTTCATATGAGTCCCAATATCGTGCTAAGTTTCCTGACTGTAGCTGAGCTGTTCACTGAACTGCTTATAATTTTTTTTCTCCCTTTCTTCAAGCAATACTCTTGTCTTAGAATGCTGTAAAGAGCACCACTAGGTTTAATTTTAACTTCAGTATGTATTTATTAACACTGAATTGCATTCACTTTTTTTTTTGCTCTCTTAATGTCTTTAAGTTACTGAAATTTTCTACTGTCTTCTTTGGTCAAGCAAATTCTCTTCATCAGGGATTAAAGTGACATGTGGAACAACCAGATCTACTTGCATCAGTCAAACTGGTCAAGGGATGGACTTAGATAACAGCTTTTGAGTAAATCAAATCTCAGTAAGCAAACAAGCAAAACCAAAAAAATAAAAACCCAGCAGTTGCCAGGAGATGCACATAAATAGGAAATTCTTTTTGATTATAAACAAGTGGCATTTGAAAATACAACAACAGAATTACTACCCATGGTATTAACTAGGACACGTACATTGTATTGAGCAAACGAGATAACCCTATTAGCATTCAAAGCTTGGTAGCATAATGGTAGCACAGAATATTATAAATGCATTACTGTGTCACCTTGTATTGTGGATAAGTGGGTTTTTTAATAGCTGAATCAGAGCAGCAATAAATTTGAGTCCAACAATGAATAACATTTTTAGTCTTTAACAAACAAACAAACAGGATCCGTTAGCCATCCACTTCTTTTCTTACTTGTGTCCTTATAATTCTAAGATCTATAGAACCATGATACATCTTCTAAAAGTAATAACTTGCTTTAGATAGAGAAAACCTTTCTGACTACATTGTTAGTGCTTCACATCCTAGTAACGTGTAATCATGACTTTCAGAACCATTTGTATGAACTACCAGCTTTCATATAGACAAAGAGGTTAGATTTCCCATAAAAGTTTAAATTTGCATGAAAATAAGTTTATGAAAAAAATATACTTTGGACAGAATGCAGTTCAGTATTAATCTTATCATACAAACTCTGATCAGCATAGGTCTGACTATTCCCTGAAATATTTTTAACAAAAAAACTACATTCTCACAATATTGGTCCTACCCATTTGACCTAAGACAACTTGGGATTTTTTACTTACTTATCCAAATTGATAGACTCTTCTTGCATTATTTTCAGTGTAAACCCAGAGGCACCAATGACTAGGAAGAATAAAAAGTATAAATGTCACAAATTACCACATCCCCCTTCTGGATATGAATACAGTTCTTTATAATGAATTCATATCTCTTTTCAGTCTACCTCCCTGTGATGGCATTTGCTTAGCCTAAACATTTCAGTCAATTAAGATAGAATGCTTTGTTTGGGGTGGGTTTGTTTACTGGGGGAGTTTAATCTCAAAAATTTCATTTGGTGTAAAGCTAAATATCACATTTTTCTTATTTTGAGAGAGGGAATAAAATATGTTTGTTTTGTTGAATCATGTTGTTTGCTTTTATCTTTTCTGAAGCTATTTATCAAACGCATTAAGATAATAAATCAATATGTTTAGTGGGTTTAGAAGCCATTCTCCTAAAATGCTTTGGCTAGATCTAATTATGGCATCATTTAGTTTCTTGTAGAATCACAGTGCTCTGACTAATTTCATTTACTCTCAAACATAACTTTCCTTATTTTTCTCTCCATCATTCTCCCCTGTAATTTTATGACTTACTTTTCATGTATGCAAGTGAAAATCACATTGAGCTGTTGGGATCACTCAATCAAAAACTCTGGTATTTTTGTTTACACATAGTTTTCAGAAGTTTAAATATAGTAAGAAACCTTGATACTTAGCCCTTATCCCACTAAAACTAAGCAATGATATGACTCAACCTGACCAGGACTGCATCCATGATTTCTGCACAACCCTAAAGCACAGAAGCAAAACCAACTTGAATAAAATCAGTTTGAGAAAACAGGGGGAAATGTTTGCATTATAAAATAATCCTTGCTGCACCGACTTGAAAAGCTCTAAAATAAAACGATTTGTAACACTGACCTAAAAATCTCACCAAAAAATATTTTCCATGTTAATTATGTCTTTGGTGAATTTTCTTTTGCATTTTTGAGGTTTTACAATCTTATGTGTACTTGCTGTCTATAACCACACACAGGACTTTTGCAAAGAAATACTAGAGAGTACCATGGAATGTGGTATTGATACAATAGAACTAGCATAGCTCCTAAAAGTAAGAAAATTAAGAAAAAAATCTAAAAGCAATCCACAGAAAGTGATATTGAGAAAACAAACATTAACTCCTGCCAAGAAATGAACCACTCTTAATTAAGTCTACATTGCTCTTTCTCTTCTACTTTGAAATGCATTATTGTATTATATATCCTATATTATCTAACTGCAAATACCTGTTGTAGTATTTTGCCTACAAAAGCTTTATTAAAATGCTTTCCATTGTAAAAAACATACAGAAACAAAATATTAGCATTCCAAGCTGAAAGCATTACACATTATGAACTGAACAAACCTGTGTTGTTTACACCCCAATAACTTGCATACATGTCCCAGTTAAGGGCAACAGAATTATGCCAGGGATGATTTAGGGATTTAGGTCCAGTGTACATCAATTTAGCAGCTTCAGTAAGGGACACTGGCTGCTTTCAAATTTCTCATTCACTTTGAGGGGGTCAAAATTTTGCAATAATTTTTTGAAGTTGAAGGAAATGTAAATGGGACAAGGAATTCAAGGGACAGGGACCAAACTTACAGAGAAATGGGGAAGGAGATGTCTTTCTACTTAGGACTCCAAGTTAGATACTTAACTAGTCTCCTCTCTCTCCCTGTGTGATTAATTAGGACATCCTAATACTCATCTAATCTGTACACATCAAAAAAAACTCAAAACAAATGAAAAGCAGTCATTTAAATGTCATTTTGCATACAGATGGAGGGACCATTCAGGAGCTCTGTTAAGGAAGGCCTGGCAGATCAATCAGTCTTGAACTCACAGTTTTCATTACTAGGTATTTCTGTGAAAGAGAAGGAAAATCACTACTGGCACTGGAATTGTTTGGCACCTCTGTCTGTAAAAACCTGAGATTTCTTCCTACTCAAAAACCATGCTCAGTTGGAGTAATTTCTGTGTATTCATGCCAATACTTACAATGATGCCAAATGATTCTAGGACAGCAATGCTGTCAGCAAGACAGTGCAGCATTTGCAAGTTCTTTCCCTGAGTGTGAGATGAAGTATTTAGTCTTTCCAATGAGCAAAAATGTGAAGGAAAAACTGCAGCCTGAATGATTTTCCAAGTCAGAGATGATTAAAACACAGTTTGAGCTCACAGACATTAGCACTGGCAGAACAGGTGTTCATCTTTGTTTAAAAATACAAAACAATGGGAAGATACAATGGGGCTGCAAGAGATGACCATGGAATTAGGAAAGAATAGCAGGAGTTTATCCACAAGACATGGATTAAGTCCTACACTAAAAAGATGGAATGCTATTCCAAAAAGCAATCCTAAACTGTGTCACATGCTATGTCTCCCTGCAACCTTAAGGAGAGCTTTTTCCCAAGTAGCATATGCACTTTGCTATTGCTTGGTAATACCTCTCTAGTCTTTTACTCTGAATGAATAGGTTTTTTAATTTTACTGAGATCCTTCGCACAGCTCTTGGCACTCAGTGCTGAAGGTTTTCCTCAGTCAAGTTCTCTACAGATATTTGCCTTCCTGTAACCCCTTCCACAGCAGAAATTGCCCTATTTCTCTGCCCTTTTTTTTTTTTCTGTACAGTTTGAATGACTCTTCAACATCTCCTGTACAGTTTGATTAACCCTGCAACAGGTCCTTTAAAGTTTCACAAATTTTAACAGCTAATTTTAAGTGAGACCTAATCTACCACAGGTACCAAGAAGCCACAAACTGCAGAGAAAACTTTCATTCATGGCATCTGGGCAGGACCTTTGGTAATGGCTGAAGTATATCACTATAGTTTTCTCTAAAAAATTAGCTGACAGGTGCTTCAGGAGTCCTCTAGACACATACCTGCATGTACACTTGTTTCATTAAGTGAACAAATACTGTTTATTACTTCAGAATATTTTTCTTTTCACCCCCTGTCTTTTTCATATTTAAGTACTTATCTTTGTTCTTTTTCTTCTTACCTTACCCCACTGCACTTTCATTTTTCTTTCCGTTCTCCTTTTTTTTAAGCCTCACATACCTTGTGCTAATTTTGCTTGCCCTTGGTGATTTTGCAATGTTCCACTTTAGTATCTAGAATATCGGTGGAAGAAAAGATTGTAATTTGTTGATAAACAGATCGGGAAGAGATAAAAGAATGAATGATTAGCTGGGAAAAAATAGATTAAGTGGACCTCCCTATAAAAGCATTATAATTTTCCACTTATCTGTTTTGTGCTAAAAAATTCTGTCTAGAATGTGTAAGGAAAGTACTCCCTTTGAGTGTCCTTCAAAATTCATTTTGAATACATCAAGGTGCCCTGCCTTTTCAGTTACATGTACTGCATTCAGTGTCAGCTCCCTGATTTACTGAACTCTGGGTTAGGGAAGCTCTACAGGTACATTCTGCTGTCATCATATCACAGAGCATAGCAAATGGTACAGCGATAAACACTGGAATAATAGGAAATACAACTGCGTTTCCATGCATGAGGAGTCTGTCAACCAAAGATAGCTTCTACTTCTTACAAGGCTGCAAGCAAGCAGTGTCCAGTGGGTTAACCTTGGTTGGCTGCCAGATGCCCACCAAACCACTCTCCCCCCACCTCAGCAAAGCAAGGAGATAAAATAAGATGGAAATGCTCATGGCTTCACAAGGACAGGAAACTGCCACAGGCAAAACAGACTCTAGCTGGAGAAGGCTGATTTAATTTACTGCCAATTAAAAATAGACCAGAACAGTGAGAAAAAGACCAAACTAAATATGCCTTGCCCTCACACCCTCTTCTTCCCAGGCTCAATTTTCCTCCTTCGTTCGTCACTCTTCAACTTTCTCTCTGCTCTAAGTGGCACAGTGGGGTAAGGAATGGGGGGTGTGGTCAGTCCACAGTAACACTTCAGGTCTTCTCCTCCTTCCTCCTCACACTGTTCTCCAGCTCCAACATGGGGTCCTTCCCACAGGACACAGCCCTTCCTGAACTGCTTCAGTGTGGGTCCTACCTATGGACTGAAGCTGTTCATAAAGTGCTCCAACATGGATTCCTTGCACAGAGCACAATCCTTCAGAACAGACTGCTCCAGTGTGGGTTCTCTGCAGGCCACAGTTCCTGCCAGCAAACCTGCTCCAGTGCAGGCTCCACCTGGGTGCAGCTTCCTTTGTGACGCAGCCGCTTCCTCCACCCTGGGAGCCTCCATGGGCTGCAGTTTGCAGCATATCTGCTGCACCACTGCTGCACCAGTGTGTTCCACGGGCTGCAGGGGGTTAACCTGCATTGCCATGCTCTGCTCCTTGGGGTGCAGGGGAATCTCTGCTCTGGCTCCTGTTAACACTTACTCCCCTTCCTACACTTGGTGTCTGCGGGGTTGTTTCAACATTTTTTCTCATGTCTCATTCCTCATTTTCACAGCTGCTGTGCAGTGTTTTTTCACTCTTTCTAAAGTACATTTATACACAAGTGTGGCTGCTGTGATCAGCTTTGACCAGCGGTGGGTCCATTTCGGAGCCAGCTGAAACTGCACAACCCAGGGACAGCCAGGGGCTGTTCTCACAGACACCTTGCAGCAGCCCCAGTCCTCATCCCTCTGTGTACCAAAACATGGTTTGCCCTGTTTTTAACCCAGACTCTTTCCAAAAGTCACTTGGAACGTCTAATTGTTTTCTCAACTTTTGCATCTACGGGTGTATTTAGAAGTGAAAAAACAGTAGCAAACAAACTTGGACGTAATTTTAGCAATGCAAGGGAGCAAAATGAGTTTTGCAGCATAAACAATGAGCTAAGTTTTTGCTGTAACTAAAATACTAGTAAAGCAAATTGTGAAAAAGCTGACAGGTCCTGAAAAGTGTGAATCTTGCTAATAGTGAATGAAAACTGGGATATACAGAATTGTAGGACTTGTTAGTGGTAAAATGCTCTCATTTGATATTGAGAATTTATCATCAATATAAAAGCAGTAAGTAGGCATTTTTCTTCAAGTATTTTATGCATTAAAAATCATCCTTAATTTCAAAGCTATCTGGTTATGGGAACTGAACAAAAAGCAAATTAATGGAAATACAGATAAAAATATGTTTGATGCCTATAATCAAGAAAACTGAGCAGAAATGTTCAGCTAATTGTAATTCTCAACTGTATCCCTGTGTCTGCTCAGCAAGTCATCCTCAGAAAACTAAGCTGGATGTCACACATTTTCACATGAATATATAACAATATTACTATAGCCAAACCCAGATTTTAATATTGACTAAGAGTGAGAAGCTTGAGGGAAAAAATAACAACAAGCCAACCTAAGTGAATGAAGCATACATGGAATAGTTCCCCACGGTGCACTGCAGTTTTATACAAGCTCTGCTTTCAGCTGGATTTACAGTGAAAAGAATTGAAGACAGCCTCCTTCTGTCTAGAAGCCATTTTTCTCTTCTTTTAATTTCTCTAGCACTCTAAACAAGAACAGTGTCCCATCTTCAAATAACCATTGAGTCTTACCATCTCCAACACAGCACAAGGATGCCATGGAAGTGGCAGCACAGGAAAACAGGTGTTTTCTAAGATGACAAAATGAAGTGGCTAACAAAAAAATAAAGTGACAGTTTTTGACAAAGAAGACAGAACCCAGGTTACCTGACAAGGAAAAAAATGTAGCTCCTATGAAAACTCAATGACAAGGTATTGAGACAAATACCATAGGGGACAAAGCAAGGCAAATTACATTGTGTGTATTTCAAAGGTTTTAATTTATGAAGCTCACAAAGTAGGCAAGAAGAATACATTTCTTGTACTTGTCATGATGGAAGTTGGTCCTGAGGCAGGATTAACATTGCAAACTGATATCAAATACACACAAGAAATCATGAATATTTATGATAATGTATTTCATAAACACATAGAGCCAATAACGGCAATCCTAGATAACCTGGTGCTGTTAAATCTACAAGTGAGGATGTTACAAAGAAAATGATGCACCACATTTGTGTAAAATACCAAGTGACATATTCAAATAAGCTGTAAGAGTTATTGTATCAGGTACAGAAAGTAAATGAAATAACTGTCACTCATTACAAAAGACTTGCTAATGTTTCAGCACCGGACTTCTGTGTCCTCTCAAAGGAAAACAGAAATTACCTTGAAGGGTTGAAGAAAGCACTAATTCAGTCTAAAACATTGAGCAATAAACAGAACATAGGGTACCACACAGTCCCATCACCAAATAATCATCAAACAGATAAAAAAATCAGTAAGAAACACCAGCTAAAAAAAAAAAAAAAAGGTGAAATAAAGATAGAACATCTGAACAAAGTAAAGCTTCAGAGACTGTCAGAATTTGCCAAGGGAACATGAAAAATGAAAATGAATTCTAAAGAAAGAGTTAAATTAAGAAAAGAAAGGGTAGTAGGTGACCAGCTAGGAGGTCAGGTGAAAACTTGGACCTTTGGAAGAACCATACCACACTGCTTTCTGGAGGGGCTGCCACATACTCAGCATTGTGGGAAATCTAACTCACAGGGAGAAATAAATAAACATGCAAAGTAGGCAGAGTTTTCCATTTCACATTAGAAGAAAAGCAGCACCAAAGCAACCAAGAACCCTGACTCTGCCAGGTGCTTTGCTCCCTGCCCCAGCGGGGCAAGCCCAGAACAGAGACAGCAGGAGAAAACAAAAACTGTTTATCAGGCAGGAAGAAGAATCAAAAGCAGCTGCAGTGCTAAAATATTACCTCCCTAGAACAGAGGAAATGGTCTAGAATAGCAACACCAAAAACACCTACTGCAACATACAAATGCATATAATCCCAAATAATAATTCTAAATTATTCTAGGTATGTCTACTAAAATACCTACTTTCTCTGTCAGAAGTCACAGCTTAGGGAAGCCCAAAAGGCCTACAATTCAAAAAATCTAGTTTTCCTAGCACAGCATGAGATGTTGTGGCATCTCAGCTGTTCAAAGAAAAATGTTGTTTTCTACAGCTGCACCCTATGTTTATTTTGTATTTTGTTCTGCATGAAGACCATCCAAAAAATATTTGCAGCAGAATTTCCCTGTCTTAGGTAGTTAAACTTCTGAAGTGTTTAAACATGTCAGGAAGGCATAAATCATCATTCTTCAGAATCACTGCATGTAAGCACTTATAGCACGGAATTTTGTTCAAATTATGGATGTATGTTAGATGACTTTATCTGCAACCATTGACCAACTGCACTGAGCCCACAGAGTGAATTTCCACCACAAACAAAACACATGACTTACTTTCTGCTCCCATAGTGTTTAACAATTAATTTTTTATAGAATCTTAGGATGGTCTCCAAACAAACTTCCTAGAGTAACGAAATACTTTGATTTTCTAAAACCTTTGGGTATGTCTCATGACAGGAAATTTTCTAGAGTGTGTTTCACACATTCAGTGTCTACCTTATATGTCCATAAAGCCAAGTGGATCCCACCTAAAGAGTAAATGAACATGACAAAGTTATTTGGAATTAGTATATGCTACAAAAAAAATAAAAACAAAACTAAGCTAAAGTAACAAGCCAAAGGTTCAGTAACAGGTAAGAATATGCACACTAACATACCTTTGATTAAGAAACTACAGCAAAATATAGCTGCAGTTTTCAACAGTCAAAAACCTTGAGGTTTTCAGCAATTTAATCTATTCCAGAGACTGCATAAGTGTAATGTGGCAGTTGCTATAGCAACCACATTTTTCCTTGGAACTCAGAGTAGATACAAGTGTAAGCGATTTCTCCATCTCACTAAGTTACTGCTGTGCTATGATTCTAAGCAGCAACGCTAACCCAGAAACTATCCCACTTGTTAGTTATTTAAAATACACTCAACATTTTCTAAAAGGTCCCTTTCTGACTGCTTAATTTTACCCCACGCTGTCCTTTCATAAATCCTCTAGATGACAATTCAGAAAAATGAAAATATTTGAACAATTGGGAAAAATGGTAACTAGATCAGTTTATAATTTATTAATTATATTTAAATTATAATTTCCATATATAATATATAGAAATCTGTCAACACTTATTCTTAAACTTTCTGCTTAGAACATTCTTTGAAGTATATCTTGGTGGCAATGAATCCAAAAGAACTGGAATTCTTGTTTACAAAGTCATTACTTATTGATGGTTTCTGCAAAGCATTTTTCTTTTGTGCCACATTTTCACTTCATTCCCTCACAATCAAAACACTGCAGACTTGAAGCCATGTTGGTGATTTGCATCTCTGTAGATGCACTAGCAGATTCTGCTGGTTTGACTCCTGGCTTTCTGGTGTAAAAGGTGTAAGTATCATTCTGCTTGCATTTAGTTGCCAAAGACTAAATCTGCTAAATATGCTAAATGTGAAAACATACAGTAGTACAGGAATGTTTATGTTAGTCAATACATCACCATATTAATGAGCAAAAGTATAGGGGACTGTGCACTAAAAACTGTGTTGTAATAAAAAGAACAATCTGAATACACGTCAGGGATTTCAGGGGTGCTGAGCATCTGCAGTTCCAAGTGAAAAGAATGGGAATTGACGTCAGTGCAATTATACCAGCTTCCAGCACCTGTGAATTTGCCCTCAAGGTGACCTAATATGCCTTTTCCATCTTTCATTTCTGTTAGACAGCTCCAGCACAACCAAAATATTTACTCCTCTTTACAATTAAACTAACCAAATAAGCTATATAGAGCAGAGCATTCAATGCATTGAGGCAATTTACCATGTAAGAATTGTAAAAAAATTGTCATTTTCTTGATTGTCAACGATTCAAATTCTATTAAAAATTCCCATAAAGTCCTCCCAAGCAAACAAGAACATTTAAAATTCAGATAGTGAACAATCATTTCAGAGTCAACTACTTTCATCTCATCTGTGGGTGAGTAAATACAGATTTTCAATTACAATTTTTGGTCCCTGTATTTCCAATGATAAATTCATATTTTGTCTTCTGCAAAGGGTCTTTTAATTTCACATTTGTCAGATGTACTACCTTTGCCCACTAGACTAGTAGTAGCAGGAAAAAGTAGCTGAGGCTAAAAATCTGTGTACCATGCTCCACCAAGACTCAGTGAAGTTGTTGATGCAGCTTGGGGGGGGTTGGTAACAAATTCTCAATGTCCCAAGGTGGTTTTTTATGGGTTTCAGTTCCAAAAGCTGGCCATCACTTCCAAGATATTAAATGGACCTTTCATGTTGGCTGTAACTGCTTGTTGCAAAGTACTGCCTCTGACACAGGCAATGCCTTCTTTATATAATAATAACCTGCCTGATAATGTCATGAGCCATCAGGGAGTGGGAAATAAGGTCTTGATGTTCTTCACATTCTCAGATTATCCTTATCCCTCGCAGATCTCTTACAAAGAGAAATGGGCATTTTACTGCTGCTATTTAAACCAAACCAGTCCACAGAAAATAATTCAAGCAGAAAGAACAAAAATGTCACTTTTTCCTTTAAAAGTCTCTAATTTTCAGTTTTACCCTTAGCAAAAATGATGGTGTTGACAATGTTTAAAATAAAAATCTATTTAACAGATTTATGCTAAGGAATAATTAATTAATGTTTATACAGTATCTCAGAGACAGCAAGTAATGTTGGTAGGATACATGAATAAGCACAGAGCCAAAACAAAGCCTCTGGAAATTTTCCTACTTTTGGAAAATGAGGGTGTACCGATTTTGTATAATGTCACACAACACTATTAGTCCACAATGAATGATGGAAAACACAGATGTCTTTTTCTGCTAGGAAGACTGGTTGTGCACCCTCCCCTAGTTACCAGTCTGAATTAGATTGTATTTTGTAATCTACTCACATGTGCAGTGGAAAGGGTAGCTATTTCTTATGTTTCTCAACTATGGCAAACCACCTGTCATCTTTTTCTATTTGATTTACTAGATAACAGCTTGTAACTGCACCAGACCTTTTGACAACTTCCTTAAAGTAAATTTGCTATTTCTTATCTAACCTAAATAGCAATAATTGTTCACTATACCTGTCCTATCATACTTAAAGTATGAAGCCACGATTGTCAACAGCATTTTGATTCCCATGTAGACAGAAGTGTTTCCTGGCATAGAATTTCCATTCAGGAAGCTGCCTGCTTCCATTACTCACAGTTAAAACTCAGATTCCATTTTTCTAGTCATTCTCTCATTTAGGGTTTTTTTCCCCTACTCTTCCTCTGGCTTCTTTTCTCCTACTCCCAGTATACCATTATCTACTAAAGATTAAGAACCAACAGTTAAAAACCAATGTTTTGTTTCTTGGAAAGAACTCAGAGATACTGACAGATGAGTCAAACTTGAGTTGTCAGAACATTTGTTTTTAACTTAAACCCAGGCCAGTTTTTCCCTTAACTTGAAATAGTACCTCTATAACTCAGGTCATTGTGGTAAATCCTAAGGAAATCACCAAGCAAGTACAACCAACATCCTAAAACAGCTTAAGTGCCTGTAAATGGATTTCTTCGGTGTCCTAAATTAAATTGAAGTATAAAGATTTATAGTATTACCCTGTGACAACAGTCAGTACATTAGATGTTACATAACCCATTAAGCTCTAAAGATTTTATTTATATTACTTTGTTTTTTAGAATTGTGTGATGACCTCAAACAGTAAATAGGTATGATGTCACAATAATGGATTCCACATGTAAATTGCAACTCCTGTATTTAATACAGCTTTCTCCAGTGTGCCCAGTTTTAGTCAAATAAATATTCTTACTAAGACAAGTAGGTTGTTGCTCCTACTAAACTTAAAGATGGATTAAAAATTCAGATAACTTGAATGTGAATCTCTGTCACATTCTGCTAATATTTTCTGAAGTCTTCAGAGCCCATACATGTTAAAGTTTCTAGGCTTCCACATGAAACCAAGGGGCTTGTATGATGCAACCTTGGGGAATTTAGGACTTTATTACATTTCAAAATTTACCCAGGCATATAGATCATATTCATAGGGCTTTGGTAGAAAGATTTTTTGTTCTGTTTTTTTTTTTTTTTTTCAATTTATAGAAACAGCAGGTGAATGTTTAAATATTTAAACTGTGACAGAGATGTAGAGCTTCAATTTGGAAATTAAGAAGTTGTCAAATGGATAATTTTTAACAGAAAGAAAAAGAAAGAATAAGAACAAAGGAATAGGAAGGCAGGACTCATAACTGTATGCATAATAACCACATTGACATTGGCACTGTTCTGCACTGAGAGGACAATTTCATCAAGCTGTTTGCTGTGCTTTTAGTCTGCTACTGCATTTTTCCCAGTTTGCAAGAACAGGCAATGTAGAATTAGTAAAAATGGATCTGTTCCAGAGTCCAGTGCAAGTCAAATGCCATTACATTTTCTCACTCTTTCATCAGAGTGATTACAATGTGCTAGTAACTCAACACAAAAACTACTGTACTCTGCTGTACGTGTTACAGGGAAGTCATAAAGTGTTACCACTACCCTGGGAGTGTAACACTCAATGTCCTTAACTTACTTTTTTCAACCTTTTCAGCTTTTTCTGAACAGAGAGGGGTGGTTTTATGTAGGGCTTTTTGAGTTTTTTTTTCCTTTCTAAATAGTAAGTTTGAGCATTGAGGGTTTTTAATCTCAGTTTTGCTTTAGAAAATCACGTGTGCTACACGATTGTCTCCAAGTAAATGGAACAAGAGGACTATGGGTATGATGATGCTTTTACAGAAGTTCTACTTTAGTCAGAGTGTTATCATTAGCCAGTTTGAATGCATATGTATTAATTGCCTCACAACTTGATTCTATGGGATCAAGCTGACTTGCAGGGGATCCCCATATATAGAGAACAAGCACAACCTAATGATTTTGCTTTGTTAAAGGGTTACAGTGGTTTCAGTCACCACCACACACAATACCCTTTGGAAAGGCCTATTTGTGATGTGGTGATAATTAAGAGTCTAAAATTATATATAAGATCTTTACACCACAAATTCAGTATCAGTGTTTAAGACACCTTACTCTCTCTTACTGCAAAGAGAACTTTGAACAGCAAGTCTTATTCTGAGTTAAATGCATCTGTTTCAAAATACCTCATGGCATTTACTTCAATACACTTAGTCCCAGCATGACCTGTCGTAGATGATATCAGAATCTACCCTTAACATAAAAGTAGAAGGCTTTGATTAAATTTTTCTGACTTTTTTTTCCACATAGTACTGTCACAGAATGATAATCAGCATCAACTGTAGAAAATTTTTTAAAAATATGTTTTTTCAAACTGACACAAAATTTACTTTGAGATTGCTAGTTACAGACTACATTGACCTAAACCCTATTATTGTGATAGCTTATTAAGTCTTCCTGGCTCATGTTTTTTGACTTTTCATTACCACAGGTTTTCTGGTTTCTTATTCCTATGTTGCATTTTGGTTTTTATTCAGCAGGATTCTGATTTCACTAACAGCTGAAACACCTGCTAACAGCTAAAACAATGTTTGGCTGATTGAAAAAAATTTAAGAGAAAAACGGCAACAAGGATGGAAAGGAAAGGGAATTGACTGCTTGTCTCCCTAAAATCCTCTATGTGGCCTTTCTGTTTTGGATGCATGAGAAAATCACCAAGATACTCATCCTTCTAGCAAGACATGAGCACTCCCAGTCAACCAAATTCTGCATGAATACATTAGTGCTACTTTGATTTCTGAGGACAATGGCCTAATAAAATGATACAATTGTAGTTGCATAATTTAGGTGCTATTATGCAAAACAACGTATCATGCAGCAATTGAGGGAAAAGCAATTACACATCTAAATGCACCATCACCCAGTAACAGTGAAGAGCCATGTTTACTTAAAACACTCCATGGCACTAGAAGACACCACATTATTTGGATACTGCCAAGGTTGTCACTACCAAACATCTTTGCCGTGTATTTCTGGGTGTAGTGAAAGAAGACTACCTGATATTAACACTAGCACTACTGATATACCAGCATAATGTCCCAGGCTTCCTTCTGTATGTGAAAGACATGCTAGGAAAAGTTCTACCATTATACTAGATAACTTGTGCTGATAAATATTTAAACTTCATCATAAGAGTTCATATGCATACCAATGAAAACTGCTACACAAGAGTCTTGCAAGTGAATTGGCAATATGAACAGAGAAGAGAAATTTCAAAGAGAAATTCATACCTGGCTGTGGTTTTCAAACCTGCCAAAATCCAGGAGGCAAGAGGCAGATACAGAGGGTTAAATCCAAGTCCATTTTGAAGAATTATTTTATCATGAAACTGCAGATAAAAGAAAAAGAGGAAAAAAAGATTAACAAGGATGAATCAAAGATAAAGGATAGAGGAATATTTCTCTTTCAACTTTAATCCTACAAACTGCATACAAACATACAAAGCTTTGCAGTCAGACATAAGATTAAATTTCCCATATAATTGCATTCTAGACTATGTTTTTCTTCTCTCTCAGGTATTCATCCCCTAATTAGGTCTAGGAAGATGACTAAACATGTTTTTATTTCTATGACCACTGACTACATATTGTTAACCACAGATCTTGTCAGATCCATTCTACAAAAAAAATGTAGCTTACTTAAATTCTGATCTACACCTTTTTTACATTGTAAGTTATGTGGTGTGTTTTGGAACATTTCCATGTTTATTCACTTTATAAAAGATAAATTCAGATGTAATGTACAAATTCTCATTGGAAGGCAATTAGTCTTCAAGCCCTTTTCCTATGCTACAAATCAGTGCAGGAAAAAACAATCTGTGTGTGCTTCTTAGAAATTTTAAAACATACAAAAGCCATGAGAAATCACTATGATTGAAATATATTTTAAACTTAACTTTTTCATTGTTTATTTTCCAATGTGTACTCTTGTGGAGAGATGTGCAATAATGTAGCTCTAACACTAACTGGGATTTAACTCTTTGAAACAAAAAAATTCTCTTTGGCATGCCAATTTCATAATTGTGGCTGTCAAATCTAAGCTGCTGAGCTGCTGTCTCAGATAGGAACAGCATGGAGATGAGGAAATAAAGCATTTTTCAGTCAAAAATTCAGGTTTTATTTCATTTAACATCATCTCACATACTTCACATTACCAGTTTACATCATAAGCAGGAGAGATTCACACATATCTGTATCCTCTGTAAAAATTCTGGACATTCTGGATAAACAGATCAAAACACTCAGAAATCAAATTATATGCAAACAGAGTTTTTAAATTCTAAATAAAAAAATAACCAGCCATTAGAATAAGATCCTGGAGCATCTCATACTGCTTAGAACAGGAGAGAACATTTACAGAATATATAATGCATTGGATTTCTCATTAAATCATTGAAGTTAGAATATATGCTTCTGTATTAACTGAAATGTTAGTTGTTTTAGAAATACACTGATTTATTTATTTCTGTAGGTTCACTATTCCTATGGATTCCATGCATAACCACACTCAACAGCAGCCAGTCACTGCTGAGGGCACCACGTCTCTTCCAAGGTGCTCATCTGTAGAACTCAGTTCAGGGCATTGCAAAAATAGCTGCCCAGCACAGACACAAACACAATACTGCTGTGTTTATAACTGCACTGAATCTTACATTGTGTGATAAGAAGTGCTTATTAACCTTGATAGTGCCACACTAGCACAGCTATATTGCCTTCACAGTCCTTGACAGGACACTCACATCCAACTGTAGCCTCTCTCTGCAGCTCTGTGTAATGCCATGCAAACATAGTCAGGAAGGACAGTTCATGAATTGGTGGCATTGTTAATTTTGGACAGTTATTTTCATTACATTGCATGGCCAAACTTCACCTGCTTCAGCAGATGCTACCCCTCTATACCACTCTACTTTCCACTGAAATCAAATGATATTATATGTGTCATCTTGAATATTTCTCTTGATGGCATGTTGAGGAGCTTTGGCAATCATCACCTTTCTCTAATAACTTCCTTAAATTTCAAAATTACGCCTCTTTGACTGATGTAGAGTAAATAGGACTCTCTTCATGTGTAAGATAATCCCCCAAGTAATATAGCTCCTCTCAAACACTTAATTATCACTTTAAAGCCCTCTTAAAGAGTCAGGTGAATTCTGAAGTGTTCTGTTTGCAGAAAATTATTCATTTTGACTATTTTCTGAATTATTTAAACAGTCCTTAATCTACACAACTGTGGTATCTCACTTTTATATATGCAGTTTATCTCATAAACTTTTTCATCACAATTTCAAAAAACACCTTTGCAGTGCCCTTCAGTGCATGTTTACCAGTCTGCTTAGTTTCCTTGGATAGCTCTTTAACTATTACCCAGCTAGAGTAAGTGTCACCAAGGAGAAAAGGTGTCAAAATTTTCCCACTAATTTCTATCAAAATATACAGCATAATAGAGGATAGTTTGTGTTAATTTCCCAACTTATGAAAAATAATAAATTTGAACTCAGATTCATCAACACTTTTGATCATCCTACAAGTACAGCCCCTCATGCCTATTTGTTGGTATTGTTTGAGTGTGAACACACGTCCACAGAGGGCTCACTCTCAAGACACGACTTCAGAAAAGCCAGGTCTCATTGCCACTGCTCATTGAACTACTTGTTCTTTTCTTCGAGAACTGTGTCACACAAATGCTGGTTTATGTTGAATATTCCTTACTAGAATTAATATGCTATGATATTCATAATATTGTAAGCAGAAGCATCAACCTAGAACTGTTTCATAATATTTGTTGCTACATATTTTGTGAGTGAACACAAAGATAAATAGATTAGTTTTCCAAACTGAATGCACCTAATGAAAGATGTATGGTGAAATGCCAATACAGACAAATTGCAGGCTGACCAGCAACATATTCATTTAGTTTTGTTTCTTTGTGGCTTCTAGGCATTATATGAATACAACATCACCAGTTAAGAGAGCAAAATCCATTGATGGCAGACTGTGAGAACATAAGGCAGTAAAACATTTCAGCATCTGCTCTTTTTCTGTATGGCTGCTAAGGGTGATGTGTTAGGTTCTATCTCTCCCTTGCCCAGCAAAGTGAGTCAACAGGGGGACTTCTGTGCAGCACAAAGGAAAGTTGTTTTGGATGCCATCTCCTCTGACATCTGAAAAACAGGTCACAAAGTCCCAACTGAACAATTGCATTGATTTTCTGTTTGATTTGGAAGCTGTCAATCTTTTTACCAGCTGCTGTTGAGATATATGGGACAAACAAAAGAAAATCTGATTTAGCAGTAACATCTGCAGAGAGTACAGGTACTCCCAGCCACAGCTAGGTATTCCCTCTCAGATTCCCAGTTGCTATTCCTTCACCCAGAGAGCTCTTGACTCTTGGCAGGTATTGACACACTACAGAGAATTTTTTTGTGATTTTTGTTCTCCACATCTGAAAGTTGAAAGAAGAATCTGAACTCTGCAGAGTTTTCACTGCTCTGAGAAAAGCCACTGTCACATTAAGCTGACCTGGGCTTTAGAGTCTCACAGAGTATGAAGGTGTAGCAAACACTATCCCTTGGAAAGGGACTCTGCCAGTACAAAAAGCATGTCAGGTAGAGAGTGCACTGTCAGTGGATAATTTCAGCTTGTTGAGGCTGCCCCAAGGAACAATCTAAACATTTCAGTAGAGCAGTAAGTCAGGGAGTCAGACTGTTGTACTGATTCTAATGGCCTATAGATAAAATGGTGTTCTAGCTGATTTACAGTTGAGAAAAAAGCATTTCTGAACGTCTTTAAGGTTTTCCAAACAGTTTTTGATCTCAAGAGAATCATGAAGAAAGGAAAGTTGCTTCCCTAGTCTGACAAGAGATTGGAGCGCAAAAAAAAATATTTTAAGTTGAAGTGTGAGCTCCATAATTTACAGGGAAAAAAATCAATTTTAACTCTATTTAGTTTCTGTTTACAAGAAGAAATATTTGCTTTGCTTTATTAAATTATATTTGTGCAAGCCAAACATCATTACATGGCTTTGAATAACTCAGAAAACTATTTCCACAGCACTGACTGAATTAAGACAATAATATCATCAGGATTCTAAATACTTTTTGCCTCTATTGATATAGCTTCTTCATTCTGTCCTTGCTGAACTTTTTTGTCATTCTTTATTCAGGTCATGTCAAATAAGAGAGCAGAATGGACTGGTGAGTAAAAGCACTCTAACAAGCAAGATAAGATGCTCCATCACTTTGTGATGAAATATTCAAACACATTGCCCACTGGTATCAACTTAGTCGTGACTGATTTAAATGATAGGCTGAAAAATGTGCTTTAATCTTCCATATAATAAGTTTTAAAAAATTAAAACTGAAATCACAGTTTAAAGAAAAAGCTAGCAGACACTTCAGTCATCATTTACTTGAGTGTATGTTGTGTGCCATTAAAATGGCTGGTTTCATAAAAGAACTGAATACAGCTGCAAATGTAATGCAGATTATGATCTAAAGTCAATAATTTGTGAGCTATTGAATGTCTTGGTGGATACTCATGTCATTACATTTTACATTAAACAAACTAATGTTCTTCCCAATCATTTTTCACCTGTAAAGAATAATGGAATGGTTTGGCTTGGAAAGGATCTTAAAGGTCATGTAGATCCAGCTCCCCTGCCAGAAACTGGGACACCTTTGACTACACCAGGTGGCTCAAAGCCTCATCCAACCCGGCCTTGAACAATTCCAGGGACGGGGCATCCACAACTTGTCTGGGAAACCTGTTAAATGCTTCACCACTGTCACAGTGAAGAATATTTTTCTTTAATCTAAACTTGCCTTCTTTCAGTCTAAAGCCATCACCCCTTGTCCTGTCACTACACCCCCTTCTAAAAACTTCCTCTCCAGGTTTCTTGTAGGCCCCCTTTAGGAAGTAGGAGGCTGTCAACACCTTGCTAACAAAACAGAAAAGAATATATATCTTTAACCTTCTCTCTACCACTTCAAGCATTTTTCTTCAAAGCTCAAGTGAGAATTCAGAATAAATAATGTTTCAAAATACTATACCTGACTTAGAATACTTTCTGCCACTTTGTTTTATTTCTGCAGTATATACTTAGCACTCAGAATTACTTCTTTACCACAGGTTTAATCAATGACAATAGAAAAATATGAGTTTAAAGAATTATAGCACATACACAAAAGAGCTACATATAGAACTGATTTTTCAAATAGCCTTTTTTCTCTATGAAATATTTACATTTTAATGAGATTTTTTTATTCCCGTTTTTTAATCCATTGTTTTTCTCCCCAACTATAGTGAAAGCAGAGAGAAGTTAACTGTGAAATTCACTATGATCTTGGGAGAAAATGGATAGACCCTGCTTGACAATTTATCCGTGAGTACATTAATTTTGCCAACCTCCATTTCTTTTTGTTATTTAGTTGGATGATCAGAATAATTTTTTAAAGCATTAATTTCTGGGGACAACACAGGCAAACAATTAGAATTTACATGCCTCCATTAGATCACTGGTATGTATGCATTCTTCCTTCCTTGATGAAAATTAGGAGTCGTCTTCAAGAATTAATCAAATGACAAAAAAGTCATTAACATTTATTCAAGCACGGAACTGTCAGACAGATATTTGCCGGTTATGAGTGAATCCCATGAGTTTCATCTGCTCATTGATATATTCAAATTTCATTAAAAGGACAAAAAATTCTTCTTAGTATAAGACCCGCAAAGCTCAACACGGTCTTCCTTAGAAAATAAGTCACAATCATTCATTTTCTACTTCGTAGTTTATGATTTTCCAAATACAAAAGAGGAATTACATCACAACTAGGAAAAGCCATTTCAGAAACCAATAAAATCAAGGGCATTAAAACTAAGGTAATCCTACAGGTTTGGAGACCTTTTCACTCCAAACATTGCCAGCTAGTCTCAGGTAGCATTGACCAAAAGCTGTTTACTCAGAGCAATCACACCTACAAACATGAATTCAGCTGCAAGTCTTTCAGGTGTCTTGCTGATATTCAGTGATACTGCCATGTAGTTAGTACCCACACTAGTAATAGATGCAAATACAGAAATCAAGGGCTGAACAGGTAGGAGTTGCACCTGATTCCTGAAGATGATAGCCACATATCCAAGTTAAAGCAGGCTGAGTAAAAAGGTTGGTCTTCTGATTTCTTCAAGCAGCCATGCACACATTAAATCTACTTCAGGTTTAAGTTACAAATCAGAAAGTTTTTGCATCCTTCCAATTATATGAGATTTAAAAAAAAATACTATCTCTGCCTATAAATATTGTATCACCATTAGTACCAGATCATTACAGTTACAGTAATAATACTACCTAAAATGGATTAAAACAACATTGTCAGAAAGTTTGTGAAGTTACTTACCTTGGCAATACCACAGTTTTGTCAGATGAAAGGGACTCCATTTTCCAAATCTTAAACACTAAAGCTACTTAAAGTATGACTAGAAAAACACAGCTCTAAACCTCATATAACTTTTATTTCACTTAAATTTTCTGTCTGAAGGACAGTGACAGATACACATCTTGTAAAAGGCATAAAGATAACAACACAAATTCTCCAAGTGTGCCTTCCTGAAAAATCCATTGCAGATTTGACACAAGGGGTTTACTTTCTTATTTTATCTGAACGTCTGTTTTCTTTGTGTACTAAATGCTCAACTATACTTAAAACTGTGTTTTCAATTATGTGACTATGCATTTGTGTAGCCCCATTGAGCTTCATAGGATTACTCAAGCAGAGAAAAGTTTGCAGAATTACAGCTCAGGCTTGTCGATAAGAGTTTTTTCAGTGAAAAAAACAGACTTTGTTTCACAGTTAGTTCATTCATTGAGGAATATGTAGTTGCAAGTATTTAAGTTTTTTAATTACAGTACATTATACAATAGAAAAGATAATATTTCCCTAGAAACAGTGTTTATCTCCATTCTTTAATTTTACAAGGATAGAAATGTCACTGTCTACTACAAGAATGGCCCTTCTGAATTGGTTTCCATGAAAGTAATCATTGAACATTACTCTGAATCATAAATTGAAGTACATCGTGCATTAGAATAAGCCCCAAAGTTTCTCAGAACATAAAACAGAAATACATAATGATTTTGCAATTTCTGCAGATACAAAAATAATTCCACTTTCAGGAAATATGTTTTCCTTCTCATGGAGAAAATGTACATTTTCAGTGGGAAAAAAAAAAAAAAGGCATCTTTTTTGATCAGTTCAGTTTTTCTTTTTTAATATGTGCCATTTTTTTAAACATGGTTTTCCACAGAATTCAGTCAAATGATGATCTGACAAATTTCTATATAATTTATAGTATTTTCTAATTTACTGATGTAACACAAATATGCACAACAAAGAAAAGGTGGCTATATCATAAATATGAACAATAAGAATAAGCTAAAACAAAAGGAAAATGCCGGAATATATTCATTCCCTGATACTAATTTTGGAAGCAAGGTAAATCATTAGCTACATAATTTTGTCCAAATCCTGTTTCAAGCTGAAACTTTCAAACTAGAAACAATCCTGTCTCTGGCTGCATAACTATGCAACTAGGCTAATTTGATCTTGATACAGAAGCATGAGAATTTCTTTGAACTGAGTTCTGTCCCAAGACATTAGCAAGAATGCTTTTGTTTCCCCATGCTTTCTTTTTGATCTGCTACTTCCAGGTTTATATATCTATGTTCCAGCAATAACTCCAACTAAATTGGCTGCCCTGGTATTGATAAATCTGCTACAAATAGTTCATTAAGCTGGAAATCACACTTAAACCCATAAAGGAAGCATATATTAAAAGTGGGAAGAAGTTGCCTTGAAGTTGAAACACACTGGACTAAAACTCAGAAGATTTGTGTTCATTCCTGGCTCTGACAGACATCTTTTAAGTAATTTAATCTTTCTGAGACTGAGGTCCCCAAGTGTAATACATCCATTTATAGTTCTTATCTGGAAGGTAAAGTTCCTTAACTCCAGGTTTCCTCCTTTCTGCATGCACAGAAATTTTAGACTGCATTCTTACCTGGTCTTTCCAGGTATACTATAAGAAAAAAAGTATTTTTCTTCTCAGAAATAACATATAAAAATCTTGTTTGGTTTACCTTCCACATGACCTGACATTTTAGGCACTGGATAAGACATTTTCTTCTCTGAAGTTAATGGTTAAGCTACTCTTAACTACTCTTGCCTTCAACAGAGTGCATGATTTCCACTGATCATGTTTGCAAAAGATCGGTTAACTGGATTTTTCATGCTTTTCTCGTCCTAATCTGCCTGCAATAGCTGCAGCTCTGCTATTTCTGCATCAAGAGAGCATGGACTTGCTCCTGCTTGCACAGAGCCAAGTCTCTGAAGTGGCCCAGTGGGAACAAAACAAATCCATTGTCAAATTCAAGCTAGGAAACTAATGATGAATCATTATTAAGAGCTACATGCAGACACAGCAGCAGGAAAAAAACAACTCCATTTTCAGACTGATTTAAAGAATCATCTCTATCAAGACTTCCCTAACAACTGACAATTCACTTTCTCAAGTCAAACTAAAGTCAGAATCATTATACCTGAGCATGATCATTAAGTGACAGTGAGCGTCAGACTGAGACAGTGTCATCTTATCTGGATATGCCTCTGAGGTGATTAGGGCCTTATTGAGCTGTATAATCCAGACATCAGGTCCCTGTACTGGCACTCAGCCAAACATTTTATTTTCAGGAAACCAGCCTGGCAGCTGAGCACCCAGTTTACAATTTTCAGATGTCAATCTATTCATATGAAGTACACAGAGAACAACTATACAACAGCCTCTACTTAACATTTCTGAAGATCACTGCTTTCTAAACACTTTTTTGGAGGGTTTTAATTGGGAAACTGCACAGAACAGCATTATCAATGCACAGGCTATTAGAATCTGATCACATTTCAAAGAAATAATTTTCCATAAAAGATAAATGAAGTCAATGTTTACCATACAATTGGGTCTTGAATTCTAGTGCTTCATGACAGGGATAAAGTTCATGTTATCCCTATGAGTACAAAAGTTCATGTTATCCTTATGACTTACAAATTAAAAGCTGTAACTCTTTCACTCACATGTAATTCAACAAGCCATTTATGGGACTTTTTAGTGAATTCTGCTCTCAACACCATCCACTATAAGACTAATTATTTTTAACACAGCATGAATGTTAATGGTATCTCTGTATGTCTTACATATGTTAGTGAAAGGTTAAAGGTAGATCTCACTGCATGGAGAAATCAATTTCAGACTCTTGCCAGTGCCTGACATTAAAATAAACAAAACATTGAGAGAACTTGGACTGTCCCCAAATTCTCCTTAGCCACTCCAGTATACTGTGGTGGAATATATCAGAATATATCTGCTCAAGAGCATGAAACTTCAAGTCTACAGGAAAAGCACCAGTACAGATTATTTTTCACAGTTTCCAACTGATTGGAATCTTGGAATCCCCATTAGCAAAGGTCAGGCTTAATTTGCCACAGTTGCATACAGAAAGCCTGTGGTCCATCCTAGTTCATATAAGACCAAAAAAAAAATCTGCTTAATTCACACAGTAGGAAATCATTTCCTTATATGTGTAGGAAATATGTACTCAAGGGCATGTGGTTATATTGCACAGCTACTGAATGTTAATAGCATGTAATAGCATCCTACCTAGGTCATGAAAAGAAGAAGATATTTCAAAAGTAAGTCAGGTATTTTTGAGCTTATATGACAAAGGAAATTCTAGCAAAATGTAACAATAGGTATTACTACTGCAGCTGTTATATCAGAATTTGGAATTTTTTAATATCCATTTTCAGTATTTTAGAGCTATTTTGTAAAATCCCTGTTACATAATTAGCTTTAAAAATTACTCAAGTTAGCATTTTGTCTATAAGACACAATTGTAAGCTGGAAGTTTAAAATAATGCTGCCTATTCTTTACACAGTTGAAAAGCTGTGCCAATATTATCTTTGTTGCAGCAGCAGCTGCTTGCAAATGCTTTTAGAACTGATTTGGGTGTCTCTGTCACATGCCAATGGAATCAGGCAGGGGCTTTAATAGTGTGTGTTCAATGTATACAGCTCCTGGGAGATCCTACCAGAGCAGATAAATTCCTAGCAGCTAACTGAGTGTGCAATTACAGCATCATCATAGCTGCATGGGATTTTTTTTCTTCCCCAAGCATCTTGCCCTGCTGCCATCCCTACTGCCAGGAAGTTCCACAGACTGCAGCTCCCACTGCTGCAAAATCTCTGACGGATGTGGGCATGAGAAGCCCAGGGTGAGGGCACAAGGAACCATCCGACCTCTGTTACAGCAGCAGAATGAAGGGAAGGCCCCGAGTGCTGCTCTGAGGAATAACACACAGCACTCACAGGGACTTTCAGCATAAAACAATCTAAGCAGTTCTTACATTTTTTATATGTATTGCCACTAATTAATAGACTTTAGTCCACTTCTTCCTTGCAAGTGGGAAACAACAAGGTAGACAAAATGACACTGAAAAGGAACTGAGGTTTTAAATATGTAGTAATTTGCAGAGCATGGGTATGTCTACTTAGGATTTGACAGAAATTGTTTCAGATTCTATCAAGTATATGTGTTTTATTCACAGACAGTCCTTTAAAAAATGTATCCATCTAAAAATAACATATTTTAAAAATAAAATCTATTGTCCAAGGAAAGTTAAGACAAGTAGAAAAATTCTTGTCACTCCACACTGGCAGAATGGGAGCAAAGTAAAAACTGGGACAGGGGAATAAATCAGGTAGTCATTATCTTAAATAAATGCTGATCTGGTTAAAGAAACTATCGAAGGTAAATTAGGAGTGAAAGTGGATGTCTCTTGTCTGTGTGGTCATCCCATTAGCACCAGCAGAAGTTTCATTCAGAAAGTGTTCCTGAATGGATTCTTATTGTCATGGGAATAACAACAAAGAACAAATGGTATTGCTTCAGAGCAACATAGTATTCAAAATATAGTATTTCGCTGCCCACCATGTTTAAAGCACCATGCTCCACTACATGGAAAATATTTCTCCTGAAAGAGAGCATTTTTCAAATATATATTTTCAGCTGACCCAACTGCAAAGCAATCACAGTATGGCAGCTGAAGTATAAAAGTACCAGCAGCTTTCTCAAAAAGTGGTGACTCCACATGACAGCCCCGCAGACTACACCACAAAATTGATGACCTTGTACAAGAGCTTAATGAAAACTCTTTTTCTTATAATCTAAGGATTGAGATTTAGCACATTTTACCTGGATATAGTCTAAAACAATAGATACAAATAGGATACATTCCTTAGAAATTCAATAAGATTTGTGGACAAGATTATGAAAAGTGCTGAGATGGATTATGAAAGAAAAAAACCTCATATATAAGCAAACAGTCACCTGAGTCAGGTAAATCAATGGAAGTTAGGTGTCCAGTCTGCTTTAGTGATCTTTAAAATCCTGTTAGGTACCTCTAAGCATCTAAATGTCTTTGAAAACATCCCTCTGTGCCTAACATTATTAGGAGTCACTGGACTTGAAAGACTAAAGGGAGTCAGCTTCATCTACAATATACAGCTGTAGTTTTCAAGCAGAATTCATATGATTCAACAGTACATCTGTCCAATCAAAGATGTCTCCACCCTCAAGTGGAAGATAGACACTCATCATAAAATCCCCCATAAAGGATAAAGCACTCTCTGGAAAACCCTTTCTCAGACTTGGTATAAATTTGCCTCTGGAAGACACCTAGAGGGAGTTTAAATGGCTAGATGCATAATTCATACCTACAGTCTAGGAACAGAATGAAGAATGCTCTTTTCTGATGATTTCAGAAAGTCTTTTTTGGAGCTTCTGCTCTGTCCCAAACACTACTTAGGTCTGTGTTTTAACCTGTACTATTGTGATGACTGTCACACTACAGAAAAAAACCTCAGAATAGAGGTATGTACCAGGCACCAATTTTTTCTACATCCTTGGCCATGAATCCCCAATAAAATGCAATCAACTCACTTAATCACTGAGCAAATGTACCAGGCCATGTAAACCATGCTGCAGTCTGCATGTTTATTTACAGACTCCTTTGAACACTCAGGCAGTAAAGTGGTCTCACCTCTCTCTTACTCAAGACTTACACACTCAGCAGTGTTAGCCAGTGCACTGCCATGGGGGAGGCAGAAGATCTGAAATACTTAAATTTGACAATATTTTCATGAAATAAAAATAAAAATGAAGTATCTTTGTTTGACAAAGGGGAAAATTTCAGAGTTCACTGGGTGAAAAAAGTTACACATGGAATTCTCTGAAATACTGATGGATGGGAAGAACATGAAATTTTGAGGTATGGTGAGCCAGGGACAGTAGGGGTATAAGCAGGATGAAATGAAGGGAATTTGTGAATTGGCTTTGAGGAAATGGCAGAGATAGTAAGGACACAATAGCAATGAGAAACACCATCTTTTTCACAATGCTCCCTATGCTGTAAAGTTGGGGGACAATTCATTCTGAAGGTACAAAATACAGGACAAAGAGAAAGAACAGGCATTCTCATTCTTCCCACATTTTCCATAAAATCCTACTTATTCACTAGCTACCTGTTAATGGAGACATCTTTTGCCAACATTTGCTTTCATTGCATTAACTTTTGTTCTGCTTCTAATCTTGAAAATGTGAGCAACCTGCAGGCAGAATAGTAAGTCAGTGCCCTAGAGTACCCTGCTTATTTTGTTCCCAATTATCATTTCAGTAACTGTATTGCGTTTTGCTGAAAAAAAAATAATTTTATGTGGCATGAGCAACATTAATAGTATCAAGATAAACAATGGAATTTCAAAACATTTAAGAAAAATCCATCAACATTTGTTTCCAGTCGTATTCAGCTTCTTTTAAACTGCGCAGTGTCCATTAAGTCTAGGGATATCTGAACAGAACTATATTATTCATCATTTACCTTTCAGATTTATTGAGACAGACCAGAAATAATGGAAGGAAAAGATTTCTAATGCAAGTTTCTTGAGTATATGGATTAAGACTTTTCATGTTCACAAAGAAGCCCAGCAAAACTTTTGATCTGAGAGACTGTGAACACTAATGATCAGAAAGAATGTCATGGAGGATTTGTTTATACTTTTTAAACTGTACATAAAAATTATTTATAAAGGACACAAAATGCAGGCAAGAAATGAAAGACATTCTTTGATAAATTAAAAATGTTTGCTTTCTGCCATAATGTAAGAAAGCTAGATGTAAGAGAAGTATATTGTGTGTATGTTCAAAGGCTTAACAGCATGAGGTATAGAAGTATTTCAAATGGTAACAGCTCAGAAAATAGTATAGGTATTGAAATTAAATCATCCTCATAAATAAATCATCAAATAAAGATAAAATGACAAATTGGTATTAGTCTAATACAAATTTAGCCTGAAGTATTAATATCCCTTTCCCCGCCCCCCAGAAGGAAACTTGTGATAAAATTTGAGTTCAGATACATGTCTTCAGGTGTAAGTATTTGTGGTGCAATTCCTTATTGCTTTTGGTCACTCATAGTGATGTCAAGCCATGGTTAAGGTGACAAACTACAGAGCACACATTTTGATGTATCTTTGAAGTCTGCCCTACTATTTCTGAAAGTACAGGTTCCATAGTTCTCTTACATATTAGGCATTGCATCATTGTCCTTGGGAAAAGCTCCCCCTGCTCCTTGATAGGGACCTACAGTCTCAGTGGCAGCTAAACATTTCCTCCATGTCTGCAGGATCATGTGGCACCGTAAAATTTTGTGTTAAAGCCTTGTAGGCCTAATACACATGAAGGAAAAGATGGCCCCTTTGTACAACCAACTGAACCCAAGATTTAACACTAATTTTGCTGTGAAAGACAGATGAACCTAAGAATATAGGGCAGAGTATTCAGAGTGACAATTCATCATAAAAAAAAAGTCGTAAGAATAAGGAAAATGCCAACTGCTTAGTTTTTATCAGAAGATAATCCTTCACACAGTGCACTTCTGGAAGAAATTTTCACATCATTTGTCTTTTTAGCATACTTAATAGAAGCTATTTTTTTTTCACATTCATAAAACTCCTGTGACCATTTTTGCTCCCTCTGTCAGGTTTCTCATTGTTTGTACTGAAACCATCCTAATTAGATGGTGAGGTTTTTCGGGTGTAGACTTTGTCTAATTGTTTGGTTTATAATACTGTGAGTGTACAGCACTTACATTAATATTAAACTGCATCTTGTCCTTTATTTTATGATGCTTGTTACAGAGAAACAGACATCTTGTTTTCAGCCTGCTTTCTAAATTAAATAAGGCTTATATGATCTAATCTATGTATATCTCCATGTATGTTTGTACTATCAAAATTTCAGATCACTCTGTCCAAGTTAACTGTATTTGTATTCTCCCTAAATGGGATTGAGCTCAGAGATAATAAATACCTACCCTGCTTCACGAAAATAAGCGTGTTGAAGATACTACTTCCCTGAGAATAAAACCTGCAGTACATGCCCAGTGCTTTTGAGATATTATAAAACAACAGATAGGCACAGTATTTACCACTCAAATCTGTGGGGAGAACATCAGTCAGAGCTCACATCTTTCATTTGCCAGCATCAAATGTGTGTCACACAGCTATGGAAAAAACAGACTCACCTATGAGCTGTGATGCTCGTAGAGCCACTTCAGAGCTCATAAGCAGATGTGGTGGGTCATGCCAAAGGTGTGCTTTGTCAGGGCCCCATCACTGGCTGCAGCTAACAGCAGGCATGCAGAGAAAAGCAGAGCAGTGGAGGTGCACAGCGCTGCCTCCTGGGAGAACTGCTTCCAGTAATGGACAGATCAGGGGCATCCTGAGCTGGGCACTACGTCTGTCTGCTTAATAGTTCTGCCCCACCCCCACCATGGCAGGGATTTGTTCGATTGATTTTGGCACTTCTGTAGACATCTGGCATCCCAAACTTCCCACAGCATCCGAGTCCCGCATGTTGCCTACACACTTCACACAGAAATGTCACCTTTTGCTTGCCTTGTACTGCCACCTTTTAGTCTTACAGGATGCTCCCTGGAGTTCATTTTTTTTAAGAAAGCAGCTCTTCCTTGGTTATCCACAATTTACAATCTGCTATTCTAATGACTTTGCTCATATTCTCTCTCAGTTGCTTCTTTCCCAACTGTTTAGAGCAAAGATTTAAAACCAATTAAAAAGACATTGGAGCTTCAGTGACTTCATGGCCTTTGGTTCATTTTCAAAAGAGGTATATGGTACACAGTACATTAAGCTTATGATTGAATACCCTCTGTGCCAAAACCCAACCACTACCTCTTGAGGTATTTTTAGTATTCTAGAATATATTCCCAGTTAAAAAAAAAAATATATGGAGATATTTCTGTATTTTTCACATCTTGAATTGATGTCAATATGTTAGAAATAATTCAGGTCTTAAATTTGAAAAGAATGGGCACAAACATGCCAATAAAACTTTTTTTTTACCCAATTAAGATAGGCTTTTGATACGTATTAGTTGGAGAACAGACAGGAAAAAGAATGAGCAAACACCTTCTACCTTTTCATCAGGGCATAAGATGTAAAGGAAAAGAAAATTTTATGATAAACAGAACAATGGAGATGGGGTGGCTTAGTACTGTTTCCAGGCTAAGTTCCAAGTCACTTCTATAATCAAGTTCCAATCCAAGTAAATGTTTGGCTCCCTTCCTTTGTATCTGACAAACTTAAGTATAAGAAATTCAAGGGCTTATTTTTTTCATTTTCACTTTGATGAAAGCATTCTTGCTTTTAATGCAGTTTTCAGATCAGATCAATCGTTTTATTTTTCTAAAATGCCAAAAACAGCATAGCTAGGAGGAAACTTATGCAGGAAAAAATGAGCTATTGCTTCTCTACTTATTGCACAATGTTACTTGCTTTTTTCATGTGTTCTATTAGTTCTGGTGGATGCCATGCTGTCAAAAGCTTTATTCCAGAAAGGAAAAACTGCAGTAATAATGGCCAAAAATGTCAGGATGCACTGTACAACTATTCTTTGCACCACAACTCAAGTATAGCGTTCTTTTGTAACACACCTCTTAAACATATGTATTTTGCAGTTTGTTTTACATCAAAAAATACTTCTTAATGCAATTGAAGAAGGCATTTAAAAGACAGTAACTGAAGCTCTGAGTCACTCACTTTGGAAATAGATTACAGTATTCCTTCCAAGTAGCAGAAACAGAAACGCTTCTTTAGAATGCCAAGGCCAAACACACAATACTCTAAAGGCATGGTGCTTGCTATGCCCTTTACTGGCAGATTGATTTTCATGTTCTCACCAAGCTAGCATTTAGCAACATTAGACTGCTGGTTGGATAGCAATGACAACCCAATTAGAAAACACAGTCAATGAACAGGTCAGGCAGCCACGGTCCAGATATCCTAAGCAAGACTAGCCCTTTCAGTTTGTAAAACTTTCTGTTGACCCTTTCCTTATCACAAGTGACCATAAAAACATGTCAAAATTTTGTGAAGAAACAAAACAGAGAATAAATTATAACTCATCCAAAAAAGCAAACAACTTAAGAAAACTTTTAGAGGAATTGTCAGCATAGGAAAGAAAAGTAATCGGTAATAGGGGGAGATTTCTGATTTCCCCATAAATACATGCACAGTACTGGTTATGGGCCTCAGGGAAATGTTTTTGGGTAGCCTGTGCTAAACAGACAAATATTTTGAGTGCTTAGAACCACCAAAACTAGAAAATGGTTTGGTTGTATTATTTAGCCAACTTAGCCTTCCATATAAATACAGATAATTTTGAATTTTTGTTTGGTCTCACCTGAAACAAAAATAGATAGATAATAGATAGATGTGTGCACAAGCGTGCGTGTGTGTGTGTGTATGCAGCTATAAAATACAAATAATTCCATATGGATCTAAGGTTATGAAGCCTGAAAGCAGGCAGTAGATATTTCTCAACATATGATGCATACAAAGCAGATGAATGTATGGATCAAGAAGGAAACTACATAAATTGTTGTGCTTTTAAAGAGGGGCAGCTAGGGCTTTTTTGATCAAACTGAGAGTTCAATTCTGAAAGCACAGTATTAGCACTAGTGCTAATACTGAAATCTAGTGTTCATCACATATGAAGCACATGCCTCTTGAGACAAAGTTACCAACCTTTCCAGAAGAACAACAAGGCCCCTTGGACTTTCAAAATGGCCAAGATCTTTTCTGAAGTCTACTGATCTCTTTAAAACTCAATATAGATCTCTCTGTAATAGACTAGTGGGGATTTTATTGTCATGAAGGTAGTTTATCAACATCACTGTTATTATCTTCATTAAAAACACCTCAGCTATGCCATTTTTCAAAGTCCTCCTGTTCAGAAATGCCTCTCCTTACATATTCCATCATTGATGTTTCTCCTAGAACTATTGAATATCACCTTCTAGTTAATCTTGAACCCAGCTAGACTTAATGTTCTACATGAGCAACAACAGTTCTCAAGTTTTATTCTGTCATATGTCTTGTTTCCAACTCCCATGTCTGACTAGTTTTGTCTTCGCTATGCTGCGGCCTTTATAAGAGATGGACTTACTTGCCTCTAATATCCAGGGTGGCTTAACAGTTTTATGTAAAGAGCAAATTGAAACAATACCAGCATGTATTACTGCTCGTTAAGCCTTTCAAAATTGTGTCAGTGAGTTTTGTTGCATAAGGAGGAAGGTTGGAATGCCATTACCAAACCTAGGAACAGCATTAACTAAAACAGCACAAATGCATTGAAGCTATGTGCATGATGCTGTTTTCTGAACTGCAGTGTAGGCACATCTGAAATCTGCTTGCTCACACTACAGAAACTACTTATTAGCGTCTGTATATAACACATCATCACCACAGGGAAAGCTAGTTTAAAATCATAAATGTCAAGACATAATTAACTTAAAGGTCAGGTTTAATTACAGTGGTTGAAACTGAAATACACTAATTACCATTACTATGTCAGAACATTTCTTAAAACTATTTGAAATGTTTTGTTGGTGTCCATGCTTTTCTGTAATTGACATCTTTTGTTTCATGATGGAGACGTTTCAATGAGCATTTTTTAACTAACTTTGAAGCAGAAAGAGAACAAACCAGAAAACTCATGAACAAAGCATCACCGCAAATCTCAACAAAACCTGTTCTCTGCATTACAATATTATTAATTACTTTCCTGTAATTGGCACTTCAGATAATCATTTAGATAATGGAATTATTCAGAGAGTCTGGTGCATGGATGAAACAAATTTAACTGTATGGCTCTGAAGTTTAATGACAAAACTAATCAATAAGTGAAACAGACTGGTGAGAAAATAACTCAATAACTAAAAATTTTGCTCTACCTGTAGGCTTTTCCAAGGATTCTACTGGGAATAGTTATTGACTCACATAAGTATTTTAGTTCTCTCTTTCCCCCAAGGTTCAGAAAGTTTGAATGCAGTGATTTTATTTTCTCTTCTGTTATCTAGTGTTTATTCTTCCCTCCCTACTACAGTCAGGAATTCCAACTTACCTTTTCCTATACTTTTAGCAGTGTGATAGACATATTTTCCCTGAAGAAGCCATTCCCAGCTAGCTAGAATATAACAGAGAAAAGGTTGAGCTATATGAAGTTTATTTCCCCACAACGGCGTAGATTTTAGTTGCTGTATGGCCGCCATGCAAAAATTCAGAGGTCTAAAAGTGAATATGGCAGATGACTCTGGAGGAAAATATTACTAACTGATGAAGACAGGCCATCAAATGCACTGATAAAAGAGACATACTCATTTATTAAATTTCATTCATTCTGCACCTGAGGTGCTGGGTTGTAACAGCTGCCCCGTGCTGGGGTGTCGATGCCTTCCAAAACGCACTAATCATCTGAAATCAGCAGGAAATCTTTCTGTTTCTGGGAGAAATATTTCTACTTGGTCAGTGAGCAAGTCCCACACCCCTTTCCCCCTCCTCTTCCACAAGCCCCAGCACTTGGTGCCTCACATAAAATGACAGGAAGGGGCTCAAAATGCTGAATATAAAGAATACATACATCAACTGAAACAATGAAGGACTGTCTCAGGTACACAAGTATAGCAGGAAAGTGACTGGCAGTTCAGAAAACACCAAAAGAACAGTCTTGACTGTGCTACTGCCTTTACATCTCAAAAAACAGGAAAGGATGGCATTTAATTAAAGAGTGCCTGCCTCCCAGGTACTGATGACATTGAAATCAGTGTGGACAGAAGGCATTAAAGCTGGTATAACCCAAAAATTCTCTTATTTAAGATTTACAGCTGACTGTTAGAGAAAAGTGAAAATTTATTAAAGGCTTCCATCTGGCAGAATGTATCATTAGTATTCAAACTGATAGCAACACTGATTTAAATTTAATAATCTGAGTGGAGATATGCATCAAAAAAGAATTATTTTAAAATATGTCTAATAGCAATAACTGACTTCTTTATTATAGTCTGCCTGTGAAAAATGCCAGATATCAAAGAACAAGACATCAAATGTTAATTTCAGTGTGTTCTAGTTGAAACTCACATTAAAATAATATACTTGCTGTGAATCAAGTAGCACAGACTGTACCTGCTTGTACCTTCCTTGAGGAAAATTTGAAACACAGAGGCCCAGAAAAAGCAGGAGTTTGACTGTTGAGAAGGGAGCTGGGAGGTAGCAGTGGAAGTGCCCCAGCAGTGGCAGCGGGGGCTGCAGGGATGGCCTCAGTGACTCTGGCCACTGGCCCCAGCACTGGGCACTGCTGAGCCCTGCTGCCATGGGTGAGGGACCTCCAGGAAAATGCATCTAAGAAAGAGCAAAATGCTGTCCAGGAGAGAGGAGCAAGTCAAAAACAAGTATAAGGAATAGGTCTGTGAACACCAAGGTCATAAAGGAGGGGGGGGAAGGGTTCCTCCCAGTGCTGGACCTGAGATTCTCGTGCAGCTCCTGGAAGAGACCACAGCACATCAAGTGTTTCCCTGTAGCCACTGGAGAAGAGCACATCTGAGCAAATATCCACACCACAGACCAGGAGAACGCACCCAAGAGCATCTGGATATTCCCTAAAGGAGCAGCAGCCTCTGGACAGCTCATGCTGTAGCAGGTTCTCCTGGCAGGAGCAGCAGCCCATGGGAAGGGCCCACACTGGTGCAAGGGAAAAGTGTGGGGAGGAAGGAAGAGCAGAGAAGTGCTGTGCACTGACTGCCACACCCCCTCCCCATCTCCCTGCAGAGCTCAGCGGGTGGGGTAGACAGACAAATCAGGAGGCAAGGAGCGAGGCTGGAACTGGGAAAAAGGGGTGGAGGCTGATAGGGAAGGTGGTTTCGTTTTTCTTTCTAACTAACAAGAATAATATTAATTATTTCCACAGGCAAGTCTCTCTTGCCTCTGATGGCAGCTGGTGAGTGATTTCTCTTCCTGATCTCAACGCAAAAGCTTTTTCATCCTATTTTCTTTCCAGGTCCTGTTTACAAGAAGTGACAGAGTGGCTGGGTGGGTACATGGCAGCTGGCCAAGATCAGCCTTATCTTGTATTTTTATGGGGAACACGTCCTCTGAAGCCATACTTGAGTATCCTATGTGAGAATTATGGTGAGGAAAGTGCACGTAACACAGAAAGATAACCTGTAACCTAAATCTTTCTCTTTTCAATATTATTACCATGCCAAGTTGCATTTTGTCCTTGTTTTAATTAATTGTGTGAAATTACTATTTTGCTTTCAATGTATACATCTGAGGTTTCATATGTAGGTAACACCCACCTGTCATTCTCAATATTAAAGAAACTCTTTATACACCATTCTTTCATACCTCAGCCCTCACTTATGGTTTACAAAAAGCTAAGGTGGCAACACAGTGTACCTGTAGAACACCGTTAGTATTTACTAGGGATGCCAAAGAACACTCCAAAAATCACAGACAGGATCGCTGCTATTCCATCTAGCAGGTCAACAAGGAAACAGACAATTTTTTTACAGGAAAAAATAAAAATTAAGGCAAAGTCCAAGTATCATAAATTGAAAAGTCTTGTTCATTATAAGAACAAGTATAAAACCTAGTGCACAATTTACATCAGTCTTGCACAAAAAAAAAATACCTACAAATTACTTACCCTTTTAGTGGTTTTTGTCTTAATTGCAGATTAATGGGCAGTTCAAATTTACAGGCTGGTAGTTTGTCACTGTGATCTGCTTTTTAAAAGCTGAACAAGAAAACAACATTGGAATGCTCGAAATGTATTGGCAAGAAGCCAGGCTAAGGTGTTTAAATGGAACCAGGTGCTTTTAATGTCTCAGGGCCTCCTTTTGCTGGAAGGCAGGCACTAGTTCTGCATCAGCCCTATCACAACAGGTGATCAATATCAAGACACTCCTTTGTCTCTCCTGGCTCAGCAGGGGTGAGCACAGCTGGATTCTGAAGGAGAAAATCTTTCACAGCAGTCAGGCAGCTGTACAAAGCAATGTGGGCACATGGCTCGTGGCCCGGGGGTAGGGGGTGTTGTGTGAATGTGGCTCTCCCTCAGAGAGCTGTTAAAAAAAAACCAAAACAACAAACTCACCGCCACATTTTCTTCTTTTTTTCTATGCCTTTTTTTTTCCACAACAATGGATTCACATGAACTACTCCAGTGGAAGAAATATGAATAATTATATTCATAATTAATATATATACTTTAAATGTAATCAAAAATATATAATTCTATCAAGAAATAATGGCAGTATACCAGAAAAACAAGTTCTTGTTTTCAATTAAAAACTGAAAATATACACTGATAATCTAGCTGATCAGCTGGTTTATTCATTTTTTAAATTTCAGTTTTAAAAAGCTGTTTTGGTTTTGATTTTGTTCCATATTTTCTTCCAGTTGATGCATTCTCAGCACATCAGAAGAAAAGTTTTCATTTTTATAATAAATGAGAATGATTTGTTGCATTCTTCACAAAAACTTGATAAACAGGAAAAAGTCTTTTTTGCTTAGCTGTATGTCAAATTTAGAGGGAAAGAAAGCTAGCAATTCAGATTCTTCACCAATATTTATTCCACAATATCATACTGTACAGCAGCTCTGAAGGTGCTCAAACTATTCCATGTATACATCTCAGCTGACAAATCACAAAGTTTCCACACAGTCTTTGAACTCAAAAGCTCATTATTTTATACAAACTAGACATTGAAAGCTGAGGCATTGTTAGGGAGATCATATGTGATGTTAGACTAGGAAGAGAGAGTGCTTAAAGAACACAGAACTGCCACAAATAGATGGGGAATGCAGTCATTCTACCTAATAACATCAAATTCTTAAAGTTACTGAAAATGTTCCTGGCATGGCAGATCTCAACTTCACACAATTCAGAGTTTCTCAGCCAGACCCCACACCATGGTAAGAGAAGGTTCTTCTTTACAGTCAAGGAAGATGCACCCTAATTGACTCTGAATCAATCATGATCCAGAAATACAGGACTATATTTGAATTGGTAAGTTAATTTGTAGGAGAAAAAAAAAAAAAGTCACTGGAAAAATTTTCTTATTTCCCATAAACTTAAGAAAACCATGATTAGGCAAAACTATAGGAATAAAACTAAGGTGCTCTGACTAAACTCCACTTTGTAGAATTGTAATCAGTTCACATTCAACTGAGCATCATGTTCCATGCACAACTGTAAATGTCTTTCTTGAGTAAAATTCATTAAAAGAAAAAAGTCATGACAGTGAAAGTATAGTACTCATAAAAAGAAAGCCTATGGAATTCAGCCCTACTAACTGCTATGGCTTTTTCACAAATCTCTGTCAGCCTTTCATAAAATTTTGTTGCATAATTTTTACTTTGTCTTAAAGCCCTGAAGCTGATGGAATCAATAAGAACCTCATCTTTTCTTGAAAGAAAATATTGTTCATGACTAACCTGCACAGGCACAAAGGAAAATCCTCCTTTAAAAGCCCAGAAATTACAAGATAAATTAAGAGAATCAAGCATGTATTATGTTAAAATAAAGCCTCAAGATTTTCATGCCATAAAATCAGGGATACCGAAGTGGGGGATTTTTCTCTTGTAGGATTAGGAATGCAGAAATGCTCACTTTATTTAAAACCATAAAAAGAATTCATATAAAGAAAAATATTTCATAGAACTGGAACAGGTGAAGATGCCCACAGTTTTATATCACTGCCAAATGAATAATAATGGGATGCCCTATATAAGTGATGTTTCTGCTGCGTGCACATACAAACTGGATGAAGCACCTCCTGGACAAATTATGAGTGCACATAATCTGCTTACCCTTGACACACACTGACCTCTGATGCAGTATTATAAACAGAAGAGAGATATCTGTAATCTGAAGTTCACTGAAGATGATAAAACTCTTTATTATTATTACTATTATTATTATTGTTGTTGTTATTATTATCCCAAGTATAAGGAATCTCACATTTCTGCACTAGAAAACTTTGAAATTTATGAAAGACTGTAGACAAATCAACCTAAAAAAACAACCTTCTTTGAATTACTGGTTGCCACACAAATTTCAAGATAATGTATATAGGAACACAGAGCCAAATTCATCAGAGCTTTATTGACTCATTAATGTAGCCCTGAATAAATGAGGTTTTGTGTGTAGATTTAGTTCAAACGATAATTGCTAGGATCAACAGTGTGATACGTATTTAAACCTGGGACTACTGCCACTGAATAAATGAAGAAATGATTACTAGTTAATCTTTGTAGGACAGTGTGTTCCTAGTTGGACCACAAAGTATCAGCAATAATTTCTGCAATGACTGGAAAAAAATCCATCATTTACAATCATTGGAGGATTTCACTGTTTTTCTGAGCCAGAAATAGATTAAAACTTTTGAAAGATTCTCTGAGCATGCCATAGCTAAAAACAACAGCAGTTCATGTAGAAGGACAGACTGTCCACATGCTTTAACATGTCCCTGTGATATAGACAACAAAGTCAGTATTTTTACAATTATGTGTGTTTTATAGATTATTTCCATTGTTTTTACTGTCAGTCCCTAGAGAAATTATATGAAGGTTCTGAGACAAGAATTGGTTTCTTTGGGCTGGAAACAATAGTCATAACCTAAGAGAATTTTTTAAACCCTTTGCTCCGGAATATTTTTTAAAACTCACATTAACTAGATTGTAAAAATTTTGGGGCTATATCATTTAATCTTAATTTTGGATGTCACTCCATTGTAGACAGCTGTAATTTGGAGTATCAAACCTCAAGATAACAAAAGTAATCTGATTAAATAAGGATTTTCTAAAAATACTTTTAACTACAGCTTGAAAACTAAAATAAAATTGGAATAAAGTAGCAGAGCACTTGCACACCAGGTCTGGAAGTTATTGGGTCCAGACTAGATTTTCTGATATGAGTCAGAGATATCTCCCCTGATTCAGGCTAGAGTGTGAGAATGCTACCTGTCCCTCTCTGTCTGATGAAATTCTCTTTCTGTTGCTGGCATGATTCCACTCTTAACAAAGTATATATTGCTCATGCTCAATTCTGGCTGCCCAGATCCCACATGATCTTCTGTCCACTAAGCTACAGAAAGTCTTTCTTTCCCCTTTTTTCCATAGCAAATGATGTTGTAAAATACAAAGATTTTGATTTAGACTGAGTTCACAGTGAGAAAACATTCATTACCCAGACCCAAGAAAATTACTATAAACAAATTATAAAATCTAAAATACTTATTATACTATAATCAAAATCATATATTGTCTATATTAAAACAACCTCCAGTAGAATATTTATCTTTAGGCAGTCACTACTTACATTCCACTGAGATGAACAAAGAGGTTCAGCCATTCTTAGGTGATTAGTCAACAAAAGTTGACTACAAGTTGAATTACAAAATTTTAATTTTTACAGCTTTAAAGTTAAAAAAAGAAATTTTTTAAGTCAGTAGCTGACCTGCAGAGACCTGGCTGCACACGTCCATAGGAACTGGGGGTCTGATCATGACAGTACAGGGCTTCACAACACTAATTTCACCTTTCAGAAGAGCTACTTCAGGTGACAGTAATTTTTAGTTAAACATAGAATGTTCAAACAACTCACACTTATGAACACTTTTACATTTCAAAGCAATGAGAAATATTTGAACTCTAAAATAAATAGAAATATACAGAGAAGACCAAAAAAAA
>VXAC01006224.1:942806-1118250 GCA_013399225.1 Rhipidura dahli
AAACAAAAAAAAAATAGTTTTTACTAACATACACAAAAAAAAAAAAAAAAAAAAAAAAAGACCATTTAGACCCCTCTCTCATGACAACCAGGCAAAAATTATGTAAAAATGGGAGAGATAAAGAACCAGCCCTGAGCATTGAAATAGAAAGCCATAAATAAGTAAACATTTCTTATTCTAAATACACCTGGGTCTTTTGAACAAGCTGGAGAAGATTCTACTAGGTCAAAATATAAAAACTGAACATCTAAGTATGATTTGTATCTTTGTGAAAGCATCCATCATGTCTAAATTACAGTCTAATTTCACAATTATAATTAAATGTTTCCCACACCTCATTATTGTTGTGCATGTCAGTAACGTTTTTAACAGCTTCATTGTTTTCTCTGAATCATCCAGAAACACAAAGGTCAAACTGTTTATAAAAGTATTCCCACTAATGCGCAAAGGAAATAATTGGTGATGAAAAATACTGAATACATCAAATGCAGTTTACTGTCATTAAGATTATGGGCTAAAAGTTAAAACTACAGCATTTGCATTACATGTTAAATCTGATTATAGAAAATTGAAAGAAAATACTTTGCAAGCACTTCTGGGGTTTTAGTGGGTTTTTTTTACTAAGACAAAGTCATAATTTTAAATTTCAGTAAATATAACTGATTAATCTAGCTACAAAACACATTAGCATATATCTAATGCCCAGAATTTTACACAAGAGACATCATACAGCCATTGATGTATGGTGCTTTACAATGGTGAGGAAAATGAACAAATAAGCCATTGAAAAGCAAAATTGTCAAAATGACCTATTCCTTCTAGCTGTCCCTCTGGCACCTTCTCATTCAGTGCTGCCCTGTATATGGAGTGACTATGTTTGGCAACATCCTTACAGCCATTTACAGAATTTCATATAAACTTGTGCAAGCTAGCTTGGGTATTAAGGTTATATTCTGTCTTTATTTTACCAAGTACCATGTTACTTCAGTTACACCCCCACCTCCATCGTTAGGGGAGCCATACAAAAAGGGAAAAAAAATCTAAAGTCTCTTACTGTTCACTTTGTATATGATATATCTTTTTATTTTGCTGTCATTATTTTGCTGTATCCTGTGTCCACCCAGGGAAATTTTCCTTGGTTTTGGTTTCCTGGTTTTGTGTAATTAAGCTGAAATTTTAAGATCCCACAGAAACAATTTTTTTGATGCATTCAGCTTAGCAAACGTGTGTATATATATATATATATGTATGTATATATATATGTGTGTGTGTGTGTCTGTGTGTGTCTGTGTGTCACTGTATGTGTATAGACATTAACAATGCTCAAAAGAGTTCAAGGTTCAGTCAAACAAGTTTTCCTGCTCTGATAAACTAACTTTAGCTTCTAAATATTGCTATTAATATGTATTTATACTGTATTTCTTCCTAGCATCACTGTGGTAGGATTTACATGGAATAAAAGTCCTATCCGGGACACCTCATAAAGAAGCAGTCTGTCAGTCTTCTCTGGAATTCTCTTCAGAGGCCTAACCTGCCACCTGATGATGTGAAAAGTTTTGTAGTATCAAAAACTGTCCCTGCACTTTGTTCTTCTTCCCAGCATCTCACAGGATTGTCGTAACTTCCTGTAGTAGCTCTCAAATCCCTTAATTCCAGTGAATTGTAGAGGTTTCATGCTGCACTGAAACACATATGGTGATACATATTGCACTTTCAAGATTAGATTCTTTTCTTTGCTTTTGTTTTTGCTCCTTTTAACTTTTTGTTGTATAGAACAAATGCATTAACTGCACTCAAGCACAAGACATTGAACTGGTATCTTGCCAGGTACTGTGTTAAAAGTGAAGCCCAAGAAATGAGTCTGTGGAGCAATTATGCATGAAATGTCTTTTAAATATATTTATTCATTGCTACTAATAAAAAACCTGGTCTGTAGATGATTCTTTAATTTGTTTCAGATGCTAATATTTCTAACTGTTCAAACCATAAGCATCTCCTGTTGAAAATTATGTTCTTAGGGTTGTTTAGAGAAAATTATTTCAGAATGTGAAGCTATGTCATTCTGTTTAGATAGTTACATGTAATCTCTAAAATAATAAACTGCAACATTTGTACACCATTTTCTTTCAGCCTACTATTCAGCAGTCATTGACACTAATGAGGCAGACCTTCCAATCACACAGCAAGTATTACTGTTTCACAGATGAGAGAATTGAGGTGAAGAGAAACAAATAGCTCCAGGGTCTCCTTCCCCTAGAAAAAGATTCCAAGTTAGTGATTCTCAGGCCTGAAATAAGATCACAGCTTCACTATTTTTCTGTAGACTCCAAATAATTAATAGAACATTGTCATCACAGAGTCAAGTGTGCTATAAGGAAGATATGTCCGTTGCACTGGATATTCACAGCTAGTAACACACAATTTAGTTATCACTTGAGAATTGTTTGAAAATTCCTGTTGTAAAAACGCCATCCTTATTAAACACTGGACTTCATCCTCATAATAAATTTTATCCTGACATAACAACCTGTGGAAAAAAAAAAAAAAAAGAAGAAAAATCACAGAACCCAGCAAATAACAGACTCTATACTGTAGCAGTGCTTAGGTGGCTGTGGGGGGGAGTTCATGGATTTAAACTCTCCATACATGTTAACAGTCCAAAAGCTTGGAGTTCAAAAAGATGGAGAATTCATAACTAAAAAATAGATGTGAACCACTTAAGGATTCTCACCTAAGCCCTGTTCAATGGCTGGAGACACTGCACTGTAAGATGCCTGTGTGTGCCACAGCTCATCCCCCTGTATTTGTACTGCTGTGGCAGTCACAGGAGCAAGGCTGAAAATTGTCTCAGCATGTTAAAAGTCTAAATATTCTAGGAAAGTCCCAGGAAGGGGATCATACCTGAACTCAAAAAATACCAAGGAACTGATGAAAATTTTCAAAGATCCCAGTGGAGCTGTAGGAACACTTGTAAATAACTGTGGTAACAAAAAGTACTGTATATAGGTCTACTGGCTGCCAGAGTGAACAAAAGGTTTCTCAGCCCTTGCTTAGAGAATGGCTTCAATACTCTGCCAGCTAAGAACTTGCTTTAACAAGTTACTGCCAGTACAGATTCTTTAAGGCAAATTTTTTACTTCAAATTTTAACTCATGTTCATTTCCCTTGCCTTCTCTGTGAAACAGAGCAAACAGCAACAGGGCTTTTTGGTGTTTTTCTGCACTTTGGTAAACTACTACTTTAATCATACTTTAATTCAGTAGCTGCAAATATTTATTTCTCATCTTTGTCTGCTTTCCAATTGCCATAATCATCACATATATCTCAGTTCTCTGAAAACCATAGCTGGAAGCAAAATAATCATATCAGTAGTTGGCTAACTTCGGAGAAATCACAGGTATCTGGTATATAGCTAAAGTTGCAGCATCAATCTACATTTACTACAGAGCAATAAAGTTAAATCTCCTATTGCCTTTCAACACTTTATGATCCTTTCCCAGTTGCCTCAAGGATAAACGGCACCGAGTTCCTAAAACATCTGAGTTCCTCTTTGAAGAGCTATGCAAATTGCTGTTTGTGTGCAAACTGAAATTTACTCTCCTAATTTTAATTGGTACACCATCATGCAGACGTCTGCTAATAGTTGCTTGATTTCTAGATCAAGGTCAACAGACCCAAACAGCACAGTGTTATTTGTTTCAACTAAAAAGATCAAAACCACAGAATAATGATAAAAAGCAGAGAGTTCAGATCAGAGGAGAGACAGGTTCCTCATCTTCCTAAGGGTCCATAACCTCAGCTAAACATTAATCTGCAACAGGAGTTGTGTTAATTTTGTTTGCTTGGTCAGAAAATTTCTGAACAGCTGGCAAACTGAAATTATTTGTCATTTATATACAGATACTATTGACAGATGCTGGGATCTTGCTGAAAAATAGGCTTCCAAGTGAAACTGTCAAAACGGAGGGAACAGTTTCTAGTGCTGAGAAACAAATACTGGATGTTTTCTGGAATCAGTCACTATATCAAGTAAGTGTTTTTCAAGGGACTTACATGTTACTTTTTCACCTTTGTTTCTCATTGCAGTAATGATTCCAAGGAAAATATCTCTATAGCAACAAATTTGCTTCCAAAGTGCATAAATAAAATTGGTAGGAGATGTCTATGGACAAAAATATTCTTATGAAGTCTAAATGCAGAAGAAAGAAATTACCTGTGTATTAAACGGAAGGTTTAATAAATACATTAAAATATATAAGTATTTTGGACTTTTTCTGCTGGAAACTTCTCCATTGACTTTAATAACAAGGAAAAATCAGATTTTATGTATGATTGCCTGATTTGATCAGACAAGTTGAGACAACTAGAACATTGGTTGGAAAAGGATTGGTTCATAGAGTCTCAAGTTTCAATATCTTTATTTCTAAAATGGCCATAAAAGTGAAGAATGGAAAAGAACCATTCTTGTTTCCACCTAATTGTATCTCTGTACCACAAGAGTCTCTCCTAAAGAAAAATTAAACTGTAAAAATACAACTCAGTATGCAGATCCTCAATTAACAGAAAACTACCCCTCTTCATCTCACAGAAACTATTCAAGTTAAAAGAGCACACAGTAAAGACCTGCTATTGTTCTGCCACACAGGGCATGTAACAACATACTCACACCACACACACGAAGCGCACTTCAGTCAGGAGAAGAGAATTCCTGAACAGAATGTAATTAATGTTACATGCCAAAACAATTAGTGAAGTGTCATTGGAGGCACAGCCGTTGCATCTACAGCTCCAAACTTCTGGGCCAAGATCCGGAAATTGTATCACTTGAAAGCCCTTAACAGGAAATAATGAACATTTTTATGGCACCAGAACCATAATTCGTATCAGCCATTTAATGTGTGAAGATAATTAAGCAGTCAATATACTTAAATGTAATGGCTGGTTTCTAAGCTGTCCTCTCCCACCCTAAACATTACAAATAGAAGTTGAAGAAATCATTAAGGAATTTAGGCATCATAGGGCCTATTGAGCTGCTAGATACCAGGCTAACAGGGAGATGCTCAGTTAGGCATCCAGGACTGTGTTGTCAGGAGGACAATATTGTGCAAAGCCAATTCATAGTATCACAGAATCATAGAGTAAGCTGAGTTGGAAGGGACCCATCTGCGGGGATGACTGAGTCCAACTGCTGGTCCTGTGCAGGACACCCCAAGGATCACACCGTGTGCCTGAGAGTGCTGTCCAAACACTTACTTGAAGTATGTCAGGGTTGCTGTGACCACTTCCCTGGGTTGCCTGTTCCAGTGCCCAACCTCCTTCCAGGTGAAGAATGTTTTTCTAATATCCCTCCTAAACCTCCCCGACTCAGATTCATGCCATTTCTTCGAGTCCTGTCATTAGAATGAAAAAAGAGATCAGTGCCTACCCTACTCTTCCCCCCCAAAAGGAAGTTGTAACTCCAATAAATCTGCCCTCAGTCTTCTCCAGGCTTAACAGACCAAGTGACCTCAGCCTCTCCTCATGTGGCTTCCCCTCAATGCTCTTCACCATCCTTGTGGCCTTCCTTTGGATGCTCCCTGATTGCTTAATGCCTTTTTTCTGTTGTGGTGCCAAAAAACTGCACACAGGGATCAAAGTGAGACCACTCCAGTGCAGAGCAGAGCAGGATAATCATCTCCTTTGACTGGCATATCATTGAAAAGAATAGAATTAAAATTGAGTTAGAAAATATAACAAAAAGAGGATAATTTTTAACAGCCAAAAAAAAGAAAATAAGAGAAAGTCTGGTAGTTTTCTTTGAAAGTCATTTGGAAAATTGCCTTTTTTTTGTTTCTGTGGAAGGCACTAGACTTAGACAACATCTATAGTATGCCTATAATTGTATTCTGAAGATCATTTTTATTCATAAGGCTTTGTAACACAAGCATGGGGAGACGCTGTATGAAATTAAAACCAACTAAATTTCATATGTATACAGAAGAATAGGTTTTATGCACCATATAATTGCCATAACTGCCTCACCCCTATAAGATATTACTAAAGAAATAGCTTAGTAAGAATAAATAAATTACAAAGGTCACTACTCCTCATGTTTATAGCACAAACTAATAACTAGCTGAAACAAGAAGGAAATTATTCTTCCTCTACTGCTTTGTATACAAACAAAATATAATACAGGATTTTGTGTGGCTGTGCATGAGATGTGACTTACCACCTCTGAAGCACATAAAATACACTGACTAATGTAAGAGGAAAGAGCAGAGAAAATTACCCATGTGACCTATTTTGGAGTAGGAATCCCTGCATGCCTAAACCAGAATACAGAATCCAGGTCTACATCTTAGAGAGTCTTTAGTGCTTTGGCAGTGCCCACACTACACTCGTTCTGCTGGAGTTGCTGTGATTGAGCCATTCAAGAAAAGTATGATCACCATCCTAGTTCAGCTTGGAGGAAAAAAAACACATAAAATCAAATACTATTTACATATTAATACCATAAAACAGGATGGTAATAACATTTTCTTCATGCTTCTAGGCTGTGCAGTTTACCCTAACAGTTGCAGCTATACTGCTTCCCAGAGCACAGGTTTAGAAGCATATCTGTTGTACTCTGTGACCCACATTCTAAAGGGTTCCTGTGGGGTCACAGAACAAATACTGAAGCTCCATTTATAAACTTTAAAGTGCAAAATGTTTAGCCCTTCTGTGGGGGAGTATGCTTCAGTTGATTCTTCAGTGTCAAATCACAATGCATATCAGCGTTTGTATTAAAGAAAGTAGTCAGATGTAGCTGTACCTTCACATTTCCTGGTGTCATTGAAGCTCTAATACAGCCTGCAAGTGCTGTATGAGGCACCTCCTGGGAACCACAGGCCTGTCAGTGTGACCTCAGTGCCAGGGAAGGTCAGAGAGTAGATCATCCTGAGTGCCATCACACAGCATGTGCAGCACAATCTTGCCAGCATGGGTTTGTGAAAGGCAAGTCCTGCTTCACCAACCTGATCTCCTTCTATGAGAGGGTGACTTGCTCAGTGGATAAGGGAAAGGCTGTGGATGTTGTCTGCCTGGACTTTACTAATGTCTTTGTCACTGTCTCTTGCATCATTCTCCTGAAGAAACTGTCTGCTCATGGCTTGGATGGGTGCACTAGGTTAAAAAACTGGCAGGATGGCTGGGCCTAGAGAGTGATGGTGAATGGAGCCAAATTAGTTGGTGGTCAGTCACAAGTGGTGTTTCCCAGGGTTCAGTGTTGTGACCTGTTCTGCTTAATATCTTCATCAGTGATTTGGATAAGGAGACTGGCTGCACACTCAGCAAGCAGATGACACCAATTTGGGCAGGGCTGCTGATCTGCTGGGCTGTAGGAAGGCTCTGCAGACAGACCTGGACAGGCTGGATTGATGGGCTGAGGCCAAGGGTATGAGGTATAGAAATAGAGGTATGAGTATAGAAATACGGCAAAGTGCCCTGTCCTGTTCTCGGGTCACAACAACCACATATAATGCTACAGGCTGGGGACAGAGTAGCTGGAAAGCTGCCTGGCAGAGAAGAACCTGGGGTTGCTGGTTGAGAGCCAGCTGAACATGAGCCAGCAGTGCCCAGGTGGCCAAGAAGGCCAATGGCACCCTGGCCTGTGTCAGCAATGGTGTGGCCAGCAGGACCGGGGCAATGATAGCCCCCCTGTACACAGCACCAGTGAGGCTGCATCTCTAGTCCTGTGTGGAGGGCTATGAGCCCTTGGCTCAGGAGCCCTCTGCATGCCTTTGGAGGAGACAAACCTGAGGGCAAGAGGACTCAGAGATAAGAAATCTCAGGTTATGATGACCAAGTGAAACACCCCCAGCATGCCTTGCTTCTCTATGGCAATACCCCGTACCCAGCTGGCTAATGGGTTTCTACCCCACCCCCTACCTTTCCCATAAAAGACCCCTGTCTCAGCCTTTGGGGTGCAGGTAGGTGAGTTGTTTGGCCTCCCTTTCACAAGGACTGCTGGACAATGAAGGCTACCCTGGGGAGCTGCCATACACACCCCCTGGTCTCTCTGTCCCCGAGTTTGCCTTGGGTGATTTCACAAAGAGCTGAATCACAAGAGCTGCTATCACTTGTAGCACAGAAACTGCCGCACTTGCTGAAATTATCCATTGTTTAGGGGAGTTGCTGAGGCCCCCAGAGAACTTTCCTGATGGGACACTGTGTCCAGGAGGGCTGCAGCACACCGGGCTGCCCCTGGTCCCCAGCAAGCGATAGTCCTGTGTCCAGTTTTGGGTCCCTCATTACAAGATGAGTGCTGGAGTGTGTCCAGAGAAGGGCAGTGATTGGAATGGGCTGCCGAGAGAAGTGGTGGAATCACCATCCCTAGAAGTGTTCAACAACTGTGTAGATATGGTGCTTAGGGACAGGGTTTAGTGGTAGACCCAGCAATGCTAGGTTAATGGTTGGACTCAATGATCTTAGAGGTCTTTTCCAACTTTAATGATGCTGTGGTTCTATCACAAAACTCAGTGTTTTTCCCTAAAAATACATCAGAGTTGGCTCTATTAAGGTCTTATTTGACCTGCACTTTAAAATACAGAATAAATATACTTTATGTGCAAGGTGCTCTTCCACCATGGCACCTTCATTTCAGAAGGAAAATTAAGTTTTGCAATATCAAAAAATGACTGCATTAGTAGCCACCTTAGCAGAGCACACTTGCTGTAGTGTGCATGGACTTGAAAGCTGACTGATGCAAATAAATATGCTACTGTAGGTATGAAGATTTTGAAAGGCAACAGTCAGCAGCCAACAGTAGTTGCTCATGTCTCTGCTATTTTCCTTAAACCAAAATTAAGAATATGACTGTAAAGAAGTCACACTGTTCTCTACATCTTTTTTTGAATCCCACTAACAGAAATCTGCCAGGTATTCAGAATCTTCTGAAGCACAGAGTTCTCACTGCAGTCCATATTAAAACAGCCCCCCTCTATTTCTCCATCTTCCAACATACAAGTTCATAACGACAAGTTACTTATGTTCCTCTCTTTTCTGAACAGGCTGAAAAGCAAGGAAACCATCACCCAGTTGGAAAAACACGAATGAAAAGTGTGATAATTCATTCTTATGTCAAAGACTGTGAAAAGGAGAGAAAATTTGATAAATTAATCCATTCTAATAAGGAGAGATTGTAATAAGAATAGGGACTCATTCAATTAATCCACTCTTAATATAATCCTGTAAGAATGATATGGACCTCCCTGGATACCATATCTCAATATATGACAATTCTTTTTTCTTAGCCAGCAGTTCCTGATTACAGAAAAGTAATTAGGCAAAACTGTCTAATAAAGTGGTATTTGAGAGATAACCAAAATATAACCAATCTAAAAATGTAGCAGATTAGTTTATAGAACCTTCTTAAAGAAGCCAGATTCTGGGTAGGGTAAGCAAACACTCACAGTTTGAGTCAGATTCTGGGTGAGACAAGACTTTTTTATTTTGTTTTTTGCACCCACTGAAAATACTTTGGGTATTTAGATTAGCTGATTGCTCTATATACAAAAAGAACATTCAGAATTATGTGGGAAAAATATTAGAGGATATAGGAGAAACTATTTTTCATGCTCATTAGATATGACCCAGGGCCAAAGACTAAGAGTCATAAAACTTTTCCACAGACTTTTATTAACAGTTAGTTTCCCACTGAGCAATGTGTAAAGAATATAATGTCTGGGTCTCTGTAAGAAGGTGAAATGCAATGGTCTAACTAGTTAGCTGCACCATCACTCTTCAAGATCTGACCATATCCTCGCAGGCTTTACTATGCACCAGTCATTCCTGCCGAACATGCTCAAAGTTCAGTATCCTATATCTAGTAAGTCCCTTAAAATAAATGACAAAAATATTTTATTCTCTGCTCCTTAATGTATAGTTACACCATAACACATAACCTCAAAGCTACAGTAACAAATTCCTTGCCAATTAAAAAAAAAAAAAAACAAAAACACTCGACTGCAATGGAATCCTGATATATCCTCCTCAAAAGCAAACCAAATCCTCAGCCCGTTTTGCTTACATCTGTAAGGCAAAACTGTTAGAGTCTGCCTTTTTCCCCAAATCTATTGCATTGGTTCACTGTACTTTACACCAAAATTTATATTTTGGTTGATTATTGCTTGGATATTTTTTGTCTGAAGTTTGATGATACATGATAAGCGCTATCTTTCAAAGTCATCTTTTTCTGCCTGGTTTCCACTACGCAGAGGTTACTAATGAGAGTTGGCATCTAGTCTGCATTTCCTTTTTTTGTTAATCAAAATAAACAGTAGACCTGTGCTAAATCTACTCAAGCTCCGCCAGACATGTCTCTGTCACTTCATATCATGGATACAACATAACTTGAAAGTCTCATTTAAACTTCAGTCTTCCTAAATGCTTCTGTCTGCACCTGTTTTACGACCAGTTCTCCTCAGTCACATATTCCATAACACCTTCTTAATGATAATTTTTCCTCTGAAAAATCACCAAACCTGATGCACTCACTAGTGCATATAATGATTATTACTGGGAAGACAGATTTTTATATCATGAAAACTTGCTACATATAAAGTCTTGGTTTATAATTTAATATATATTTACACCATGCTAAGTTTAACGTTTACATTTAAGGACAATTCTTTTTCCTTTAATACTAGGAAAAATAATTTCTGCAGTTTCAGGGGCACTTAGAGAAAAATAATACTTTGATTTTGGGTTTGGATTTCCTAAACACATATTTCCTTCATATTTTAGGATTTTTCACAGCATAAAGATTGCCCTTTGGAACATGGCTAACCACCTGCTTTCAACACCAACTGGCATTGCTACATTTATAATTTTAGATCTTTCAGTAGCATTTGACATCAGTTGACATTGCTCATCATGGGATTTTCCTGGAGCATCTGGAATCTCGTGTTTGCCTAAAAATCATTACTCTAGACTGCCCAGAGCAGTCAGTTCTAATTTTTTTAATTTATATGTCTTCAGTGCAGTGGGCTCTGCTGCTAGGCTTACTTTTTGTCCCCAGGCTCCTGAAGTCTGCATAATGCTCTCACCCATAGTGTCTAAGTAATAGGGCATTTGCTACAGCAATTAGTTAAACAGCAGCATCCTAACAGTGTTCACTAAAGAATGATAAAATAAAATTTTAAAATGATAATACAGTTCATATTCTGCAGTGTATCAAGTCATAGATGGCCATTCTTGGACTTAGCAGCAGAATTATTTCTTCTTAGTGAGTCATTCAGTGAATTAAATATATTTTATTATTATTTTCTATTTATTCAGAGTTTAACTAAAAAATTAATAGTGTTTAGAATAGGAGCTGCATTACGTTCAGTAACTCTAATGTGTAATTTGTCCATACACCACAGGATAGTGAGTTACTGACTTTTTTTTTAATAATTAAGTATTCTTTTGTAAAGAACACAAAATGGTAAGTATCAGATACTCTACTTTGCACATACATAATTTATGCAGTTTTAAACAATAGTATTGTTATGAACTACTGCTTACCAAACTCTGCAGATAGCAAAGCCACCACTTCTTTAAACTGTTAATTTAGTGGGTGTTATTTTGGCCAAGCCAGCTAGATTTGATATTTTTTTTGTCATTGTCACTAAATGCTACATTGGAGATTTTAGCTTTGTGACTCTGAACTGTGTTTCCACATACAGCTTTCAGTAGTTTTACAGACACAATATTGTGGGATGGATGAGAATTTGGATTGCTAGCCTTTCATAATGCGTAAGTAGTTAACAGACACGTTTCTTGAGACTTCCATTGGGAGTGAGGAAGGAGCAAGAAAAAACAGGGAAGTGAAATGGGATGAATGGAAGAGAGTTCAACAGATTTCCCAGCAGAAAGACTGGAAGTCATATTAGGATGTCATTTGACAAAATGGCTTGATCAGTTATCAAACCAAGCTAGCACATCAGTCTATTAGCCCTCCCCTTAATGCCTTGTACTGGCTTCCACCCAAGGGTCTGCTTGATGTCGTTACACCACCTCAACTGCCCCAAAAGCATCTATGGCTCCTATGGCTCTGGATTTGGTAACCAATAAAACTTTTTTTTCAATTTTTCTTGGCAAGTCAAGAAATTTGATGGCATAATTTACCACTCCTGATTATTCTCTAATTCCAGTTTATTGTTGTCTACTCCATTTCTGCAGTTACCTACTGCAAGAGGTTTTTACCATTATATGACTAACCTTTGCAACTCAGCTCCTTCAGACATCAGGAAGATGGATGCAGTAAGCAACTTTAAGGCTCTTTAATTCATTCTGCCTGGAACAGTTTTTAATTAGATATCATTTGAGATTTTTTTTAATTACTTCTTGATGCTTCTGGTCACTGAACTCTGTAACATGCCCTAGTATGATAATGAGAAGTATGCCATAGAAGTTGAAATGCTAGAATAATAGGCGCAAAATGCACTGAATATTATTCTTAGAGCCAGAAAAATGCTATCATTTGCCTTTTACAAATTATTTTAACAAATTTTCTGAAATCATTGTTGGGAAAAAAATAGTACAACGTCTCCAAATCCAGAGATAGTGTTTTTACACTGCTTTTTTCTGCTTTTTTTTTTTTGGGGGGGGGGCGGGGGGGAGGGGGTGTGCATGGGGAAAAGACACAAGGGTGGTATTCAGATGGTGAGGTAAAATCTTTTATTTTATGCAGAAGAAGCTGAAGTCAAAAAATAGAATCAGAGGAGACTGAACTAGCCATGAAAATAAATAGTAGCACAAAATCAGCCTCTCCTACCCCTGCCCCTTAAAAAAAACAAGCAAACAAAAAAAAAAAACCAACAAAACAAAAAACAAAAGGGAACAAAACAAAATAAAAAGATGAAAAGAAAGCCACACCACCCTTCTGCATTTCAGAAAAACAGTTTGTACAGTTCTCTGTCTTGTCTGGGACCATCTCTGTACAATTTCTTCTTGCAATTAGGTTTGTGGAAATTGTAGCTACAACACAATGAAGTTAGAGGATGAGAGATTTAAGGGTTTGAATAACTACTAAGCCAAACTTAAAATTTTTGGTACTTAGTCTACAGACAAAAATCTATTTTTGATGACAAGCATATTGCCTTTGCTAGCAGCTTTGGGTAACTGAAGCTAGATATTTCATAATGGAACCAAAACCAACATACTGTATGGCTACTATCATTACAACTACATTCTAGTAACTCATTAGAACCACAGAAATTAAGATAAAAGCAGAAAAATTATAGACTGTCTTTCCTTTCAACAGTCCCTCTAATATTAAAGAAGCTGTTCTTCTTCAGAGAGTCAAACCTTAATAATAAGTGGATAATAAAAGCAAGCAGCTTCATCCAAACAACCAGAAGAAAAATCTTACTTTGTGCAAGAAGCAGGTGTCATGAGTACAATCCTACTAGCAAAACACTCACAAACTTCTTAAATGAGCTTCTCACACTGCTGTCATAGGCACCTAGAGCTCTCTATGATAAAATATTAACTCTGGATCATACTCCAGTTCATGTGTTTGTATACTATTTTGGTGCAGATGCTCTGAAAGTAGTGAGATAAAAATATATTTAGACCAATTATGCAGAGCAGCAAGAAGAACTGCAACATGAAATAGGTCTTCTCCGTCTCTGAATTCTGTGACTCAGATATAAACTCTTTATCCAACAGTGTTGCTCTTCCCTGCTCATATGATTTTGTATAGGAATAAAGAGATTTAGTGAACACCAGAGAACAGAAAGAGATGCTGTTGCACTCACATAGAGAAAGGGGGAAAGCAGTGCTTTCCTGGAAATGTCCATCTCAACCCTGTTACTACATTCTTCAGTTTTATTCCTACGTATGTGTTTTATGAGTACACTGTGTGTCATTGGCACCAGCTGGAATATAATCAGGAGTATGAAAATCACTTATATCGCTCATGCCACAATGACAGGGCATATGGTCTCCCTGTAAACTCTCATATTTCAGATAAAAATTTTCTGTCTCCAAGAATGATTGGAAAGCTGTGATCAAGGCATCTAGGAGTTAAACGCTTCACCAAGACCAGATGAAATTTTACTGCGAGAAAAGAGATTAGAAAAAATAAATCGTTTTAATGTAAGACATTGAGAAAGGCAAATCAATCTTCCTTGTCCAATAAGCATCACACACAAAAGGACTACTTGGTCTGTAAAAATTCTCATTCAATATCAGAAAAGAAGTTGTTTTAGTAAGTACAGAGAAAGCATTTTCAGTGTTAATTTTTTTCAGTTTATCTTTCTATTGACCTGAATGCCACCTTTAGTTGACATTGCCATCCTCTGGTTTCGTCTCAAAATACTTCTATACCAGTAGGTAAATCACTTTGTCCTCTAAGTCACTCATCCCGGTCCTTGCCTATCACAGGCAAGTTATAAAATAACTGAAGCCTTGGGATGCTATCTGTTCATAAAAATACACAAGAAATGCAGAGTAACTTTAATTGATCAAGAACAAATTGTCATATTTGTGTAAAAACAAGTATAGGTATTTCTAATTAAATCTGTCATAAGAAAAAGCAGCTGCTAATTATGGTAGCAACAGCAGTTTAATTGACATGGGAGCTTAATATCTTTGTTTGATTCCATACTACTTACAAATAACAAATTGAAAAAAAATTAAAGAACTGGCATCAGGCATTTGGTTGGAATTGATTAACATTTAGATATGATCAATCCAAGTCATGAAGCATCATTAATCCAGGTAGTGACCCCTAGTTATGTTGCTCAATTGCTCACAGATCCACAGACCTTGTAGCTGAATTAATAGCATTAATTTTATCTTTTCCATCACTGGCTAACTACAATAACTGTACATTAGTAACAGTGGCATAAGTAAAACCAGTGACACAAACATCTTGCTCACTTTATGTGGCACAGTTAGCCAATGCTTTGGTCTTCTGTAGATCAACTGCAAAACCTCCCTCATTTGGAAATCAAGTGGCGAGCACCAATCACAGTTAAGACATTTTCACACTTTAACTCAATTATATGGTTAGATTTCCTGATAAATTTAAAAGCAGAGTCCAACATTTCTTTCAACTGTTCCTAAAACAAATAATCCATTAGTCTTTTACCATATGGGTTGCTAAAATGAATTCCTCACAATATTTCTCTTGAAACTCATGAAATTTGGAAATTCGCAGCCAAAGCATTTTGTTTACTCAGAAGAGAGTATCCTCAAAGACACTTGTATTTCAAGAAGGCATTAGTTTTTCTTATATAATACTGAGGCAAAGTATTAGTCACATATTTTTCTATGCAATTCCTGCTGCAGACATCTGGATCATGACACAAAACTTAAGAAAAAAAAATCACCGCTGCAGCAAGATTGCACAAGCCATGTAGGTCTGTCCTGGCTAGAGAATTCTAAGAGTTATCTCCATTAAACTACACTTTCTAAGATGCTACTGAGAAAGTATTGAAGCATTTAAAATGCAGACTGAAAGGCACTGATAAAGATGTAAGAAAAATAGGTTTTTTATAGGAACTTAAAAGAAAACAAAAACCAAGCATCCAGAAGACTTTGGTATTCTGGCCTCACTGTACTCTCTTAGGTTTTGCCATTGAACTCAGTACAAGCCAGAAATTAATATATATATAAAATTTTAAAACTTAATTGTTTAAAAAAAAAAAAGTTGTGTGTCCATAGTCCATAGTAATACAAGGCTGTTCTTTAAAAGGTGTGCCTAAACTCAGGTATCCAGGTACAGAAAATTTTGGTCAGTCCTCTTGCTGCACAATCATGTTTCTGTAATTCCATCATTTATTGTACAGCACTGGGTCATCCCAAGTTTAACTTAAGCTGCCTGAAGAGCCTGCAGCCAAAAAAACTGCTCAGTGAAGAGGCACTAGTAGAAACTTTGGAAGGACACAAATTCCATTCTCATTTACCAGAAGGTAAATTGGTCTGTCTGGGGAGTAAATTCATTTGTGCCCAGATCCCTTATGGGGCAGCACTGCTACAAAGGGTTGATAAGGAACTTGTTTTGAGTCTGGATTCTGTATCACTAAAAAGCACATAAAGACTTTTGTATTTCACACAGCTATCAGAAGAATGATCTCAATGTATTCAATCACTCTGGTGACTGGTCACATAAGTGCCAATAGCTTGAGGAGTACTAAGATGTGTTACCAGAAGAGCTGGTCTTTCTGGTCTTGCTGAAAAAAAAAGAGGGTAAATAAATTCTCTCTCTACATAACTCATTTTACTTTCTAGCAAAAATTGTCAGATCCTGAAAGCATAGAAACCTGGGAAGCTCTCTTTGACAGTATCTGTCATTTTTCATAGCTTGGGAAATAAAAAGAAGGTTTAATCAGGTCAACTTCCAATGTCTTGAAATTATATCTCAGCTTCACTGAAGCCAGTCACCCTAAGAACATTAGGATACTTCAGAATCCCAAATTAATTTGATGCAACTGCCACAAGGCTCCTGTCCTAGTACTTTCCATTTGCTAGGCACAACAAATTAATGACAATTCAAACAGGGCAGAGTTAAGGAACAATACATAATGTTCTTTTCAAGAAGTTTCATTATTGCCTACAGCACCATTAGACACAAACTTTGGAGTAGAAACAAAAAGTTGTGCTTTACATTTACAGGAGAAGTGAGCTGTGCTATATGAGGTGTATGTAATTCCCACTTTGTAGAGACAATACTGTGATTTCATTTAACCTTAGAAACAATCATTGCTGTTATTAAACTTGAAGTCTTTACAGTTTGCAGAAAATTTATTATTTTACAGCTACTTTGTATTTTCCTTTTTACCCCTCAGTAGTAAAAAAATCTAATATTCTTGCACATCTCATCTTCAGGATATAAGCAACTCCCCTGAAGTATCTGTCATTAAGGGCTATAAAGCATGAACAATTGGATGCAGATTACCTTGTCTATCCACAACACTTATGCATCTCCCCATTACCATGGTGCCTGAGCACTTCACAATTTTAAATGCAATTATTCTCATAAAACAAGAGAAGCGCTTCCATCAGCATTTTCTAGAAAGAAAACAGAGGCACAGAAAGTCTGTGGGACTTGCAGTGAAGTCAATCACAGAGGCTACCACTCAGACTAGTGGATTCACCTCTCTGTTGTTTCACTTTGCCCCAAGCAAGGTATTCAGATAGAGGCAGTCTGTATACAAAGCTCTCTGACATATTAATCTGTGTATGTGTGTGTGTAATGCAGAGAGCCTAGTGAAATTGTGCCCTGACCTAGTTAGGGGCTCCAGATGCTTCTGTAGGCTAAATAATTATGATAGCAATTATGTTAATTTAGAATAAAGTTACTGAATTCAATCAAGTTATTCCAGCATTACATCAATCCGAGATGAGAACTGAGCACTGAGTGACACATTCACTGATGTTTTTGGACCTTTGTAGAGTGTTCATAGCCCACATGATGCATTCAATTGCCTCCTTAAATCTAAAGTGTGTCCAGAGTAACAGGAAAGTGCTGCCCAAGCAGAAAGCTTCTCCCGTTCAATAAACACTGTCCTCTGAAGTACTAGCATTACAAGAGGAGAAAAGCTTCTTTAAGCTTTCTTCTGTTATCTCAAATGTTCTAGAACTGTGTAAAATTGTTTAGAGGTTACAGCGGCATTTCTGCTTTTACAGCTCATTTAACTATGCAATTAGACATTACAATAGATATGGAAGATTTAAAATTAGATATGCTTATCTTCAGTGCATGGGTCAGTACTTTTAACTTTAAAACAAATTAGCATTTTACTTCTCATCCCCCTCCCCTCTACCACAAAATGAGGATGTTTATCTTAACTCAGCAATTCTTACTGCTTCCATCAGATGGTAGGAAGCAAAGGGGTAAGTTTTCTGGATTTAAAAAGAAAGTGCTGCTGTAAAGCAATTGCAAGATAGCCAGGCCAATAATTCATTTTGTAAATGTGGAGAAAAATGTGTGCGAATACAAAATTTTCATGATAGGAAGGTGAACAGGCAGTCCAATGACTCGTAATTCAGTGCTGGAAATTACATCAGCCTGAACAGATATACAATATTATATTTCTATTCAAAATGGGGAAACTGAATGTCAGCGCAGTGGGGGACAAAGTAGTAGAGGAATATTGCATCTTTAATAGGATTTTGAATTCAAATATGCTGAGTAAAACTGCTTAAAATTGTATCAGAATAATAAACAGATAACGTTTTCATTTAAAAAACAAACCAGCTGCAGGATCAACACGTAACTATAAAATCCATTTTTTTATGAAGAGGATGAGAAAATATGGCCTGGAAATAGAAATGAGAAGTGAAATCTCAACCATGGGGCCTTCTTCAGACTATGGAAGGAAAAATATAACAAGGTTAACTTCGTTCTTTTTTGTCTGCAGCCCAAAGAGAGTCTCAAAGCCACAATATCACTTCTCGACACGGTTTCTATTTCTGACATAGAAGGGGGAGGTTTGGGGGTGGAAAGGGGAGAGGCTTAAGCTGCTTTCTTCCCATTTTCTTTCACTCCCAGAATTGCATTAGTAGTATTTAACATTCTACATAATGTTGGAGTATTTTGTGGGGGAAATTATGCATATTAAGTAATGAGAACAGAGTCACAGGCTAAAGAATATCCACATTTCTGAGAGATCAAGAAGTCAATCCAGAAAGAGTGCTTCCAGTGACTAGGATGGAATAGATCTTCCTTTCATTTGAGGTTTTGTTGAGAACACATAAAAATCAATGGAAATTGACCTATTATTATTATTATTTCAATGAGTGTAGGATCAGCTATTTATGTCCTATTCTCAACAGTTTCCAATGGCTGAAATGTCAATAATGAATGCTTTTTCCTCATTGATATTGAGGCACCATTAGAAACAGATCATCCTTTCTACACAGAACACAAAAAGTGCCCTTCTAAAGCATCTCTAATAATAAAGAAAGTATAGCTTTAGGAGTCAGAGCATTTGTGAAATTAGACAAAAATTTTCAAACAGCTAAAGAAAGTAAGGGTTGAATTCCCAGCCTCATCAAGGCCACCTATGACTCTGATTGAAAGGACATTGGAGTGAGCTGGGGGTCAGCCTCTTCTCCCAGGTAAAAGTGACAGGACAAGAGGAAATGGCCTAAAGCTGCACCAGAGGAGGTTTAGATTAGATATTGGGAAAAATTTCTTCACTAAGAGGGTTTTCGAGCATTGGAACAGGCTGCACAGAGAAGTGGTTGAGTCATCATCCCTGGAGGTATTTAAAAGACAAATTTAAAAATGGGGCACTTAGGGACATGTCTTGGTGGTGAATGTGGTGGTGCTAGGCTAACTCGATGATCTTAGAAGTCTTTTCCAACCTTAATAATTCTATGATTCTATTCTATGTTGCTATGATCTAAGTTATTTTCACAACCATCCTTGACTCCTGACATTTTTATTTGTCATTATATGAATAAATGTAGAAGAGAATGCTTTCCTTTAAAAAGACATGCTTTGAGCAAAGGGCTAGTGAAGTGATATGAGAAAATGAGAAATGAGAATATTTTTTCATGTATGTATTAGACCTCAGGTTTTCCTCATCACTTCCCTTTTCCCAAAAGCCCCCTGATTTTTTTTTTTTTTTTAATTATATACTTAAAATTTGAAGCTATTTGGCTGTAGCATCATACCATAGGCTGGTAAAAAATATTTGGAAGAAAAACTTAGTGAACATGCTGAAGGTAAACACACTTTCGTAAGCACATTAAACTCTGTCCCACAGGATTGCAGAGGCACTGAACATGGAGAGCATTTTCATTTAAAGACTGGTAAAGCTCTTGGTGTTCTTGCTATCAGTACTCACCTAGTTCAGCTAAGTTATTGAATTAAAAATTAATGAAGGACCAGGTTTGAAATTCTGCCCCACTGCACAAAGCTTATAAATACCCTACAACGATACTGCATCATCATGATAAATTATACATGTGATGGTTCTGAAAGTTATGTAAATTCAAGGAAACTTTAATAAAGTTGTACTCTAACTGACATTGATTGTGTACAGTTGCAGACACAACTTAATCAACTGATTCTGAGCTTCAGTAAAAGAGAAATATGTATTCTCTTCTCTTGTTTATTCCCTGGAAGAATAAACTGAAAATCACCAAATTATCCTCCCTTCACAACTGTCTGAATATTAATTGCAAGCTTGAAGGGCAACAAAACACATTCAGCATCACCAGGACTAGTAATTAATTTGAAAGTTTCAGACTCTGACATATTGTGTACACAGTGCTGAAATGATAACCCAAAATGATACCTCCTTTGCTGCTTATGGTCTATGATCATTCTTGTAGATACATTCAGAATTTAAATTTTTCAGGCTACAGACAGAATAAATTGCAGACCTTTAGAAATTAATCCAAGACAAAAAGGTCGCTATAGAACAAAAACTCTATGCTATGTGTAATTTTAATGCTGAAGTATTCATAAAGAATATTCCCACATATTCTTATAAAATTTAAAATTGTGTTTCAAATCATTATGAAGCAAAATGTGGTTAAACCACTATGTCAGTCAGCATTTTCAGTTTCCCTATTGCCCTTTACACCTGACTCTGATAAGCAAAATTTGGCAATACAGAGAGCTCACAGAATGCTGACAAGCAAACTCTCCCACTTTAGGGAAAATTTTTACACTTCTTAATGTTACATTTACTGAATGATCCCTTGGTAAGACTCTATTTTCTTTACTTTGATTATTTGCACAACGTTTCGTCCTTTACAAACACATTGTAAAGGCTTAAAGGAGTGCACTGACTGCATGCTTTCTCTAAGGAAAGCATTTACCAAAGTGCTAGTAAGACTTGAGGACAGATATAAGTATTACAGTTTCCTCCACACTTTTTAATTTCTCTAGATGCAGTAGTGTATACCTGTGTAACTGGAAACTTGCTTCTTTCCCAAAGCTCAGCCTCATGTGTAAATGATGCCAATACCTCAAAGCTTGCAGAGAGTCTGCAACAATAGCACTTAGACATTAGCTTCACTGTGCATGTTGTTGGAGAGTAGATCATTTTACTCATTAGAAAAGATGTAAAAAGAAATACAAAGACAGAGCATGAATGTCCAATCCAGCTCAGTTTTGATATGCTTCTAACACGTACTAGAGGACTTGAGTGTCGATTGATACAGTTTCCTGAAGAACAGTTCCATCTTCAAAAATTGAGAAATACGCCATGTCACTGGGTTGATAGTTACATGCACACTAATTTTTAGTATGGACATGTTGGTTTCACTTGCCCTGCCCAGTCTGCTTAAATGCAAGACATTTGTCATCTGGAAGCCACAGACATATTAGTGTGACCTTCAGAGAACAAAAATATCTGTTAATGCACCCTTTCTTTTCATAATCTTTTTAAACATCAATGGCAGGCACAGATACTCTTAATTATCAGGAGAAGATACTAGCTTTATCAGAGCACAACCTTTTCCCTCCTGTAATCCTCAGGGTGTATGGTGACACATTCAGGGTTCTTTGGGGCACCTTGCATACCACTTACTGTGGTCACAGGCAGACAGTGAGCCTGCTGACTGAAAATTGTAGCATTCAAGGCTACAAAGAATTCAGCATTCAAAACCTGGACTTTTAGGTTCCAGATTGTCTGAGGTAGAATAAATCTTGGATTTTTTGTCTTACAAAGTCTAGTATCACCAAAAGTTCTTCAACATAACAGTCATTAAACAAGGGAAAAAATAGATAAAGGACAAGGCACAAAAGCATCATCAGAGCATTTCATCAAACCAATCAGGGATCAGTTATAAGATCCAGAACTCAGAATTTGACAGCATCACAGTTCATTTATATTCAGGCAATGACTTAAATTGTCGTATTATGATGCCAGACACAAACAGATTTGGTCCAGAACAGAACATCTCCTAAGCAAAGAATTATTCAGATACACATTTTTGGGATTGAGTCATTTGTTCTTCTACAGCAAAACAGTAAAAGTGGGTACACATCACAGAAGTTCTTAAATAAATGACAGTAAAACTCTTACTGACAGCTTTACAAACAAACTCCACTTTCACCAGGATATTCTTTAATGTGATGTGCCAAAAACTCTCTTTAGTAAAATCTTCTAAGGTGACTTCCCTTCTTGCAATCATATGGAGAAGCAATTATTCCCTTATTCTCTATGGTGGACAACTGGGAGTTTCAGGCTAACACCTGCAGTTGCCCTTTCCTTGCCCCCTCCCGTGGGCAAATGAATGCAAGCCACTAAATCTTTTCATCTTTATCTTTAGCTTCTTAAGGAAAGCTAGTTTCACCTGATCCTCCCAAGACCTGGAGTCAGAGTGGAGCATTTCAGCATTCAGGGCTGCTAAAGCAGAAATTCAAAGGGCAATCCTCCCACCTTTTCAAACCTAGCCACCAGCAACTCAGTAACCTCTGGCCTGAGATGCTTTATATAAAAGTACCAACACATCAGTATGACATCTCAGTACTATAACGCCTCAGGTGATTGTTTCTAAGTTTTAAGATCAGAAGTGCGAAGAAACTTTTGATAGCAGAGTGTCAAAAATAATCAGAGTAAGAAGTTGTTTGTAGTCCTAAATGATAAATTCTTGTCCATAAATGCTCCGCACCTGATACAAATGCTCAGATGGTCAGCAATACCTTAAATTCCACACCAAACCAAAAGAATTTCTCCCCCTACAGTTATAAGTGTATTCATTCCTGGAGAGCCTGGGTGTCAAGCACAGTATTTCTGGTGGATAGAGGCACTCTCATTTTCTCTCCATACTTTCAGACATGGTTTTAGTTTGTTTATAAACCTTATCTCTTTCTCTCTGACATGCACGTTCACGTTCATTTGTTGTGACTCTGAAAGCATCTTGTAAAAGTGGAACTAGAGGAAGTGGGACTTGAGATACCTTACAGGTGTGGGTAGTTGAGCAGTGCCAAAAAAGGTGAAAAATAGGAATGAATCTGCCTTCCAAATATAGAAGTGGTACAATTCAGATCTCTAGTGCTTTGTGGAGATAGTTCTGAGAACTTGTTTTTCGAGGGTAAGGTTTTTCCTCTGTCAGTTTTTGACTGTAGTCTTTCATTTTCCTTATTTTCTCACAAGTGCCTTGGAACAAAATATTTGATTTCACGGTGAATGGAACCTTTTGTGTCAAGCTAAATTAAATGTTTCAGTCTTTCATTTCAGCAAGAAATATTCCTTTCATTGCTGTTTGAATAATTCTCTCCCTTTCCCTTCCCCTCCCCTCAGTTTTACAGTCTGATTTGGCAAGGCAATATCTGACATGACTGCACAGGTTGTCAGACATTCCTCTCTTTCACTGACTAATTTTTATCAAATTTTTCAGTCAGAGTTCAAAGCTGCTACATGAGTTTTGTGAAAATTGGTGTCTCAAAAGATGGTAGAGACCATATTAGCACTCCCACTGAAGAAAAGGCAGACAGTATTTGACAACAACTGCTGGGCTGCTCAGCACATATTCACTATCTGATCAAATTGTATGTGTTGTTATCTAGACTAACCACAGGATGCACACTGTTTCTCACCCAGTAAGTAAACCAGAAAGTAGGTTGAGACTGACAGAAACTGGCAATAGTATAAGGATAGTCTTCAGGAACACACAGAAGATCTAGAAATATCTCAGTGCTAAGTCTGTGGTTCTTGCAGTGGAATGGGAGGATGTTGTAGGAGATATAAACCCATCATAAATCAGCCTTCCATTGCTCCTTTGCATGTAGACTGGCTGCCAAAACAAAATTGACTGTTTATACAACTTTCAAATTACACCCACCTCAAACATTGAAAAAAGAACACTTTCCATCTGGGAAGGTTGGGGGTTTTCACTTCACAGTACTGTCTGACTGACAATTTCTGTGAATGCTACCAATAAGACAGAAAAGAACCCCTGTAGGATTATCTTCTCTGCAGAAGCAGTGAAAGACTTTTGCTGTCCCACAAGTATCAGGCCCAGTACTTCACACATACAAAGGAACTTCCAGACCCATTCAGTCCTCCTTCCCATGAAACCCTGCTGCACTGATTTAGGCACTGGCCTGTTTTCACTAAAATTTCCATTTCTTTATTTGCCCTTAATAAATAATTGAGGCTGGCCATGATTAAGGAGATCTCCAACTGCCAAGTGTGAAATACCTGCCTAGAAGGCACATGATTAAAGCCAAGTTCTTAGCTCATGTAACATATACAATTTTCTTGAAGCCACCTGATGAAATATATCAGTTTACTAAGGAAAATTATTTGTCTCTGCATCTGTATCCAAATTCTTCCCATGCCAGGGAAGAATTACATGGAAATGTAAGCTCTCTTCTCTTTTTTGAAAATATTTTCAGACTGTGTATAAACCAAGATGTAATGGGGATCCCCAGTTGATATGGTCTTGAACTTGTAATTCTGTTGAAAAAAAGACAAGTTATGTATATATATATATATGTTTGTGTGTGTGTATATATCCTTCTTTCTCCAATTCACAACAGGACTGGGATCCTTTTAAAACAGTTGCTCATGCAAATCTTACCAAAATTATCCCATACACCTATGAACTATAAAAAATACAGAACCTCAGCTTACTCATGGATATAATTGTGTTTAACTATCATTACTTGGGCTAAACAACACATCACATTACTCTACAGAGTAATATTTAGAGTGCTGCTCAATGCAAGTAAGGATGTAGACTTCACAACCTAGTATCTCTTGGAGGGCTAAAAGCCAAGAACAAAACAAGGCCAAAAAATAATTTTCATTATACTGGCATATATTTATGGATTCAAGTGCCTTATTGAAGGGCTAGCAAAAAACCACACTCGTGATTGGAAATTGATTGTACTTTTTTCAAACAGAGCCAGAGCTTTCCTGGGGTTTAACCTGTCATTTGCATAGGTTAATTTTAAATGGCAGTGCAAATTTAGCTTGAAAAGATAATTACAATATTTCACCTCTTTTCATCTCAGGTTATGTAAATGAGACTTTAATCTTTTTGCAGTTCATATCATATTAATAAGTTAAAAAAAATTTATTTATGTTATGCTGTCAATCACTTGATAGCAGTGGACGCAAATGAAAGCATGTGGGTACAAATCAGGCTAATTCCCAACTATTCTCTTAAGTCTTTCTTTTTATCTATAGGGTTATGGCACATATTCTAGATAAGAAAGTGAACAGAGAGGTAGTTTTGACAGGTATCTTGTTAGATTGATTTGTCATTTTTGTCAGCAGTAAATTAATTCATTTCTCTGATAAGCAAACTGTTTCTTAGACAGACAGTTCTTTATGCAGTATTTCATTGTCTAAGATTCCACAGCTCTGCTCAGGCTCAACTACCTCTCACACATACAGTTATGGTTGCTAAAAGTCTTCCTTACCCCACTCTTTGTTTTCCACAGTGAGAACAAGGCTCAAATAATTTTGCTTTGGTTTCTCCCTTCCATTTTCATACCAGTTCAGAATTTGTTCCAAGAGGAGTGCAGCTCAGCTGGAATCAGGGTGGTCAGAGGCACTAATGATTTGGCTTTGTTTTCAACAGGCACTTTCATTCCAAGGATGTGAAATGGATGGAAGGAGCTCCAGCCCCTAACCATCATGATCAGGTGACAGTTTTTTACGTATATGTAAACTTTGTTCTCCATTTTATTTTCTGGGTCTTGGGGCCATCAGCCCTAGGCAGTTACAGTAATTTGATTTCTTTCTTCTATAAACTACAGACAAGGCCTGTTTCCTTCATGAGAAATATTGCAGAAATCATTTCATGCATAAAGCTTAGAAAACACCATCTCCCTCTCTCTCCAGAAACCCTGTAACAACTTCAAAGCTGATCCAGGCAGTAAAGCACTTCTGTCTCACTGAGCCCTACTACATCTACTCCTAGGAGATGGCAATATGGCCTGGATGAGCTGAGTCTCCATACACAAAGCTTCCCTGTGGCACCAAGGAAAACTGATGAGATCTAACACTATAAAGGTAAGTGATTAAATGCACAAGACCAAGGCTTTTTTTTCATATCCCTGTTCCTTTCTATAAGATTTCCATGTACATTGGTATCATCAGCAGGCTAAGAATAATTTCTTGTTTTTCCAGAAAATATTATCTTGCCAGTTAAAATTTCCAATTTTCAGGGCTTTTAAATTCCATAGCTGTAGTTTCTTCAGACCTTGACACACCCACCTGTCACCTGAGATGATTTTAACATGATTCTTACTGCACACATGGCAATATTGGAGAGTTAAGATGATCCTGTGGCTGCCTACAAGTATTTAAATCCAGATAATGTCCTTTCTAAAGATTTTCAAAAGTCTTTTTAAAGCTTTTTCAGAGTTCTCTAAAAGTAGTTATTCACATTAAAGTGCTCACATATTATCTTCCTTACCAAGCCAAACCAACCAGAGTTTTAGTCCTCTCAATGTGTTGTAAAGTAGCCCTTAATAACCATTGTCCAGTCCTTGAAATGTTTTCCTCATTGAAAGGAAATGCTGGACTTCCTACAGCTATGGAAGACAACAGACACCTGAGAAAAGGGATCATCAAAGAGAAAAAAGTTTTACCAACCTATCCTCGGTTGCTATAAATAAAAAATAACTTCTATCAGTAGAAAATTTGGCTTATGGTTTATGTATAAACATTACCTAAGCCAGCCTTCATCTCTCTCTTACACTTAATTCAGTCTTTTTGCAGATTTCAAAGTGTTTTCTGTATCATGTTATAGATTTCAAGGAAAAAACAAGTAGAAATGCTGGTGCAAGAATGTCTTTTTCCAATATCTGATCTGGATTGAAAGAAAAATCACCAAGTACATTCTTACATGTTTTGAGGGTTTTTGACTTGCCATTAAACATTGTATTGGGGTATATCCAAACTACATCTGTAGCTTTAAATTTGCTTATTATAGTGCCCCTCTAAACTGAGCTGTCTTAAAATTTTCAGAATGATTTTTACAGTGATGTAATTTAATAAAATGTACAGTGATGTTCTGCTTCCTGACTGCATGTGAGGAGGCTTCAACTAATTACTTTTCCTTATTTTTCACCCACACATGTACAAATGCCTGCACTATGCCTCCCACGTTATCATAAATGTGCAGTATAAAATTACTGCACTGACAAGAAAATAGAAATAATTAAGTCCTCTGCTTTACCACTAGATCATCCAGGTCACATTTCTTGTGACTTTCAGTGTAATAAAGTACTTTGACCCATTAAAATCAATAGGATTGCTGCTGGACATAGTTGATATTATATTGGCAGAGAAACATTTTTCCCCAGTGAGAATATGGATTGGATTCTTTTATACTCTTCCTCCTTCTGTTTTCACTGCTACTCACATGAAAGCAATGCCAATTTTGAAAAGTTATGTAGGGCTTTCCTTAGCTGCTACTCAAATAAGGCTGGTTCAGGGTTTTTTTATGAAGGCTAAATGCTGTTTGTTCACTAGACTTTGTCTTTCAGCCATACAAAACAACCTGGTGTGTATTAAACATCTTCTAAGGCCTAAAATTCAGTGTAGTGAAAAAAACCTCCTTTTCCCTTCTCTTACAAGGTGAAACAAAGTACAAAAAATTAAAAGTTCAACTTTGGTAATGACACTAAAATATTCAGGAATGTAAAAAGGAGAGAGAGCACACACTAGAACTTTACTCCATGGCTTGCAGTGAAAGTGTTTTACAGTAAAAGGTTGTTTTACTCTTGGGAATTCATCTCCTCTCTGGTTTTAATGTGTTACATAGTCTACTCCAGAGTAGTAAAATAGTAATTCTAGTACTGAAAGCATTTTTGTTATTTGTTTTTTTCTCTAAAGAACAAATTACCAGTTTTCACCTGGGAAAAGCTCCCAGCTGAAATGCTGAAACATTCAGTGGATCAGGTTTTGCAAAGCAATGTTCATTCTTAACTTATTTTTTTTTGCAAGACAAAATTACTGTTGCTGAGAGTTATATCAAAAGGCAATCCTGCAAAGTAAACAATCTATTCTATAGCAGATATTAAGAATAAAAAAAATAAGCACCTCATTCATAGGTGCAGAGTTCCCTTTTTAAAAACCAAAATCCATACCCTTTATGCTTATCAGTCAAGTTCTTTTCTTGAAGCCAATCAGACTGTAGGTAGCATACTGAATAGTCACACAGTAAGCAGCTGTCGCTTTACAAAACTAATATCCATTAAACAAAATGGTCATAAGTGCATCAATCTAATGTAATAGCAGGAATGTCATTGAAATAGAAAGTTGTCACAGGATCAATGTCCCCTGCCTTGAAAATAAACATTGTGCTTTCGACTCAGCACTTACCCAGCAGCAGGAGACCATTATCCTGTGATAACATCCTATTCTATTGACATTATCTGTTAACTAGAGATACTCACTGGAAAATCAGCTTTTCTCACTTTGGATAAAATAAGCCCTTTTTTTACATCTGCTGTACATAATTATTGGGTGCATGTATTTCCTGCATCTTGACTTTAAAAATACAAAAAATATTAAAAAATTGTTTACAACATATACTACTACTTATACAACCATAGAAAGGTCTTAAATGAGCAAGAGGCAGTGAAGCATTAGACTTATAGCTACCTCCAGATTGCTTTCTACTTCTGCCAAACCCTTCCCTGGCTATTAATTATTCTGTCATTTGCTTCTCACTTTGTCAAGCTGTGATTTTTCCTTGGCTATCCCCATGTCTGAACTACCTTCCCAATACCCAGTCTGACTACTGTACTGTCTGTGGACTTCTTTGGACAAGGAGGGCAGGGTGTGGGAAGTATTTTTTGTTTGATTTTGAATTATAACTTTTCCCAGATCTGTTTTAAATAAGCAAATACAGCAGGACCAGACAGCATTTTGACTGATAAATCAAAGATTACTGATCCTAGGATAAAATCTTCCTCCCACTAAGACCCGTGTGCATCTCTCTTAAAAGTCAGCAAATTACTGGAGCACTGCCAGACCTTCTACAGGCACCTGATGGATTTCCTAATTCCATCTCTCCATCACAATTCAGTTACTAATTTCATAGTTGAGGCTGCTATCTGGTACATGAATTACTTCAAGGCATCATGTCATTCACAAACTAAGATTTTGGCCTCCACTATCCCACAGCCCTCTCACTCAAGTATCTGTAGATATTCACTGATAATTATTGCCTTATGAGGTCTTTAATTTACCTATCTTTTGTGTGATTTTTTTCACTTAGAAAATAAAAACTCTTAATCTTGTTCCCTGAAAGAATGAAAATTGCAAAAGGCATCATGTAGTTTTCCAAAAAAAAAGATCTGTCTTTCTAGACCTTAGGAAATGTGCTACCTCATTGTGAAAAATGGGGTGATTACTTTGCACGTTCCAAGTGAAGTGTTTTTAATTTATTGAAAAATTGTCACATATTCCTATATTTGATTAAATAACAAATAAAAGGGCTATATCAAATTATGCTAGCCTGTTGTCTAGGAGGAGTAACTACTACACAGTTTTTTTGCATGGAGCTGAAGTAGATGGTCTGCTACATAATAAGGTTTAGATTATTGAAGTGGAACAGTTTTCCTTGTTGAAAGTTTAATGTCAGGTGTATTCCTTTGCATGCATAATGTGTTTCCTACATACTTGTCAATATCAGGGAAGAAACAGTTGCAGGAGTGGTGAATGTGAGGGAATTAAATTTTTTTAAATGAAAATTAAACCAAAAACAAAAGCACATCATATATAATGAAGAAAATTAAATGTATGCAGCTGGCTAAGCATCCTTCTATCCTGCTGTATGTGAGCAAGTTCTCTCATGACACCCCATCACAATGCCACATTGTCTTACGTGTTGCAGTTAAGCATGTTTGGCACAAGGATTTTGTCTTAGCTTCCTTAGCACTTCAGCAGATTGAAGCTTTCCTGGGAACTGGCTTACAGTGTGCTGTGAATGTTTGTGCCTTTCCTTCACATCTCCATGACTGCTTAACAATTTTTGGAGCTTTTCTTAAGCCTGTGTACTCCTTTCTTCTGTGCTTTCTCACTACTGACTCCTATTCTTCAACTCCCATCTAAAATAAGGTATTTTGTGGTCATGAGGCTCCACAGAATGTTTTTCCTAGAATACTGATGTCCTAGACTAATCTCATGACTGAAGAGGTGTAGGCCTACCATCTGCATCTCACAATTTCCATTGTGCCCACATCTACGTGTCTCTTTCTTGGACTGTTTCCACTAAAGCTCTCCAAATTCTTCAAAGAGAGAGGGAAAACAAGAAGAGTCCACAGTGCCAGTGGGTGAATGGTAATATTCCACCCCTTAGAGCCTCCAATGAAGCAATGCTCCATGGCCAAAACAGAAGACAGAGGCAAATATGGAGTATCCTGCTCATACTGGAATATCCATATACCTCGAATTTGATCTTGCCTTTTTTTGCCTTTCCTTGTTGATCCATCCTTACTAATGAGCATAACAATTTTTATACTCTTGCCAAACACTATATATAGTGAGTAGATTCTACTTGAAGTTGAAGCTTTATCACTGGAGGTTAATTACTGACTATATTCCAGTACATTTCTAGTTATTCTTCACAATGGACAAGCCAAAGTAACAGATTTTGTTTCACGGGGGAAGAAAACATCTCTCTCACTAAGGCAGAGGGAAGGGGGTGGGTGATGCTGGAACCAGCCCACAAATATAGCAGTCTCATACTCTGTGACTTACTCATTATTCTGTCATGTCCCAATGTATTCATTCCCCTTAGCAAGGCACTAAATAAACCAGCCTTATTGTTACATAAAGGACAGTAGAACCACCCAGACATATGTGAGAAGAACATTTAGATGTTTCCTTCTTCAGAGAACAGCAGGAAGGGTAAAAATGGTATGTTTCAACTGTTTCATACACTAGGATACAATAATGTTGTACAAGCTAATTCACGCATCCCTCCTGGGTCCTATTACCACACAGATACTGCAGAGAAGGACAAAAGAGTAGCTAAAATCTATTGCAATTACACATAGGCAAGCAATTAGGGGCAAGTTCTGTTTGCCCTCTGTGAAAACACACAGTAGGTGTTACAAGTATAAAAAATACTTATATTTCTTGGCATGTTTTTGCTCAGTATCTCAGAACTCACAGCAAAATTTAGCATATGAGCAGTTTTTAATATACACTAATATAGAAAATGAGGTCATGGCTGCATTTTTGTTGTACATGGGGTTGTTATTGATATTGTTGTTTGTAAAATTGGTAGAGAGCTATAAAAAACCCCTGAAATATTAATTAGGACTATAAAGGAAGATCCCTGTGAAAATATTTTCATTTGCTTTTTGCTGGGTGAGCAAAAGAAAAATGGTTTAGAGTTACTAAGTTTCACAGTGGGTTCTTAAACATTGAACATGGTTAATCATGTTGTGTTGCTTCTTTCTCAGAAAGAGTTGCTTCTTGGGAAGTCCAGCTCTAAAATAGTAAGTGGCTAAAAGGCTTGGCCATTCTTGCCTGGCTGCAAGTCTCTGGTACACCCTCTTCAGACCAGGGATTTCAGACAGGGTTTCCCACATGAGGTTAGTGCCTTACCCAAACAGCCCATTAGCTACTTTGACGTAAATCCCTCAAACTCTTTCTTGGATCTGTTGTATTTTATAAAATTAAAAATTCATTTAACCACATCAAGAGGCAGCCTGAGTTTGTATGACAGTGATTAGAGCATTTTCAAATGCCATGAATTGATGTTCGAGTACTTGTTCAATGGAAGTTTGATTAGTTATTCAAAATGGAGCAGCCCCAACAAGGGAAATGTATCCCTGGGAACAGTGAGTGGCAGTAAAGGCACTCAGATGACTGAAGTCTGCAATTTAGAGTGAATTGAGGCAAATTCATATATCATCATTTGCAGGGGGTGTCCCAATGTCTTGAGCATTTCCTATTGGTGTGTACACATGTGGTTCTCACTGCTTTTTCATGTGCAAGTTTGAAAGGTCACACCTTAATATTAAAAAGGAGACAAAACAACCAAAAAAAATTCTACAGCTTCTATTCAAGGTCTGCTAGACACTAAAGTCTGCCCTAACTCCAGACCACACTATTCAGTATTTTACTGCTAACAGAACATGTACAGAAAAACTCTCCTTTCTGTTCCAGGAAGTTTATCATATGGTTTCAGTGGTTCACAACAACTCTGTTCAGTAATCAATCATGATTACTAGCTATATACAGTACACACTGCAGAAGATATTAATCTGAGACAGTCTGGAGTAGCATGCTAATTAGTGATATGCTGAAACAGCATTTGGGCATGGCTCCTTGAAATTGCAATCTTTCCATTGGCACAGTTGCCTCACCCTAAGTATCTCACTTTACAAATGATGCATCATTTTATAAAATTAATTGGCCTGGTACATCAACACAGTCTGGAAGAAGGCTGGTACTATGTATTAAATCTGAATAACGTTATGCTTCATATTGTACACTGCACTGCACCATGTCTTTCAAATATCACCAGATACTTTTAACTTTTTAAATACAAATGGGAGAGCAATAACTTTTTAATATGATCATTATACTTTGTAACATATGATACATATTAGTATCCTAGTGGCCTTTTGCTGTAGTATGTATTAACCATATCTGTCACAATATCAAAGAATTTTTGACCCTATTTTTGAAGGTGCTGAGTCACTCTGAAGAAAGGAAATCAGAGCAAGGATGAGAAATTAAATCTCCATCACCAGTGGCAGATTTCAACATCTATCCTCACAGGAAATGCCAGAAAGTCTAAAGACTAAAGTCTAATGTAAATCTACTTAAGTCTGATGTGTTGGTCTGGTTCCATCTCCCAGAAACAAAGGTTGGTCTTTAAACTACTAAAGAAAATAGCACAGCACAAGTAGTCATATCCCAAAGGTGCCTTTGGGCTGAAGAATCAAGAAGTAATTGAGAAGTTCATTTTCTATGTAATGAAACAGCAGCTCCTTATGCAAGGAGTGATTATATACACTAAAATCTTTTTCTTGACATAAGGGCTATTGGCCTGGATTTCTTAAAAAATGTCTAAAGAGTGCCAGAGAAATTTTCCAGTAGGATTTAATGCAATATCTGAACTGGTACTACTAACTGGTTAAGGGTTACAGCCTAAACTGCACTGGGGTATTCATTTCATTCCTTCACCAATGGACATAATAAATCATATCCAGGATAGTAGATTTGAGCTCAGGACTTCCTGGTCTTAAATTAACATGCATTACCAAAAGAATTACATCTGCTTGAAACATATCAGAAGACACAAGAATTCGAGTTTATAAATAAATTTGTTTCACCAAAACTTTCTTAAAAGGTAGTCGTGTTCCTTGATGTTTGGCCCATGTTCTGCAAGACAGAGGGAAAGAAGAATCTTCCAGTTTTAATTCCCCTCCTTAGCTTCCTTCATTCTTTTCTCCAGAAAAAGGAAATTTCAAAACTGAGACATTCATTTCAATCTTTACCCTGCTCCTTTTTTTGTGGGCAAAAAATAAATTTCCCCTGAAACCAGAACAGTGTGAACAATAAATATGTTGAAAAAATTCTAAGAATTGAAGCAGTTGAAATTCCATTTTTATTCTAAAATTTTTAATTGCAACTGTATCAGTCTTCTCTACAGGAAATATATATCTAGAGAAGTCAGTTACTAAGTCCTAAAAAGCTTTTACTATTTCATATAAATTAAACCCTACTAAACTTTAAATTGAGTGCTTTGGAGAAAGAGTCTGGGACATTAGAAGTCACAGTTCAACATTCATCGTTACTTAATATATGTATTGTCTGACACACTGGCGGAACAGATGTGGTCTGGATCAAGTGCAAGCACACAATTACATATTTCTGCAGTCACTCTCACAGCAAGCAAGGCCATGCTTACTCCAGATCTGTGTCTGCTGTGGGAGGACAGGGGCTAAATGCCTGGACAAGAACTGCGGAGACAGCAGAGTGAGGCTATACTCTTTCTGTGCTTTGCATTTGAGCAATTTTTTATTTGTTGCTCTCCACTCAAAAGCCCAACTTACCATTTGGTGGAGCTGCAGCCTGAAGCACTCTGCTTTTCACATTAGATAGCATACATATAATCAACAAATTATTGCTCTTCAGCATGCACTGAGAAAATCACCATTGGAGAGAAGAGATACCTAGTCCTAGGGCGCATTCAGTCTCTTTACTGAGACTGTTAACAAGGGGCAATTGCAATCAGTTCTGACAATGCCTTTATTGCTGCTGATGCCCATCACTGGAAAATAGGCTGAGAGCAAAGCTGTTGATAGAATTCAAGCAGCTGTTTGAGAATAGATAATTTTCAGAGCCTTATTTCACTTCAAGGTCAACTCAGCCCCTTGCTGATATTTGTCCTGTGCAGTTTTATACAAAAACTTTGACACAGGTTTTTTCAGTTTTTAAGGGTGAATTCTCCAGTACCTGCCCACATTTCATCAGACTGAACGCAAAACCAACCTAGTAATTATATGCATCTCCCGCATGTTCCCCTAAAATACAAGTTTCTCTAGAAGTGATGGAATTGACTGAAGGAATCCTGCAATTTCTCACTGTGACTAAACATGAAATCAAGCCTTAGTCTTCTGCTAAGTAACTAGACTGTAGCTGTACACAAGTTAAAGTATTCAAAGGGTCCTTCAACATGGTTCACTGTGCATGAAAGATACAGCTTCAGCAGCTGTGCACTTGATATAGAATTCAAGCAACAGTCCAAGGATTAAAGTTCCCTCAATTCATTATCTGTGCTCGGAAATACCAGTCACCTCTAGGAAGCGTCTGCCTACTGAACTGTAAACGTGACCATCATGTCATTCTGAAAAGATAAGGTAAATACAATAGAAAGTATAAAGAATTGCTTCAGTTATATAATATTGGTACTTAAGCAAAATTGGAAAGGCAAATCTCATCTAAAATGTGGGGGTTGAAGAATACTAAAAACACATCACCACCAAAGCTGGAGGGTTTTGGCAATAGTGAATTAATCATAGCTAAATAATTTTCATGTTCTAGTTGCTAATTTTCTGCTTAAGTGGCTACTCTAAGATAAAAATATGTATCAGATACAAAAGATGACTTTTTGCAAAAACTCAGACAAGAAATAAAACAGAAGAGTGATTTCAAAGTGCACAATTCCTAATGCTTAGAATGTCACTGCTTCACCTAACACAGTGACAAACTTAAGATAGGAAAATCCTACTAAGTAGCTAACCCCCATCTACATTTCCACAATATCAGCAAAGCACAGAAAACATCCATTCCCTCGAGAAAGCATGGGAAAGCTCCATTTATTATAGGAAACATGAAAAACACCTTGAGTAAAGAAAACCAAAATAGTAACACTAAAGTAGAGCAACTTAGTAGTCTGCTTCTGCCTTATAACTAAACAACCTCAGCATGAAATGGTAGGATTCAGATGAACATGTTCTTTTCTGAACTAAAAGTGGTATTTTCATGAGTCTTTCATGAAAGTATTCCAAAAAAAACATAAAAAGGCTAACGAACAAGAATTCCCTTGGTCTTTGGCTGTCACATGACTGACTACGGAATTGATACACTATATTTTCTGTTTATTCCGTGAAGAAGTTTTGGATATTATATTAAAACTGTGTTTGAGACTTTTTTCAAAGATGCAAGTTAAAGCACTTTAAAGCACGTGGTACTCTTTTCCATGAAAATCCATTTTATTTTAATATTTACAGCTATTTGTTTATATGATATGTAGTCTATTGACAGTGGACATAATGGTCTGTAGGAGAGGGCATTTTGCCTTATATTTCTCTTATCAGATTTTTTCCCACTTTTTGTGACTTATTAACGTTCTGTATTCTTAATAGTCTTTCTTCTACCAAAAAAAGTGTCCATAAGCAGTGTGTTATTATTTGGCCTATTGCCCAATGTTTGAAAGTGTTCTCACTTTTATTAAAAATTTAGAAATCTGAATTAATTTAATAGGAATTGATTATGAGTCACTACAAGATTTTGAAAATCCCTACCTACGTAGCAATTTTAGGAGTCTAATTTTAGACTCTCCCTCCTCTGGGCAGGGAGGATATAAAATGCTTTTATAAAATTAGATTGTGTGGCAAAGAATTATGAAGAAGGCTCAGGTTTGTTGGATAGTGAGATATATGCAGAACACAGCTAACACTGCTGCCAGCAGGTTCTTGATGAAGTTAATAAACAAGTGGACAAACAAGAATTTCAGGCAATAAATTAGTAATATATTGAACAACTTCTGCGTTTTAGAAAAACTCAGCTTTTACTGAAGATGTAGAACAGTTTCCTTCTTTTATCACAGAGAACATTCTTGCCTATTTGCCCCTCCAAAGATGAGCAACAAAAAGACAATTGTTTTTTAAATCTGAGATAATATTTCAGTTAATAACCTGATTTGTAGAGATACAAATACACTTCCAATTCCCAAAGACACTAGGAGATTTACAGTTAGAGCCATTCCTTGTAATGTGAGAAATGGAGGTTTGGGCTTTTGATGCAAGATCAGAGTGGACACTTAAATTTGAGTTTCTTATATCCCCACTAAACTGTAAATATGAGTAATAGGGGATTCCATTGTACATGCATTTCTTTATGCAATAAAATAATTTCAAACACTTGATCAACAGAGACAAAAGAGAACACAAGAGCAAATTACTTCTGATCCAGGAATAATGGGAGATAATACAGTATTTTCTGCACATATATAAAAATGCCTGTAGGCTCCAAGGCAATGTGTATTTACTCATCCAGATAGGAAATTCGGAGCTAGACCTTATTAAAACTAAGCAGGGATCCAACATATGAACCTGCTGGGGTATGTGCTTTGCATTGACACCAATGTTAGTTCAGTGTTACAGTCAAACCAGTATTATATGTTTCACTTGGAACTATATTTTACACAGCTATATATCTATAAAAATAAGATGTTTTCAAATATTTTTATAAAGCTTTTATTGCTGTGATAGAATTTTTGTAACCTGCACCAAGTCTTTATTATCTTCAGGAAGGGAGCTATAAAACTGCTGGGTTTAAAATCAATTTATTCTCAAGCCATCTTCCACTAGCAATTGCAACCTTGCTCACTGCTACCGTCAGTTTGGTACTTGCATTTCTATAGGACTTACTGCAAAATGTACTTTTCCCCCCATTCTCAATTACAGGTTTCAGAAAGAAGACTATGCTGACAAACTGACACTAGAGAACCTTTCAACAAGTTATCCCGGAAGGGGTCAGCTTTTGTCTCTGAAGTACTTTAGAAATGTATTGTACATGCCTCTACTATGACAGTAACTGAGAATACAGCTGCTGGGTATAAAATCCATGATCTTCCCAATATCTTCCATGATATTAGCCCTCACAGTGCTCAAAATGTGGTATACTGAAAGCCTTTTGTATCCAAGTGCCAGCTGGAAGTGGAAGAAACAGGAGCAGCAGTGTTGAGGATCTCATGAAACTTCACAGAGAGGGAGCCTCATAGATACATAGATAAAATGGAAGATGTGAAAACATGGTATTCTGCCCAGATGGTATCTACAACACTTCAGTGATAATGGGCAGGAAGATCCCAGATGTCGCTGCCACAGACAGAGAAAATGCTTCATTTTACAACAGCAGTGTCATGCTCTACAGAGAGCAGAGCGTTTCACCCGTTGCAGTACTTGTGCAACTGGTTGAGGTGACACGCAAGGGAAAGTCTACATTTGGCAGTTCATCCATCTACAACTTTCCAATCACATTTTAAGAAGCACAAGGAAGTCTCTGGCAGAAAAATAAAAAGATAATTCAGTTTCAAAATTTAGCTTGCAAGCCTGTTCTAAGGCTAGAATTTGAAGCCAGATACTCAGTCCTAAAGGTCAGTGACTTTTTCACTAGGGTAATAGATATTCCGTGGCAAATGCCTCTTTCTTCCTGCTCCCCCTCACTCCATGTCAAACGTGAGATAACTTCCTGACAATATTTTTGACAAAAGTTACAAGTCTGTTCTTTCTCTCTTCCACTTAGAATGCCTCCACATAATACTAGCTCTGCTTTGAGCCACAGAGTTGAGCTCGCATGTAAGCATTTTGTTGACAGAGACATAATAAGCAGTTTAGAAGAATTTGTTTAAGAAGGAAGGTACACATTTAATTTTCATACTCAAATACTATGCTTCTTAAAAAGTCATTCCAAAGATTTCAGATTGTGTCCAGAATAGCAAATAACCTTCCTAAACTAGTAAGAAGTATCAACTTTGTTGTGAAAGGCAAAGTGAGATATAAACAGAGAGGGCATGGCAGATGAAGCTGGATCCATTTCCTATGGAGTTCTCTCCCCTCCCTTTGGGGAGATTAGTTTGTTTTCCAGGATTAACATTTTACCAAAGCCACCAAGATAATAACAGAATATTAAAATGCAGGAGGCTACCCCATCAAAATGTTAAACACCCTGCAAAATTTGCTAGGAAACCGTGATGATAATTAATTCTTACCTGTACAGTGTAGTACAAAGTTCCACTGACATTCAGCAGTGTGAGTAAATTTCAAGTCATTGCTCCTGAGCATGAGTTCACCACAGCCAGATGTTTACTTTGTTCCTTCAGATCTTAAATGCCTTTGGGAAAAGAAAATTCTGACACTAACATATTCAAAATAGTTTTTTCAGCTCCAATTTTTTCTGTTTTCTAGTTACTCCAAACTCTTTATTATGATTTTAAAAAAAAACACAGAACAAAACAAAAAACCATAGACTAAACACCACAAATTGGAATGCTCATTGGCTTTAAGATGATACAAATTAATGACTTTGAAAATACCACTGTGTTTAATAGACTTCATATGAAGAAGTAAGTAAAATAATTGTCTCATCTTTCATGTAATGGGCAATGCAAACAGAACCTGCACATTCTTGTCTTCTTCCTCCCCTTAATAAATTTCTCTAGCAAGAGAAATGAACACAGAAAGGTTTAAAAAGAAATTCCATGTTAGCAGGTAAAATTGAGGTTTTCTCAAAAAGTCTTATTGCACATTTGTATTTGGTGAAAAATGGTGGAAAGTAAGATGAGCAAGAATAAAATGTGGTCTGTATTACTGTGCGCACTATCCAAAGAGACATAAACATCCGTGACTACCTAGAAAACAGTGAGGAGAGGAAGGAAATTATGTCTCAAATGCAAAGTTTTTGTTTGATTTGTTTTCTGTTGTTTATGAGGAAAAAAGGAAGCAACTTTTTAGATTCGAAATGACAAAACTCTTAAGGTGGTAACTTCCAGAGGACCCAGTGAATTCAGGAGTGTCCTTACAAAAGAGCATTCTGTAAGTACCACTCTGAGCACACCATGCATGAACTTCTGACTTCTGACACTTACAACTTTTAAAATAATTAACTACCTTCACTTGCAATGCCCTAGCAATCTCACAGTCCATCATAGATCCAGTTTATCCTTTTACTCCACTGCAAAAACCCATCTCTCTTCTATATGAATGTAAAGATGCAGAGTATAAAATCAACCTACATGATATAGGCAGAATTTTTAATTACACAGAGAGACAAAAAGATTCAGTCAAGGCTCACTGATCCTGAATATGTAATGCTGCCATTTGGAATTACCCCTTTCAGCTGACAGGCTTACTTTCCAAAATGTTACAATCAGTGTTCTCACAGGCCCCATTTGTGGGGATCATAAGGCCAGTATGCAGAATCTCATTGCCTCTTAACCATCTAATGCCTAATATTTTCTGATTGTGGACTGCTCTTACTCTGCAGGTCTTTGTCTTGTTCTTTCTAATGACTGATTTTATCATGAGGCAAGGGCAGGTGCTTCCAAAAAAAAAAATCTCTAGGGAATCTCCTTTACCAAACAGGAGAAACTACTAGAGTGGATCATGCATCTTCTCTGCCCAAGACCACTTCCTTTCTTCCAAAGTAAGCTCAAAAGACAGTCTGTATATATGCCCAGGACATACCATAACTGGACATATTCAGTAGCATAAAAACGAGTTACAATAGACAATGATGACTTAAGTCTAAACATCTAAAAGTATTCTCACACCCACTTTGTCAATTTGTTCATCAAGTTATTCTACATAGAAAATTTATTGAAATTTCACATATTTGTGCATTTTAACACTTTTCTCCCCATTTAGGATCAGATAATTGAGATTAAATAAATCAAACTCTTTTCAAAAATTGTTAAAATGGCAAAAGTTTGCCAACACCATCAGTTTGCCATCAGTTTTCTCCCCATTTAGGATCAGATAATTGAGATTAAATAAATCAAACTCTTTTCAAAAATTGTTAAAATGGCAAAAGTTTGCCAACACCATCAGTTTGCCATCAGTTTGCAAAAGTTTGCCATCAGTGTTTCTGATTGAGTTACAGTCTGTATGAAATTCCTCTACTAGTCGTAGAGGATCATGCAACTTAAATGTGTGTAAGACTTTATTCTATATTTCTAAATTACAAAGCTTAATCACAATAAAATAAGGGACTGAGCAATAAGACTAAAGTAATTTCTCAGTTCAGCTATTTTTGTTTAGGTACTTAATTCAGTTGTTTTTGACAGCTGGCTGGCAGCATCCTCATCTAAAAACAAGCTCTGAGCTCTGAGATTATTCTAATGGCTGTAACCTCCCAGCTGCACCAAACACACTTCCAATATACTCATGGGTAGATCCCTTCCTATAGCAGTAAAAGCCTACATCCTCTAAAGTGAAATGCTGGTCTTGCCTTTCATGTCCTACATCCTCACCAGTGCCCTCACCAGGACAGGGCAAAGTTAAGGAAATGAACTCAAGGTTTAGTGCCTCAAGAGGGTGAAGTCATGGATGATAGTACTTAGAGGAAATCTCATTAAAGTTGAAAACTTCTATCCACAACCATAAACATAACAACAATAACATACCGATAGAGGCTGTGGCTGTTGCCATGAGCTACAGTTTTAAAAAGCAGGAGAAGTTTCCAGAGGCCAGTAGCAATTTTAGTGAAGTCTGTGCAGAAAAAAAAAAAAAAAGCATTCTTTTTCTCTGATGGAGCTTTATTTTTGTTCCTATTTTGTTGTCCTACTTTAAAATGAGATTCATACCAACAGAAAATTTCTGATTGCTCTTTGAATGCAGAGAAACAAAATGAAACAGATTAACAAGGTGATGTGCTGATACTGACGCCTGTTGCTGGAATCTTTTGTCACAAAAGTATTTTCAGAAAGCAAGTAGAATCTGACAAGTCGTCAACATTAGTCTCTTTCTCTCTAACAGTGTTTCCACAGATTAATTAACTCAAATGTCATTCTCTTATAGCTGCATGCACTCTACAGAAGAGTACTTGGTAGCTGCTGTGTGTTTTGGATCAAACAAAGCTCTGCAGGGATACAGTCATAACTCCTGTAAATTACTAATTGCACTTGAATGTTACAAAATAGGTTTTCAGATATATTCTGGGAAAAGTCTTAGCCAAAATGCATTTTCAAAGCAAAAGATTCATCATGGCCCTTTCTTCACCATTAAAAGCAACCTGTTGTTGCCTTTCTACATGCATTTTGAGATTAAAAGATGTTACCTTTCTGTAGACATGGGACCTTTACTTGGGCACCTCATTGTTTATTCCAGAACATTCATACCTAGAGTACAGCTATATAACTCATTTAGCAACACAGTGTGGCATCCCACCCTTAAGGGGAAAGGAGCACTCAAGGTTCATGGATGCTTGTAGTCAAATGGAAACACAAAAGTCAGAAGGCCCAAAAAGAACATATAGGGTTCATTAGAAAATTATACACTTGGCATGGAAATTGGTATGGTAGTCCCTTATCTCCAAGTATAAGCCCAAACAGTGAGTTTTGGATAACGGGGTAGGGTGGAAGGCAGGAGAGAGAGAGAGAGCTGGATTAAAGACAGGGAGAGAGAGAGAAAGAAAAGGAAATTGCCAGTCCTGTGTCTAGCATCAATCAGGCTGGTGGGGTGTCCAGAATCCTGAGGTGCCTTCCTTGGAGGTACCTTTTCATAGATAAATTTTCACTACCCTGGAGATAATTCTCTCACTTTCTATGCAAATTAGTTATCATGTTCAGTCTGTTCTCCTAGACCTTTCTGGAACCATTTAGGAGAGCTTTGGGGGTCTTGGTGGTCTCAATCCTCCCCCTACAGCCCATGTTTTCTTCTCAGCCTCATTCCTACAGCTGTGCTACCCTGTGCTGTGCTTATTTCCAGGAGCCAGAATAAGTATGTGAGTCCCAGACCAGTGGTGCTCTACCTTCATGAAGTCCCCCTTCTCCAGTCACACCCTGTTCCTTCTCACAGCATGTTTTTACCAGCAGTCCTTGGCTGGCTCCACAGCTATCCTGCTGTATTTGTTCGAGACATACATATCATCCACCTTACCTTCTAGGCTTCCACACATGGGGAGTTGCTATGAAAAACTTCTGTTTGTCTGTTTAGCTGACTTGCATCCTGTGAGCAGCACATGCACACGTCCTGCTGTGCAGTCATGCAGGTTCAGTCCTGGCATCAACCCTCAAAAATCAGACCCAAAAATTATTTTCTACATTCAAAATATCTGAAAGACATTCAGTAACTTACATAAAATTTGCTTTTTACTCTGTTCAGGCAAATCCTCTTGTATTTTCAAAAACATTAATGTGTCTTCATCTTCAGGCAATAAAGCAAAGCAGAAATAACGTGGCCATGCTGGCCAGGATGAACATAAAGTGCCACAGAATAGTTCACCAGGCTCTAATGCTGCAAGTGACTCTACGCAAACTTTTGCTGCCCATTATTGAATTTGGTAAATCTGAGTCTTTCTTTTCCCTCACCAATTGTTCTCTCCTCCATAATGTCAATCCTCAGTGACAAAAGACTACAGTCATTCCTTCAAAGGGTTTTCCTTTTTTTCCCATCTTCCTTGCCATTCCTAAAGTCTAGGAAAAGGGTGTATTCTAATTGTCTCCTTCCAAACAATGTAACAAATTTCCCCTTAACAGCTTTTCCTGCTATGGTTAGAATGCAAAGCAATCATCCATGGGCATTTAAGGGCAAATGACACCTAGTAAAACACCTACAATAGATGAACTGGTAAATATACAAACAGGTAGCAAAAACACATGGAAAAAAGTATTTCATATTTGAACCTCACACAAAGCAAGTCTGAATATTAGATTTTAACCAAAAAAAAAAAAAAAAAAAAAAAAAANNNAAAAAAAAAAAAAAAAAAAAAAAAAAAAAAAAACTGCCCAGTGTGATACAATTACTGTAGAAGCCAAAGGGATAAAAAGTCCTCTGAATTACCACCATTTTCTGAGCAACTACTAAACTAACAGTTAAAAGGGGCTGAATGCTTTCTAGGCTAAGATAGGGAGGCATTATGACAATCCTGATCCTAAGCTTCTCTGAGCTTAAATCAGCATGGGTATATTAGAATAATGTCACATAATTTTCGACATGAAACCATCATTTTTGCTGTTACCTGAAGGGACACTGTAAGATACACTATAGTACTATAAATGTAAATATGCTGTACACCAAGCGTTCCATGAGAATGGAAACTTAATGATGTATATATTACAACATTACTGCTGGAGTTGAGGCTGTATTAGCATTCTTGTGATAACCCACCCCACCATTTCCCAGAGGTTTATAACTCGACTGTAAAAATTTACTACAAGTTGAAATTTAACACAAGTCCACCCCAGGAGCATTTTTTTTTAAAAAAGGAGACTGACATCTGCATTTTTTGAGATTGAAAATGTGTATATAAATGTTAAACATAATTATTAGTGTTCAATTTAATGGGAAAAATTAATAAAATTGTTTTAAGGAAAAAAATCATAACAGCCTAATATGAAGGTGTCAAGTGAAAATAATTCATGAACAATTAAAACAAAATTTCAAAAACAGTTTGTGAAGTGTCAAAGTAACTGCTAGGAATAAAACCTGATGAAAAATGACAATATCCTGAATTTGTTCAATGTTTGTTTATTTTTCTGAGTTTTAAAGACCTAATTTCCATCCTGTTCTGTTTGAGGACACTGCCCTGATTTTGCTAGTACAGCTACAGATTCACTTCCTGAGTTATTGATATGCTTTTAAAATACAGGATACTCTAAGTAAGCTGAGCCATGAAAGAGTTTCTTCTCCTCCAGCATACTTTCTTCTCAGAGCTCCACATTTCCATTCCACATATTTAGCTCACCCAGGTAGCCACCGTGTCCGGCTCAAATCTCAAGCAGCTGTGTAGGAATCAAAGCTTTCACTTCCTTGATCCAGAACCTGTAGTTGTTGAGGTTAGTTCTCAAGAGACCTTTGTTTGCTCAGATCAAACCTAATGTGACTAAGGGGGACACAGCTTTCCTATGTCTGCACCTGTATTGTAAAGCTTTGATACTCACTTACATTTCTATTGATTTTGCTCTGTTATTGCTGCCGTATACCTTTTGCCTTCTTGAATATAAATAAGGTTTATTGCTAAGATCTAGGTTATTGCCATAAGCTATTCTAAAAAATGTAAACTCTTCCTTCTTCTGTAAGAGTCTGGAAATGATCTGAGCCCAAACTCAATATATATATTTTCCTCAGAATAATAATGGAATTATGTAGCATAGCCCAAAACTTGGAAATTTGGTTCAGGATGGGTGAACACATGCAAATTTGAAACTAGGATTTCAGAAACACCTTACACTTTGTTTTCAGAAAATCAAGATATCTCTGTGTAGTTTCATTATTTTTGCATAAAAAGCTAAAAGGAATCTTAATATTTTCCCATCAGCTAAAACTATTTGTATTACAATTGGGTGTAATTGTACTTAGGATCGGGGGGGTGGGAAAAGGTGATGTTTAAGATCCCTTCCAACTCAAACCATTCTGTGGTAACACCTCTGGATTGTACAATAGCAGATAGCCCACACACTGAAGAGTGCATGTGTAAATTACATGAGATACACAAAACAGTACTGTAGAACACAAAAATTTCTAAATTAAGTTTTTCGTTCTTTAACGTTCTCTATTTATGTTGGAGAGAGATGACTGAGAAGCCAAAGCAGCGCAACACTTAAAAACAGGAGTTTTCAGGATGGATTCAAGTGATAAAAAATTCAACTGCAAAAATCAATTGTGATGGCAACAGTATGCATTGATGTGCATGAAAACAAATCACAAGTTCTTGTGCAGAAATATGAAAATCAGGGCAAAAAGTATTTACTTACTTGAAGCTGACTAAATCCTTTCAAGGAAAAAACAGATACTCACTGAAGTAACCATGAAGCTGGGAGCAGCAAAAGCACAACAGCTTTGAAGATTATGATCAGACTATCAGAGTGATGCCTACTCACTTTAAAAGTTTGTTTGCAATTTCCAATCAGCCATGTGTTATTTCTCTCCTTAATAATTTCCAGTCCTAGCACTCAAAACCCATGGCAGTTTGGCTGAAACTAAAGTTTACTTTCTGGCTATAAGTCATGTTAAAGTGTGAAGGAGTGGTTGCCATAGAAGGTTTCAAAAGGTAGCCAGAACAGACCTGAGAGGGCGGGACATGTGCACAGGCATTACAGACAAATCTTTACCAAAAGCACTCTTAGGACCATTCTCCAGCAGTCCTCTCCTGCCCACCAAGTGACACTGAGCCTTAGACAAGTGACTAGACTATAGGAGAGAAGACCAGAGCTCTAAGTGAAGTTTAAATTCAAATTCTTACCTTCCCACCAGACACTTTCTTTCCAGGATAACCTGTATATTGGTTACCCAGTCTGGTCTTGCCAGCTTTGGTAAAATTGCTATTTCTGGGTTTTCAGATTATCTTTTTTCTAACATTTCTCATTTTCCCTTCTCCAGCTCCATTTGTAGATGCACTGAATAATAGTGTTGTACAAGCCTGGAGAATGCTCATGGAAATCAATTTGACTAATACATACACAGCATAAAAGGGGGTATTTAACCATAAAGAGGGTGTTTTTTCCCCTGAACTGGAGAACAAGAGCAATCATTTCTGCTAGAGTTTCTCTGTGGCAGTTGGAGAGAAGTGATGGTTTCCCCATGGATTAACATTTCCTGACTTTGCTCTTCACACAAAGGTTACAACTACTTATGTTATAGGCAAGCTATGCATAATAATTAGAAACAGGGCACACTGTCTAAATCATCATACTTGTTAGCATTTCAATGGAGATATCATTTTAATCCTTGCATTTCTAATGTCAACAGTAGCTGCTTAGAGTTGTCATTGAAATCTTTAATTTCTCTCCTCTTCACACTGCATCTGTGTGCATACATTGTTCATTGATTATGGTTTGGCATTTCTTCTAGGTTTTTATAACCTTGCAGTATATTTATGCACACAAGAACTTAAACTGGCAACCTAGTACATGTTATACAGGAGAGGTTATATTTGAATGGAAAGTATTGAAGTTACTATCCTATTCAGCAGGATTATATAGGTAATAAAGGTCAGCTGTGATACATACTATTATGTTAACATGCAAAAGATTGTGTAGTAGTAGTATAGAATGGGAAGAGTTTATTTGTCATAAAAGCAGGTTGTGCTTTAGGAATAACTTTAGGATAGCAATAGACAGTGATAGTGGACTATTGTAGGCTTATAGGAAAAACCATTTTCATGTCAGATAAAACAATCAATTTAAAACAGGAGTCAGAATCTCAAATCCTAACAAAGCAAAGAAAAATACCTGAGGAGCTTTAGAAAGAAGCTTTTGTAAGGGCTTTGAGCTGGTGTGGTTGTTTCCATCAGCAGGTTTCTTGGCAGTGGATCTATCCATTCACATTAAACTCGCACTGAAATGTCCTGAAAGTGACAGTGACTTCTGCACATCATGCATCAAGAATACAAGTACTTTCTGTGATGTCCTATAGTTAGTAACAACTAACTGAATCAGGGCATTCCCTGACAATTAAAAATAAATATTTTTAACTTTCTTGACCAATAATTGCCTCCATCACAATTCTTACAGATTTTCTGTAGTTTGGAAAAGAAAGGGAGAAGAATTTCTCTTCTCTGCAGTTTCCTTATGGAAGGTGATGAGTGTTGCAAGGTACTTAAGGCTCTGTAAAAGTCAGTTCTGAAACACAGTTCATGCATTACTTATGAGATTTCACTGAAATGTAAATCTGAGCGATTTTCATTTGTTCCCTTGGTCTTAAATGAAACAACATTTACTAAGTCCAAGGAATCATTTTTAGAGCTCAAATTCTAGAGAAAAGTGTGTGGTATGGCAAAAATTATTAATAAAAAATACATACATGTCCAAGCAAATAAAGCTTCTGCACTAAAAAACTTCACATTTGTCTGTATTAATGTTTAATGCATTTGTAAAAAGCAGTCCTGCTTTGTAGGATATAGCCACAAAAGTGTCCTGCAATCTACCAGCACTTATGATCACAGCATGGATCCAAAGAGGATTGTCAGAAATGCATGATCCATGTTTGATAGAGCAGAGGAACCATACAGAGTATATTAAAGCTATATTATATTACTAAAAGGAATGCAAAAATATTTCTGGATTAGCTCTAAAATTAGAGGTTAATTTATCATTTGATTGGCTTAAGCACACTTAGGATATTAGCAGTAGGTATTAGAGCTTGCTAAGAAAACTCAGTATGACCTACAGAAACCAATTACACAAGAGGGACCTAAAAAAATTTAAACATTATGCTAATTATAATGTTTCATAAATGACATGTCTTTCCAATATAATAAAATAAAAATATGTCTTGGAATACTATGATGTGTTCTACCACAACCAGTTTAGATCCACGGTACTGAGTACAAAGCATAGCAAATAGTTTCTTAGGCAGCTTTAAAAAATGCCTAATAACTTATCTGGATTGTTTGCTTGCACCTCTGAGTTAATAAGATATGTAGCATTTAAAAACAATATAAATTTTGCACCCAGACATACTATACTTGCTCTAGGATTTTTTCAGATGATTTTACACAGGGTTATTTCAGTGATACAGCTGCTGTTACTACAATTGTGTCCAGGTAGGAGCACTATCTGCCAGTGCAATGGAAAATATTTCCAGTTATCTCTACAAGATATTTCAATTTCAACTGAAAAAGACACTTTAAAGGGGTTTTTATATCTAAAGACTATAAATATCAATAAAAGTTAAATCACTGAATTGAGTAATTGCACAGAACTTTAAGGAAGTGTGAATATTTGAAGTAAATGTGACCCCAAATAAACATGCTAGTTGCAAATACCTTGTGGAAATGCAAGCTCAAGTTATTCTCCCCTGAAAGATAAAAAAGGGCAGGGGATCTGAGCACAGTCTCAAGCTTGTTATACATACACACACATGATTAGTTATAATCTGAACTTGAGACTTGAATTCTTTGTTATTGAACAAAAGCTTAATCCTCCAAATTCCTTGGGGAAATAGCCTTAAACAGGTGAAAATAAAACACAATTAACAAAGCAGTGAAAGAAGATGAAGAGCCATTTGAGACTGCAGTGAAAAAATAAAAAAGCAAAACAAATTAAATTTTCCAATCTGAATAAATCTTTATAAAAAATACTAAAAAAAAAAAAAAAAGAAAAAAGAAAAGAAAAAAGGAAAAGAAGGATAAGAGGAAGAAATTAAATACACCCAAAATTATAAGTGCATTAGAAAACACAGTACAATAAACTTGAAGCCAGCCTCTTGGGGAGAGTTTAAAATAAGAATTGTAAACTATAGGGGAAGTATTTTGTAGAAACTGCATCTTGTTCAAAAATAAAACAATCTAACTTATCTTCCCAGATGCAATTTTCTACAGTTTAATTTGGCAGGCTAAGTATTGGTTTTGAACTTTTAGCTGATTTCTGTCTAACTGGCTTTAATTGAAATGTTTACTTCTAATTGACATTCAGCAATTCCATGAGTTATTCACTATGCAAAGAGGCTCAAAAATATCTTGAAGCCAGAGCAACCAACTCAAATGCTGCTCAAAATTTGTCAAAATACTAAGGAAGAGGTTCCAGTATGGTTGCAAACTTTTAGTGTCAAAGGAGGAGTCCAAAATTACTTACAATCCCTTGTTGTAATTAATGACTCCCACACAAGAGAAGCAAAGCATACCACATCTCCAAAACAGCTCATGTTTGAACTGTAATTTTTTAAATAAGAGTATTTCCAAATTTTTCATGTGATTAGGAATGTGCTTTTGTGCATTGTGCAAAATTCACTTGTCTGTGTACAGCAATTGCTTTTAGAGAGCCAAGGGACAAAGCAGATATTGAGCATTTCCAAAAAAAAATATGGCAAAGTCTGTGAGACCAAGATTCCTTCCTATCCAATTCCCTAGGACTGCAGTCTCCATAAGGACAAATTCCTGCTTATAGGACAGAACTGGCAGGGCGTTGAACCACTGGAATATCAAATCCTTTATCATTAATTTGGCACCTAGAAGTTAAACCATGGTCTCCAGTTTATACTTGAAATCAGAGAGAGAAATGTCCATAAATGTCTTTGTTCCGTCTTCAGAGTGCACAGTAATGCAGCAGTGGAGATGCAGTCACAGATTGGCAGCTGTGTACTTCAACTCCCAGTTTGAATTTTAGTTATTAGTCCCTGTGTTGTTGTATATATAGATACAGAGATACAAGTATATTCCTTTTAGTCTTAGTGTGCTGCAATCACACCTACATTTTACTTTGTAGTTATACCTTCAGGGAATAGCTTTCAGGAATATTATGCTGGGAAATTTCCCAGGAAAATGTCCTTAAATGTCTGCATCTTCTCTCCTATCCCTCTCTTCCTCCTGAAATTTTCTCCTTCACATCAAAAGTTGACTGTTACTTTGAAGTAACAGGAATCAAAGAAAAGGGAGAGAGCTGGCTCTATCAGAGCCAGTGTTGAAAAGTTCCTGAGGATGTGGGAGAGATGAAAGAAACTGGAATTGTTTCAATCAAAGATGAAGAAGTTGGAGGTTGGAATGCAAGGATTTTTGGACAAGTCCATGGAAAAATGGGGAGAGAAATGCATATATTTGCACTCATATTTGAGGGGTGAAAGGAAGTAAGATGGCATAAAGTTTCTGAAATCTACTTCAATATATTATTCATTAAATCCTTGCTTTGCCTCCTTTCAGTCGACTTCTTGGTACCATTTCAAAATGAATCCAAGTTTAAATGAAAGAGTCATAGGAAATATCTGCAAAGCTCTTCAGAGTGAGTACAATAAAGGACAAATTTCTGGAGTGACAGAAAAATGATATTGATATGTTTAAGCATTTCATCCATTTAAAACCTGTCTTCAAGCATATTTCAATCTTTATCAGTTCCTAGAGCTAAAAAGAGTGGACAAATAAATACAGCTCTTTAGATTGCAACACTTTTAGGTTTAAGAATAAATGTAATTTAAAATATTCTTTTATTGCATATCAGTTTTTAATAAGTGGAAGTCAAAGTCAGAAAACATTGAAAGAACAAGGTAACCAGTTTGGCTCTGAGAAATTCAGGGCACCTGAGAGGCTTCTCTCACAACATACAAATGTCCTAGAACTCACCTGGGAGAAACACTGTCCAATCCAATGTAGATTTCTGCAGGTATAAATCTGTTTTCTCTGTTCGCAGTTTGCAAAATTGCAATTCTAGAAATATCCCTTTAAATCAAAGGAGGTATAGTTGCTAATACCCAAAATGATGTCCCATCTTTGAAGAATCTCAGAAGAGAAAAAACTTTCTTCCTTTTCTCTCTTTCCCTATAGGGATAATTTAAAAAGATGAGAAAGGACCACAATAATAATAAAACTTCAATTGTGTCTCCAAATATGTTCGGATAATTCCACACTGCAAATTTACTACTCCAGGCTTCATCCAGATATGAGAGCAGCAAGACAGAGATTATATATCTTTGATAGGAACAGACAGAACCACAGATCTGCCACTCATCTCACCATCTGGGCTTGTATGAAGCAGGGAAATACAGTCTGGAGCACAAACTATTTCTTTCCCCTAGCCACAAAAGCAACAGCTTCTCTTGGAGCCTGCACACTAGTAAATGCTAGGTACCTTTTAAACAAACAAATGTATGCATCACAGCAAAGGAGAGGGAGTGGAACTGGTACCTTTATGCTAATCCTTCTCCTCCAAGAATAGTCCAGAAAAGGATAGAAAATCAAGAAGGCAAGTTGAAGACCAGCTGCTCAATGGTATCAATTCAAAGCGATTCCACCAGCCTCTCAGTAGACCAAGTACTGATTGTGCATATCTGCAAGTCAACATCAGCAACAACAGCATGAAATTTCAGTGTTTTGCTGAGGTCTAACAAGGGGAATAGGATATTGAGTAGTGGGGGTAAGGAAAGCAGAGTGGGAGATCGAATTATGTACAATCCTTGGTCATGTAAATCATGCACAGATCCTACACATTTTTGCACCTTTATTCTGATTCTATGGAATTTCTTCTTCAGGGGAATTGAGGAGGTGCAGGCAAAAAAAGCACAGGACTGCCCATGACAGTCATAGAGAAATCCTGTAAGTTTGAATTATGTTCAAAAAGCGAGAAAGAAATTCATAGATGCAGGAATATCAGAGATGAAAAGATATGCCACTAATTACTCTTTCTATGAGCAACACCAACCTGAGAGTTACACCATCTTCCCCTCACCACAGAATACCCAGTCAGGAACTAAACTGAGAAACCATAACATCAAAAGATGAGATGTCTATTCTGCTTGGGGCCAAAAGGAGTAACAATCATTGACTCCCTTGAATTCATCAACTCTAAACCTTCCTGCCATTGGATTCTCCTCACAAACTTCTGATGACATCACTACATAAATTATAGGTCTCTTCTCATAACCAGGAGGGTAAGAAACATCGTGCCCAAAGATTCCAGCCTAATTAAAATAATTCCTATAGCTGCCAGTTGATATTTCATAACAGGAATTATAATCATCTTCTGAACACATATAGAGCCTGTTATGTGAGGATTGCAGGTTAATTCAGCTTGGAAGAGATCTCAGGACATCTCTAGTCCAGCCTCCTGCTCAAAGCAGAGCCAACTCTGAGGTCTGATTCCTGGAACCTGACTCCCTCTCCTTCATGATCTCTCTGGCACAGGAAGCTGATATTAGGTGTCCCCATCTCTTATGTGCCACCTCTTCTCCAGGCTGAACAAGCCCAGTTCCCTCAGTCTCTCTTCACAGGACAAGTGCTACAGCCCACCCACCATCTTCAAAGCAGTTAATATTAGCTTCTACATAGAAATAGAACACATCACAAATTTCTTCATTCATACAGTAACAACTTATGGAAGAAATACAACAGGAATGTTAAAAATTAGGTAAGATACATTTTTTTTATGGTGGCACTATGATCTACACTGGTGCAGTTAAATACCAAACTGCTATACTGAAAAATATTGCTATAGAATCTCATATAGGAGATGATTCATAAAATCACAGAAAAATTCAGGTTGGAAGGTGACAATCTAGTCCAGCTTCTGCCCAAAAGCAAGGTCAGCTGTGAAGTCAGGATTTTTATTCTTCCGTCATCTATTGTCACGGGCAGCAGATGAAGAATTCAACCCTATTATCAAAAATTCCATTTCTTGCTAACTCACATTTCATTATGGGATTCTAAGGAATGAAAATATTTCATTATGAACATGGAAATTATAAGGCAAGAGGGAGGGGTAACCATCTGTAGTAGAATACACTGCTCCTGTTTACATTCTGCCATCAGTCTGTTTACAGTGAACCCTCCTGAACCTCTCCTTGTTAGATAGGATGCCTTCCCTTTGTGTTAAGCAGGCTTATGCTTAAAGTCAGAATGAGCAGATGGAAAGAAAACTTTTAACAACAAGAGTGCTCCTCCATTGTACTTATGATAAGAAAACAGTACAAAGTGTCAGCAGTAGGCAGAGTCTCCTACCATCTACAACATTAGGTATATTTCTGGTTTTCTTCAATCCATTGTAGGCTGTTTCTGAGCAACTTGAAACATGCAGAAAATTATTTTTAAAAAAACCTAGTCAATTGAGGACAAAATTCTAAGGAACTCTTTCATTCCATGTCTTATCCTTCTGTGCATAATAAATACAAAAGAAACACTCAACCTACAGCCTTGGTTCAGAGGTAGTGCACAAACACAATTCATTTATGTCTCCACTTGCTGTTTTGCAGTCAGGGCACCTTAGGCACAGGCAGGAAGGGAAACAAACGCCTCAAACAGGCAATTAGAACTTGCTTCTAGCCAACCCCCTCAGTGTTGAATTCAGACAGAGCAGCTTGCACAGCAGTTTCTGGACCCTGCTTCTAGATCTTCCTGACCCCCTGGGATTGCTGGTGGACTACTGGGTGCTCTGAAGGGCATCAAGGTTCCTGCTGCTGCCAGGTAAGGATAGCTACAGGAGACTGAAGTCTCTAGCAAGCTCTAGCAGCTTCTAACAAGATCTCACAGCTGCTCTTGGTCAAAGGACATTCTAGTTCTCATCACAGTATTAGGAAGGGTCAAGCACCCTTTAAGCAGGAACTACAGAGAGGCATAGAGTGCATTAGTCTGTGCAAAAAGGGGCTAAAAAAATTCTTTATATGTGCTTAGCCAGCAGCAATGACATGCACGGTGACTGAAGCAACTAGTCCTGCTATCCTCTGCTTACTGAGGACTGCTTGGAAGAAGCGGGATCCACTCAACAAGTGGCTCAAAATTACCTTTACCAACTGGCATATAACATTAGGCTGCCTAACTTAATGAAGAAACCTTCAAAACAGAAACAAGGGGGGCAGGTATTTGGCCAGCCAATTGATGGGTGGGGTTGGCAAGTAAAGCCTGCAATTTGATGTGGACAGGAAACACCTCCATCTGAGCTGGAGAGGATGGCTCGAGTCTACGCAAACAAATGAAGTGCCAAAAGGACAGCAGATTGCATATGTTTTCTGTGAAATCCATAAACTGGTGCTTCTCTGAAGCACCTGTACACCAGTTTGCAGCATGGGGAACAGGCAGGAGTAACCAGATGGCTGTTACCAGGCTACAACCTCATTTGGGTAGAGATGTGGGGTAGCTCAAGTGCTGCAATGGGAGAACACAGGCTTATTAGGAAACCTTATTAGGAATGGCGGATCCAGATGCATCCACCATTTGGATGGTCAGGATGGTGAGGAGGGAGAGTTGCCCTTGGTATGAAAACAGCAGATGGGTGATGAGCCAGCTGACAGCTAATAAATCAGAATCATTGGGCAGACCAAAATCAGTAATATCATGAGGAAATACTGGATTTTGAGGCCTTCTTCAGACAGCTGTAATAAGTCCCATATGCACAGGCCCTCATGCTCATGCAGACTTTGACCATTTTTCAAGGATCATTTCCCCCCATATTCAAAAATTGTCCACCCCAATGTGCAGAAGGTCAAACAAAGGTAGCAGAGAGCTCCTGAAAACCTCAGCTATAAAAAAAGAGTAATAAGAAGTGGCGAAAGGGACAGTTGACCCAGTAGGCATATGACAATACAGTCAAAATGTGGAGTGATGGTGTCAGGTACAACAAAACCCATCTGGAGCTGAATGGGGCAGGGAATCTACAAGGAAGTCAGCCTCACTTCAGTCTCTGAGAAGGTAATGAAGCAAAAAAATTGGAAGTACTTTCCAAAAATATGAAAGAAAAGGAGAGCATAGTCAGTATGCATTTATGACAACATTTTTATATTGACTTTAGCAAGAATTTTGACACTTTCTTCCATAACTTTCTCATAGGGCATATTGATGAAATACAGAGTAGATTAGTGGATAGTCAGTAAGGTGGACTGAAAACTGGCTGAACTGGCAGGATCAAAGGCCTGTGATCTGCAGCACAATCTCCAGGTGACATCAACTCCTAACAGTGTCCCCGTGGCATTGATACCAGGGCCAGTGTTGGTTAACATGTTTATTAATCACCTGGAACAGGGGCCTGGTTAACATGTTCATTAATCACCTAGAACATGGGCCTGGTTAACATGTTCATTAATCACCTGGAACAGGGGCCTGAGTGCACATGAATGGGAGGAGCGACTGGGACACCAGATGGTTGTGTTGCCATTTCAGAGCCACCGCAACAGCCTGGACAAATGAGCCAACAGAAAGGTCATGAACAGGGAAGAGCAGAATTCCTGTGTCTAGGAAGGAATAATCCCATCCATCAGCACAGGCTGGGGGCCAACTAGCTTGAAAGCAGCTCTACAGAGACTCTGCAAAGGTGAGAGGGCTGATCCTTCTTCACTCAGCACTGGTGAAGCCACTGAGTGCTGGGGACAGTCCTGGGATCCCCAGTGCAAGAGGGACATGGACATAGTGGAGCAAGTCCATTTACAGGCCCTGAGGATGATTAAGGGACTGGAGTCTGTCATGTGAGGAAAAGATGAGAGCTGGAACTCTTCAGCCTGAAGAAAAGTAAGCTCACACCTGATCCTGTCAGTAAAGAAAATGGAAACAGACTCTTCTCAGTGGTATCAGCCCTAAGTTAAAATACATGAAGTTCTATTTAGCCATAAAAAAATAAAAAAGGAAGAAGAGGAAGAAGAAAAAAGCCCACATATTCAGTGTGGGGGAGATTAAGCATTGAAGCAGGTTTCCCAGAGTGGTTGTGGAGTCTTGGCCCTTGGAGATTTTCAAACCCAGATTTAACACAGCCCTGAGCAACCTGTTCTAGCTGACCCCTTCTTGGAGAAAGGGGGCTGGACGATCTTCAGATATCCCTTTCCACCTCACGAGTCTGTGGTTCTGTGATCAATTTGGTCACCTTCCCAAACACAACCAAAGTGCAGAGACCTTTCGTTGTGTCACATGTAGATGTGTGTTCACTTGATGGGAACACTCACCTGTTTTAGCTACATTACAAGAATGCATTCATATCCATAACAGAAAAGGATCATGACCTACAAGCCCTGGAGTGCTGTAGGAACATGTGTATGCCGCACTGCGCTGGAAACACTGGGAACTGCTGATGGAGGAGATTCTTCAGTTAAAAAGCCTAAGCAGAGACATTATAATTAGCTATGGACTCAAAGCTATATTTTCTGGCAGTGGAACTCCCAGGAAGAATTACTCTGATTTGCAGTAATTTTCCACTGAGGATTTCAAACTTCACCAAAAAAAATTTTTTATGAGTTCATAATATAAGAGCAGAGATGAAAAAGCTCCCCAGGAAAGTTTTCTGTGCTGGAATATTTTTGTAATATTTTTGCATCCTTTCACCACTCTGATTACATACAAGACTGTGTTTGCTAACAAAAGGATTAGGAAAACTGAAAAAACATTCTCTAGAACCAGTGATGAAAAAAAAATGGCTGTCTACTTTGCAAAATATTTCTATTTGTCAGGTTGGTTTTGTTTTTGTTTTTTTTTTTATTTTGCAGTTTTGAACCAGAAGGGGAAGGGGAAGACAAAAGAAAAAGAAAATGCCACTTGAGTCCATCCTGCTGACTCTGGCACCTGCAAAGGAAAGTAGAGCTAGAGGTTCACTCTCCTGCTCTGAATTAAACAAAGAAGGGATGTGAATTTCGGACTCCAGGTAATGCCCTATGGGTTAATTCAGTGGACTATGTTAGGAAAAAAAAAAAAAAAGACTGTGGGGCTAATATGACTTTACTATGCTTTTACAATAACAAGCACTAAAATAAATCAAAGATTTGCATACTTTAGCTTCTTAGCAGAAAATAACCCTTATATTTTTTAACATTTCATGGAAAACAGAAAAATAAGCAAAAAAAGAGGTTGAAATCTGAAAGGAAGTATTTCTAGATGGGAGATTGTTTGTTTTACAATGGAATCTTTTCTACCACCAAGCACATTGCACAGGATGATAACAATGTTATCAGAAGTCCTTTCTAAGGAACCATTCTTTGGGATGAACTAGGTTAATTTTAAGAACAAAACAAAATAAGAAGTATCAACAACATCAGAAAGGTAGAATATAGATCACCTGTTCGTGAATCTTACAGCACATGGTACAGTTATTTGATATACATGCACATACCTGCAGGTATGCACAGTCATGTCCTGCTTCCCTCCTGTGCACACAGACACACCACAACTGGCTTCAAGCCAACTACATAACTGTTGCTGTCAGCATAACCACAGCATCTCAGTGCAGATTGGAAATTGGGAGATTGGGAAACTACTTGGGAAATTTAGTCAAGACCCATTGGTAACTCCTGCCAAGACAAACACCTCCAAAGCAATACTAATAACTATATTTGAAATAGGACGTTTAAAACTAACTTCATATATTGGCACAAGACATTCAATACTACTGAAAGATATTATCTAACACTTAATTTGTCATGGACAGACAAAGAAAAGGAGCAGATTATAAAGCTGACAAAGAGGCAGCAACCTCATGTAAATTTATACCACTTTTACCATCACCTAAGAAACATCTATCTGTGTCTTTGTTCAGAGGTTCCCAGCACAATATTTCAGAAGAGCAGTCTCACCTGGCCAGGAAGCAGTCACATCAGGGGTCAGAGAGCCTGTAAGAATAAGACATCAATTTCAGACAACCAGATATCCTCCAGGATCCCTTCTCACTCAAACTGTCTGATCAGTCTCTATCTTTCTCCCAAGTCCAGGATACTCAAAGCCCCAGATGCGATGAGAGATCCCAGGATGTGGCAAGAGCCCTGAAATTCAAGCTTTTCAACCTAGTTTTCTCTCCAGAAAGGAGAGAGGTGAATGGATCGACATCTAATTGTTTCAACCACTGTGTTGTTTAATCACCAATTAGACCTCATTTCTCATCTGCTAAGTTCAACCTATTGATTTCTAGTCACACACTCTTCTTGTTTACTGCAAAGACAGAGCCATGCCTCCTGTCTGCTTGGAGGAAGCAGTAGCTGTAGCCCCACGTGTACCCCAGCAGCCCCATGAGCATACATCTCTGCCTGTGCCGTGCCCACATCAGGAGCAGGGCATTTTATTGCAGGCATAGCTGCACACTAACAGGTCTGAAAGCTTCAGGCTGAAGCTGGCTCAGAGCAAACATCTGACTATGCAGATACTACAGTCAAGAGCAGCCCTGGGGTTGTGCCTGCAGAGCTCTCTGTTTGCATTAGTTTTCTGACTTTCTCAGACTTTTCTTAGAATAATTTTACATAACAGATTGGGATGGCACTTGGGGTAGATACAGCTACATAACCCTTTATATAGGGGTTGCAGAGAGGCCTCTGTACAGCATAAGTACCAAACGAAAAGCAACACTCATCCTCAGTGCCTGGCTGTCAGCTGCTCTTGGGTGAACATATTTTTAGCGCTACGTCAGTATTCCTGATGCTGAAGCACCTTCTTGAGAAAGTTTTTAAAACATTGTTTCCACAAAATGTTTCAGCTTCAACAAAATAATAATTCCTGACCAAAAAATAGAGTGCATCCAGTAATGCTGAACAGTTCTATCAGTTTCTTAAAATAAGCAAAAGTAACAGTATCAAAAACAGTGAACTGCAGTCATATGCATAGTAGAGGCAGGAAAAAAGGAAAAATGTGATGATATAGCCCGCAAATTAAACTCTAAAAAAGGTTTGCCTTTATTGCCTGGCTATTTTATATGCTTACCAGTATAAACCTACCGTTTTTGCAAGACATTAATTCATCTCAGCTACATACTGTACATTTTCTTGTTGCTGTGATCTGAATAGGTCATTCTTATCTACCTTTTCACATTTTATGTAGCTTATTGATACTACAAAATCAAATTCTTAGCAAAAGGATGATCTGTCATTTTGTGGAAAATAATCTATACAAAGCTATGCTTCTGTTAGTTTATCTGAACCTATCAAATTAATCTGATTACTTCTAAGCTTCCCTAAACTATTCAGAAGGAGAAAATTCTGTTAGAACTAGAAGTTATGATTTTTATGTCATTCTAATATGCTTAACAAGACAAATCATTACAGAATTCAAACACTTTGGCAACATTTATCCCTGGCAGGGGAATGGACATTAAAATGGCAGCAAAATCAGTTTCTCATGCTCAGGAGACACCCTAGAGGGCTGTCCTGGAACAGAACTTCAGTTCTTCATGGGTTTAAATCAGATAAAACCAGCTGAAGGAAATAAAATAGAATGTTGGAGAACAGACATTTCAGCAGATCCTATGAAGAAATGAAAAAATTGCAAACCTACCATCACAGATAGCTGTAGAGACACAGGCTGATTAACGAAAAAATATAGCACCTGATCCTGTGTTTGGCTAGATGCTGAAAAGCGAGGTCCGTTTATTTAGAAGAACAAGACGACAAAGATACAATCTGTTTAGAACAAGAATGTAATTTTCTGTTGCATGTCCACTTTCAGCAAGTGCAGTTGCTGCGGGAAAAACAGAAATCGAATCACACTTGCTGCTAAATACATATTTAATTGCTTATGTTTTTTTTATATTTTGTTTTGCACCAGACTGTTTACTCTGCTCATGATGATGTGGAATTAATGTTGCTAAGTTTTCTGCTTCCTTTAACCAGTCTTAAAGTGCCTCCTAGTGCACATTTAAGGGAACATCTCTGATTAACACAGCAGTGCCAGGGCTGAGCATGCAGAATATTCTGGCAGATTTTATTTCATGTAAAAACATTTCATTATCTCACTCCAGTCAATTTCATCAAATTTTAGGGGCTGAAGTGGATTCTGCATCTCTGGGAATGTGTATTAGTAGAAGTTAATCCGGTAAGGCCCTGGATTGATGTAACATAAGTTGTACTAGTGCTGTCTAGCCTTCCAACCTGCACAGCTGTGACACAGGAGGGAGAGCTTGTCAGGGAGGCTGGAGCAGTCTGGGACCAGCTCTCAGCACCAGCTCCCACCAGGATGCTTGCAGTGACATCAACCTAACCCAGCAGGCTGGACCCTGCCCAGGGGCCATCAGCCTCACAGAGAACATCCAGGCCCCAGACCTTCTCTCCTCTACTCAGCAAGAAAGTATGAGCCCTATGGCTCTGCTTGGACTCAGGAAAACAAACCTTAAGGAGTAGATTGCTCTCTTTGGAATAGAGTGTCAGTGCCAGATACCCTTCCTAGAGTCGCAGCTGGCTGCATCAAACTAAGCAGCTACAGCAACAGATATTGCTGAAAACTGCAGTTATTTAACCACACAGAGACATAGCATTGCACATCATTCTAACTGCTCATTTTCCTTGGGACTGAACAAATCACCAGTGCTCTGTGGCACAGTGAAGGAAAAGAAAAGAGGGATTGTTCCCTTTTTTTCATCACAAAGATAGAGATGTGACTTAAAATCCTGTCAAGAATTGCATGAAAAAATCTGAAATTATCTGAGCTTTTAGCTACCTGACATTTACTTGAGCCACAGATTTCTTCCTCCCTTAAAAAACCATGTGCACTCAAAATGAACTCTGCTTTTCCTTCACTAATAATTTCAACACTGCAGTGGTATGAAAGAGCTTGATTCTTAAATGCTTAAATATTACTCTTGATGTATAGGGATCTACCTGTCTTTTGTGATATGTTGTGATAAGCTAATTTCTTCTGCAGAGCTTTCCTGGCAATAAATTGTACAGCAGGAAGTCACAGAATCACAGAATATCCTGAATTGGAAGGGACCCACAAGGATCATCAAGTCCAGCTCCCGACCCTTCACAGCACAATCCCCAAGAGTCGCACCCTGTGCCTGGGAGCATTGTCCAAATGCTTCTTGAACTCTGACAGGCTTGGTGCTGTGACCATTGCCCTGAGGAGCCTATTCCAGTGCCCAACCTCCCTTTGGGTGAAGAATCTTTGTCTAATATCCAACCTAAACCTCTCCTGACACAACTTCAGGACATTCCCTTGGATCTTGGCACTGGGACCACAGAGAAGAGATCAGTGTCTGCCCCTTCTCTTCCCCTTATGAGGAACTTGTAACTGCAGTGAGGTCTCTTCCTCTTCTCCAGGCTGAGCAAGCCAAGTGACCTCAGCTGTTCCTCATACAGCTTCCCCTCAAGGCCCTTCGTCATCTTTGTTGCCCTCCTTTGGATGCTCTCTAACAGCTTCATATCTTCCTTACATTGCAGTGCCCAGACCTGCCCCCAGCACTCGAGGTGAGGCTGCTCCAGTGCAGAGCAGAGCAGGACAATCCCCTCCCTTGCCTGGCTGGTGATGCTGTGCCTGATGCCCCCCAGGACATGCTCAGCCCTCCTGGCTGCCAGGGCACTGCTGGCTCATATAAAGCTTTGCACTGACCAGGACCCTCACATCCCTTTTGGCTGCACTGCTTTCCAGCATCTCATTCCCAGTCTGTGCCTACCTCCAGGGTTGCCCCGTCCTGGGCACAGAATCCAGCACCTGCCTTTGTTGAACTTCATATGGTTGGTGATTGCCCAGTCTTCAAATTTGTTAATGACTCTCTGCAGGGCCTCCCTGCCTTTGAGGGAGTCAACAGCTCCTCCCAGTTCTGTATCATCTACAAACTTGCTAGTATCCCTTCCAGTCCTGCATCCAAGTCCTTTATGGAGGTGTTGAAGTGCACAGGGCTGAGGATGGAGCCCTGTGGAACCCCACTAGTGACACCTGTTTGATGTCACCCCATTCATTACAACCCTTTGTGCCTGACCCCTGAGCCAGTTGCTCACCCATATACACGAGGTGTTTATCCAGCTGTGTGCTGGATAAACATTTGGTAAACTGTTACAACATTTTCAGCTGCTTAATTGTAAAAAAATATTAAGAGAGTCCTTCAGTCATCACTATCACATATAAACCCAAAACCAATTGAGGATCAATAAATACATCCAGCTGGCAAATCTCACTGACAAGATGTCCTTATAATTAGAACAGCAGCATCTGCTTTCCCCATCCTCCCTCACAGAAATCACTTCAATCCTGCCTGTTTAGATATTTAGCATTCACACTGATGAGATGAATCTAAATTCCCAGGCAGAAGTCACTGCACATACACATCAAGACTATTTTAACTCCTCTCAGTTTTCTCTTCTCTTTGGGATACAGAGTTCATATTATGACTCTACCTTTCGTGGTTTTATTAATTTGTGCCTAATTACTTATAGAGCTATTTTGACTCGACATTATTCCTACTTGGGTTCTGCTAAAAGATCTTCAACAGCTGTTCCTGATCAGTGTAAGTATTGATTTCACATCCATTTTATCATCAGAATTAATGAAGAGAAAGAAGCACCTGATTTACTGTGTAGTCCATGGCAAGTGGGTTTTTTTTCTCTGCTTAGTTTCTACATCAGTACCACCTTCACAAAGACTTATCAAGAATCCTTTTTTTCTATTCACACAGCACTAAACACACACACACCCCCCCCCCCAAAAAAAAAAAAAACCAAAAAAACAGCACTCTTATAACTGCCTTTTAATGGTGAGTTTAATATTGGTCTAGTGCAGAATCCAAATATTTTAAAGTGTCATTAGACTACAGATAACAGGACCCAAAAGATCATTAGTCCATCTGGTCAAACCAAGACAATAAGACTTTGTACAACAAGATTTGAAAACACCCTATAATGTCACAGCAAGAAGTGCTATGCAGTAATGAATTAATTTATTTATATTTGCCACAAGCAGCTTGTTCTCTCATTCTCTTCCCTGTAACCAAATTACATATGCAAAGTAGGATCTGGTAGGATTGTTTTTTCCTGCGTAAATGTACACATGCTGCTGTGTGCCTATTTTCAAGAAGTCAAGGTCAAAAAAGTATACTTTCCCTTTGAAGCAGAAACTCCCACTGTGGTTCCTATAGGAGATTATTAAAAAATCTCTGCTGAAATAGACCTTAATTGCCTGAAGAGCCAAAATGAGAATGTCTGAAGGCTTTCTTCTGAAACTTGTGCCTGGCGGGGTGCTGAATGGACCCAGCCTTCAAACACATTCAGGTTCTTAGGGGTTCAAATTTGGCCAAGGAAACTGAGAACAATATACCTGTGGGGTTGTTTCCAAGAGACCACTGAATGTCTCCAGCCCAGTCTCACCCTCCAAGCAGGTTTATCAGCAGAACTGAATCATGTCATCAATAGAAAACCCCCGAAGATAGTAAACTGACTGGGTGCTGCACTGCACTCCTGGGAAGAAGGGTTGGTTAACCCGACCCCATGAAGAAATCATGGTTGTTGCCCCCTGATACATCATCCATATCTTCTGAGGAATGTTTGGTTCTCTCATTTTAATAACTCACCATACTGAAGTAGTTATAGATATCTACTAGATCACTCCTTAGTCTCTATGTGACTGGACACAAGCCGAGCTCCCTCAAAGGGCACATACCCTGCAATCCATCTTGGTGGCCCACTGACAGACTATCAATAAATTTATGTATTTTCTTAATTGAAACATGGATGTGTCCTGAGTTAAAACTTCCTAAGCCACTTGGATTTATGTTTAAACATGTTGTAATGCTGTAGACTCCAAAGCTGCATCATCTGCTGGGCAGGAGAGTACCGAGAATGACAGAGGGTCTTTCAGATGTTATTGTACAAGAACTCACACAGAGAATTCTTCCTCCCTGCAGAGAATACTGTACTGTGGCTGAAATTACTTCAAAGTACCCTTCAGGTCTAAACTAAAACCCTTGCATGAGTCTTGTTAACATCCATATGGTTGTGCTGTGGCCCCCATCCCTGGATCACTTTGATTGGAGTCGTATCACCTTACACAACTGAACAATGCACTATACTGTGCATTAAATTGCTCATATCTTAGCTCAGCTCTTTCTACGTATTGTCAGGTTGCATAATGTCACAGTCAGCTACACCATCCCAGTGGATCTTCATAATGACTCCAGATAAACTTTCAGTAGGTTTGGAAGAGGATTGACCCTCTTGAGGTGATTGAGCCATATGAAAGATCAGTTAGCAGAAGCATGCTGCTCTTAATACATTTGTTTGTCTTGGACCAAATATTTACAATTTTGGGATTTACAACTAAAATCTAAAGTGAATACATCAGCAGAGTAACCACAGCTACTGTTTCATTATCAAACTGAAAGGCTAGAAATTAGAATGTGGAATGTATTTTTAATATACAACCTAATTTTTAGCCAAAGAAAGAACAGCAGTGTCTGGCCTGCAAAGTACCCCTCGAATACCACCTAATGCTTAGGCCAACACAGGTTCTACTTCTTACAACTCTCGTGTCAGTCACTTCCTTTCCAGTCACTGGTCTAAAAATTGCCTTTTTATCCCTGAACATTTTGACTTCAGAAAACCACTTAAGTAGCTTTAGTTCAGGACTGTGTCAGCTCCACTCTAGCCTGAGCTATATCATATTTTCCTCAGACAGACCTTTTTGATCCAATCCAGTTCACTGGTTGTTTTGACATCTGCTTTCTGAGAGCCATGCTATTCCAAAATGGCAACAAATAAACAAAACAAAACAAACAAACAAAACAAAACACCACACACAAAAAACACAGACTCTGACATTAACGGACATTAACATACTGCTAGAAACATAGAAACAGAGAGAATCTGCAACAAGATTTATGATAGACACCACATCTCAAAATTTTGTGTTAAGTGTTGAAAGATGGAATTCTATTCATAGGTTGTATGGTCCAATTTCTAGTTGCTGTTCTGTAATTTTGCACATGCATGTAAACAAGTGAGAAACAATCTTTTACTTTTCTCTCACTGAAGGAAAACATTTTAATCCTGGATCTGAAAGTTTTCTGGCTGCCTAAAGGCAGTGATAAAAACCTAACACCTACCCTACCTGCCAATATCTGTGTGCAGATAATTCATCTAGAATAACCAAGAGTTTGGCTTAGTTTTAATCTAGCAACTGTTTCTGAGGATTTCCATCACTTTTACACAAATGCAAGTGTTTTCCATGCATCGTTGCATAGCAGCAGCATTTTCCAATGTCTTTCTTCAATAAATTTTTACAGAAGACCACAGCAGGAAATTCTGCATGCCCCATTGGGCTAGCAATCATTAAATATACAACATCCTAATGAAAGGCAATTTAGAGTACCAGCAAAGAACTTTTCACACATTGACAACCAGTTTCTCAGCTTTTCAAAGCCTCATAAAAAGGCCCCCAGCTGCCATATAGTATTTGCAACCAAACAAAAACTAATCCTTGACAAATGTCTTTGCAAAAAATAACTACAGAGGATAATAAAGTGGTTAAAAATGGAGTCACACCGAGAGTAAAAACAAACACTAAAACAATAGTTTTTAGCCTTCATTCCTATTTCAAATTGAGATGACTCACTCTTCCACATCATTCTTCCACCTGTGCAAACTTGGAGGCATATACCAATTTTCAGTCCTTCAGCACAGACAAATATGATAACAACTGTCCTGTACTCAGCCAAATTTCACACATCTCAGCATTCAATAGTACAGAACCCAAATTTGGTTCAGCTGGAGCTTACTACAGACTGACACAATAGTATTTTGACATTCAACTATGGTTTCATAAATTTAAGATCATTTCATGAGTAAATCTCATTTCATAAACAAGACGAGGGAGTGCAGGAAGGTTCTTGCCTTCCCTTTCCCCTTGGCTGCACAGGGACCTGTGACAGCCCTCGGGGCAGCGAGGCCATGATTATGGTCTGGACATGAGCACCAGAGAGCAAAGCCTTTCACAAGGGCATTTCTCTGTTCTTCCTCTGCAGGAGCCAGCCAGCAAGGCACACAGCAGTGTTAACCCCTGCAGCAGAGCGAGGGGAGGGGTAAGACCTGCACCCCGAGGGGGAACACCAAGGGCAAAGCGAGGCCAGGGAACCTGAATGGAGAGCACTGGGCTTGTTACGGGCTGGGCATCAGCAGGGCAGCTGGGGCCACGCTTGGCAATGCACCAAGGTACAAACCCAACCTGGCAGGAGCAGCAAGAGTCAGATGATTTGAATCAGCATCAAAGGCTTCGTCACAATCCCCCATCCTAATCCTACCCAAAAAGTATCTTGGCATTTGGGAAGGAGACTTAAGATGATACTTTTGGAAGAAGGCCTTGTGGCAGCTGGACTACTCTCAGTAAAAATCAATCCTCCCAGCCCCAGTCTGTATTCCCAGACAGCAAGCTGCAACTTTCTCAGAGAATACAGTGGGTTTGTAGCTATGTGATATGACTCAACACACAGCCAAAGGCAATGGCACATATCTGACCTATTTTAAACCACAAAATGTGGAAACAATGCTCAGCAAGAAAATATGAGCTTTACTTTCAAGAGCAGGGAGGCCAAGATAGTCCAATTATTTACCACTCAAGATGCTAAGGAGGAAAATAAGTCTCTCACTTCCAGTGTTGTTACAGAACCTCAGAAATATTCCTGTCTCTAATCACTAGATGATGTTCCTAATATTCTTCACTAATGGTCTCCTCTCATTTTTTCCTGGTCACCAGCTAGCTAAAACTGCAAGTATCTTGAGCTGACCCCATTTAATATTGGATTTTTTTTATAGATTGTATTGCATTATTTTCTTATTTACTTCAGAAGTAATATATTATTTAAACATAAATTAGTTGGGATCAGAAAAATGCAATGTTAATATTAGAAAGAAATAAAGGGACAAATGTATGTTTAGCTTTCAGCTAATTTTTAATTTTGTACTTCCACAAGAGAAAACCAGACTTTTCCTGCTCTCTACCAAAGCAAGCAAAAATATCACTAAAGTGGAAACAGTACATTGCAAATGTATAGAAAATATTTCTCTATTCCTTTTAACCTACCCCCAAGAACTCCACACAAAAAACCAAACAAACCAACAAAACAAAACAAATGACCCACAAGTAGAGTATTGTTCTAAGCAGTTTCTACTTAAACTTTTTCCATTTTTCATTTTTAAGTATAGGGAACAAAATTTTTATGTGGTGCATTTGCAACTTGCACTTAAAAGCCCCCAATGTCTACGTGGTTTTTCTTGTCTTTCTCTCTCTCTCTGTCAGGAACTTGTGCAAGGATCACCTTTTTAGCATATCTGCTAAGCTTATTGACCTGGTCATAAAATAAAAAAGCAAAATAAAAGCACAGATGTCTGCCACTAGAACTACCCAAGGTAGCAAGAGCCAGCCAGGAGCCTGCCTCCAGTGACATCTATGAAGATGTCCTTTCAAAAAAAGAAAATGTTTTCTCCCTTTCATCACTGATTTTAATAGGATTCATTGGCTGAGACAGCTATTCATGCACAGCACTTATGATCCCCTCAGACTTCCACTGACCTTCAGGGAATAATAAAAGAAGGAACCGATTTCCATTCCTGGAAAGGAGGAGGGAGAAAGGCAAGTCCCCTCTCACCGTATAAAGGTAAATACCTCAACAGAAGGAGCTCTGATGTTATAAAAGAATTCCTAACAGCAGGAAAGAAGGCATCAAATCAACTGCTGTCACTTTAAATATTTCCTACAAAGGAGGAAATACACTTTAGTGCAATGAGATATCCAGCAGTGGATTTTTATGTTAGCATGCTCAAGAATTAATCTCCATGTTCAACCTGCGCTACTACGGCTGAGTCAGCACCATTCTTTTAAATGACCTGATTCTGCAGTCGCATTATTAATATCATGAAAATTACTTTCCTCTTTGCTGTTTTGTGCTATCACTGGAAAACCACAGAAGCAAAATGCATTAGCTCTCACAGGTCTCCTCTAGGATTATTTGCATCAATACAAACTGAATTAATCATGGAGACATTTGAATAATCACCAGTCGCGTGATGGTGCCAGAGCTGTGTCAGGAGCTGTGGTTCACTTCTGTAAAATGTTGCATTTTATTTGTGTTATTGTCATCTGAACCATGCATATTTTATCATTCTCTATCAGGATGATATCTTGCAATCTACACATATTCTTTTTTTATTTCTTGGCATATTTTAGATACACTGTCTGCTTTATATTCCCTAATGTTCAGTCCTAAATTTTTAAGTGACATGCACTTAAATTTATGAATCTGAAGAGGAGAATTCGTTACAAGAAATATCAGCATGATGGCGACCCCCTTTGTTTTGAAAGACATTGACTCAACCTTTGATTTGTAGTGTTTTGTATAACACTAGAGGAGGTAAACTGGAGAACTGGAGGATTGCTCTGATTGTCAGCAAAGTTTAACTCTTATTTCTGAGCACTGCTTTAATTCAAGCAGAGTGCAAATGTTAAGAGTAAAGTAGTTTGGAAAAAAACACTCATGACAAAACTGACCAGTTCTAATCCTACCAAATTTGTAACCAGTGTGTTCAAGGCAATTTGAGGAGCCTGTTTGGCAACCTAAATTCTAAAAACTTCAGCATTTCTAGCAACATATTAGTAAACACTTTAAATTCAAAATAGCCTCAGATAGCCAGAGTCAGGATTCTGATAAAAGTGCTATAGGGTTTGTCAACATATTTAATCTGCCAAAGGAATTTTAAAAGATACTTCATGAAACGAAAGCAACCAGACTTCTCATAAGACAAAGAACATACTAGGAACTTATCAAACACTGTGATATACTGCTGAAAAAATGCATCTCCCTCAAAAATAGTACATAAATCCATATGAAAGAGATCCAACAGGAGTGAACCACAAGCAGTCTTACACACACACAGAAGCAGGACTCAAATAAATGGCTTGTACTGAAAATTATCTTAGAAACATTAATTTATGTTCCCGCTAAACATGGTTCAAGCAAGTTTTGAACTAGGAAAGAAAAATACCCTTATCAAAGGGAATTCAGAATAACCAAAGTGCCACATGGTTGTCACAGGCTTTGGAAGAAGGACAGCCAGAATCCCATCCATCTTGCCTGCCACTTTCCTGAGTCCTCCCAGCCTCCAGGCCCCTGTTGCAGCAGTATTGCAACATAAACACGATTTCCCAGAGACACAAAATTTCATGATGCAAACACCCTCTAAGAAAAACTATGGAAACAGTGTCACCATACCAGCAATAATAAAACTTGAACAGCAAAAAGCAGCAATGTACTAAAAAACATCCAATCAAAGCAAACACTGACTTTCAGTGGAGTAAATTTATTCATCTCTGCCCGAAAGGAGACAAGACCTGTCATTTGTGAGGGTAAAGGCATTTCATGAAAGTACCACAGCCAATATGCCCAAACATTCAACCAATCTATTTTTCATTAATTTTCTTCAGAAATGTTTTTTTTTTCTTGTATGTGGAAAACAATGCTTCACAGAAGTCCACGTGGGGGAAAAAATCAAGTATTTAATCCTACCCTGTTACTGTACAGCTCCAGTTACCATAACAACTTGCTGTAGCTCTTCTCATAATAGGCTTAGGGTAGTCTGTCCATTAAACCATTTTGTGACTGGAACTACAGCTAGTGCACTATTCTGTATCCATGCAGCCCATCTGCTGCCAAGAGTCAAATTTATTTCATTTTAAGGGTAAATATAGTTCACAGAATTTGAGATTTTATAGCTAGAAAAGCCAGACTATAGGAAAGGTAGAAATTACATCACTTATCAAGGGGGCACTGCATTAATCATGTAAAAAAAAAAAAAAACCCAAAACAAAAAAACACAGCCTACTGCTGTGCATCAAATGCTTCAATATTTCACTATGCTTATAAGAGGAAATAAAGTATTTTAAATACGTGTAAATTTGTAGCTGTATTTTCAGTGATGTCGCCAGTTCATTTACAACAAATCTGAAGTTCTTTTATATCTGGATTTGAAAAGTAAATGTTTTTTAAGCCTGAACTATGTATCAATTCTTTCTCAGGTAACATTTATCTCTGCTCTTTGAGAAAGTACTCCAGCTATGGAAAATGACTGTGAAATCTGCCAAAATGGTGTGGGTGAAGTTGGAAATCTGGTATTAAGTATTTTTATTTTTTTGCTCCATTTCACAATACAGATATTCTTTCATAACATTTATTGTTAATATCAGCTTCCCTTCAGCATAATTTTGGTAGGAAGTGTTTGTACAAAGGCTAAGATGGAACCTGAAGTGAAAATACTAGGTTGAAATAGCCTCAAAATATCTTTTAGCTGTTCAGAGCACTATTAATTCTTTAACAAAGTTACATTATCTATTCAAGATAATTATACACAGTGCTTCAGTGGAAGGGAAAATACGTACATCCAGACTGGTATGATATTTGGTTTTCCCAGTTAAGTACTTTGGAGCAAAGGTGCCAGGCAAATGCAAGTTTCAAGTGTTAGGAGTCTTCTAGACACCCTCTACTGTCAGGCAAGATAAAAGACTAAATTTAAATCTCCTGAAGTTTTGCTCTTGAAGGAGAGAATAAACTTTTTTCTCCAGATGACAAATTTAAATACAGACAGCTCCAAATTTTTCACTCTGCAGAAAGACTTAAAACCTCCTTTTAAGCAGGTCATAAATGGGAACTTGTAGCTTTGCCCCTGTAGGTGATGATCAAGATCCATCCACATCCCCAACAAAATTTTACTGCTCTGGCTCAGGCCCTTGGAGCAGGCTAATCCTGCACTCTAATCCTGTATCCAGTTTTAGTGCAAGTCTGGCAAATCCTTACCAATAACAGGAATCTGTCCATTAGATCCAAGACCCAGAGGCAAAGTAGACAAGGAGTGGTGCCCTCTCTAATTCTACAGGATAACTTTCACAAGATCTGTGTGAAAGCCTCTGCCCTGGTTGCTGCCTAATGCCTGTGTGAGAGGATTCTCTCAAAATGTGTCTGCAGGTGGGAACCAGGATGAAGGTGGGCAGTGGTGAAAACTCCTCACAATTCCACTTGCTTTTCATGCAATTTTCTGTATCCTTCATAAGACATTTTCTCTACCTTGTCAACTGTTACAACAAAATTAGAGTCCATTTGCTGCTATTTTCAATTTGTTTCCTTTTTAAACACATTTCCTATTTTAAATCCTCCCCAGCAAGTTTTTTTCTGCCCAAATCATTTGTACCTGCAGAGTTCTCTGAGTTACTCAGATTTGAGGTGTGTTATTTTATGAAGTTTGAACTTTAAATCATTCCTAAATCAAAGCTAACAACGTGGCATATTTGGACTTAATTTGATGTGCAAAGAGCATTATTATCTAGTTAGCAATCTCTTCTCAATTTTAAGTATTTTGAAAAGATCACTAAGGGAAAAATTCTGCAGTGTTTCAGTCAATGCATACAAGTCATTAGCTAGCAGAACACCTGACCTTAACTATGGATAGAATTTTATCTGTTTAATTAAAAAGTGATGAAGAACAGCCAGAATTTTTGCATGTAAGCATCTTGAGTGTCTCTAGTCCAACTGATTAGTATTTCCTGAGCAGAAGTGGCAGGCTAGCAAACACCACTTTGCAGATGTCAGCTCAGCTCTGGCATCAGTAGAGTCTCTACAAAAAACTTACAAAGGACAGATAAATACAATAAGCAGATCCTTATTCCAGACCCATTAAACTGATGGAAACTGTATTTTCAATAAAACCAGCAAAATGGATATGAAAAGCAATTATTTCTAACTTTAAATAAAAGTTTACTTGAATATTCCTTGGAAAAATAGCAGTATCAAATTCTTGATCATTTATCTGTTCAACATTGTCCAACTTAATACTGCAAATTCCTCAATATGCATGGCCAAACAGCCTTCTGTGGAGGGAAATTCAAAGTGAAAGACAAAGACAAGGGGAGGAAATGACACAGTACAAACTGAAGGTTACCAGTGCCTTACAACTACAGATAACGTTGTGGTAAAGTTTACAGGTTTTTACTGTATACAAACTAGTGCCCTGTTTCTATTAAAAAGACAGATCCATGTCAATCCAGCCAGTCCAGCCCGTTTAGATGAGGGAACAAATAAACATTCCTTTAGGAACACATTGCAAGACCCAATGCTGTTGTCCAAGATGCTGCTTTTAAAACACAGTCTGAGCACAGCTTGCAGGAGGCTGAGAATAAACTTCCTGGGAATTCTATGCAAATGCAGCATCTGGAAGAATACACGGGACCTGTGAGGTTCTGGCACAAGGAATGGTGGAAGCCCAAAAGAATTTTAGTTAGCAATAGTCTTAGAAGGCCTGGAATATGCAAACATAGGAACTGCTTCCTGTCCAGCAAAGCCAGACTTTCATACATCTTCATACACTTGTCATACACACGTACAGGACAGTGCCAGAGAAACACTTGCCTTGTCCCCACCCTCCTCTGAAGAAGCTTCAGTGGGAACTGAAGAACAAGAATGCCAAAGGCATTTGTATCCTGAGATGCTGTAACAGCTACACATCTGCAAAAAAACATTGAGAACCAGGTGCAAAGCCACATTCAGGAATACCTGCAAAGCCTGCTCTCCTGGCATAGCACAATGAGTTTGGCCAAGTGAGCTTATCCTTTATGCTCTTCTAAACACAGGCTTTTTGCTGTATCTCTTACCAAGCAGCTGGATGTTGCACCAATTCATAACACCCTGAGTATTGCCACTTGCAAATTACTTCCAAGGGAATGAGTACTCAGGAATTTGTCGGAGACCTGATTAGATGGTGAAATGAATCAGTGTTAGAACCGCAATAGACTTTGATCAGTTTAAAAATGGCTTGTTTGAACATCTGAAATCATTAGCGAGGTGCAAATGGGAGTGATTTAATATAGTGTTGAGAGCAATTAGATTGGAGTTCATTTTGTAGTGTCTATTGAGAACATTATTTTTATCTGGTTTAGAAACATTATAATACTTGCATAATAGATGCGACACCCATTCTCCTTGAGCATTATTATAGATGTCTTTTCAGTAGTATTCATACATGTGAAAGCAGCAGTAAAAATAGTATTTTCTCTTGATCTTTTTCTGGGAGAAAGCTGAAGATTTCAGTGGATCAAATACTTATTCTGCCTTCCAAGCTCTTTAGACATTTATCCAAAGATCTACTAAAGCAGTCAATGCAGATGGAAATGAAACTTTAAGACCTAGATCTACAAGGTATTTATATTGAATTGCTTCAGAAAAATCCAACTACACATATTAAATAGAATGGACCTTCCTTACAAAATGCCATTAATCTGGAAGCTATGCCTCCAGTTTTTCCCAAAATTTACAGCGTTACTTTTAAAACAAAACCTAGTAAAATGAACAACCTCCAGAAAGATTCAGTTCAGAAAGTATAGTGCTCGAAGTCCCACAGTTTTCCATTATTTATCAAATTGATTTCTATGTGAAATTCTGGTTGCCTTCTTTCCTTTTCACAGCAGTTTTGCCTTTGTTTCCAATAACAGAAATTTGAAGGTCTTTCTTATATCATTTTGCAGCAAAAAAAATTTTGGGAAATAGAGCTGATTTAATGGTAGCCTGTAGAAAAAAAATAAATATATTAACTGTAGTGGTTTGAAAATCAAGACATATAGCTCAAGAAGTGGCTTACTGACAAACAACAAGGTCTTCAAAGTATTATGGTTCCACACACTTTTATATCTACTAGCATTAATGTAAATCACATGAAGGGCCTGATCCAAACCAGTTCAAACTCAAGAGGTTATTAGTAAGCTTGGAGTTCTATACACATGGAATAAAAAGTGCTGTTTAGAAACCAGTAGTAGGACTGCCTCCTTCTGATTTATGTGGAAAAGCAAAATTGTGCAGAATTAGACTAGTAAATTGAGGGCTTTAGGTTTTTCCTAGTGGCTGTGTTCACTATGAGTCATTTCTAATATACAACACTTATAAATAAATGGATCACTTCAGTCTTTCAAATTGTTTTCCTCACAGTAGCTGCATGTGAAGTATAGAATTAATTTTATCTTCATTTATATACAAAAATTTGAGGCTGAAAATATGCTCATAAACAGAAATTCCGTGACAGTAAAGGAAGTTACTACACCAAAATACAAAGTCCACATACCCAACTTTTTCATTCCCATCTCTTAAGTCCCTTGTTTACTCAGGCATTGGTGACATGTTTTTCTCTGTGCCATTCCTAAATAAAAAGCTACAGCTTCCTTCAGGGAAGCATCAGTAGTTCATATCAGTGGCATAAGCTTGTTCCACACTGGTTCTGGATAGGGACTCATCCCAAATCAAAGGATAATTGCCTGTTTCTCAAAGTCCTATTCCAGGTTCCACAAGTAAGTTTTGGTTTTTCTAGGGCAGCATTGACATGGGAACCAGCTTTGGCACATTAACCTTCACTATTTAATGTTGCAAACCCTTCTCATGTGCCAAATAATTTATGCCTTTTACTGAAGCTAAATCCTGAGAACAAACATATTAACTTTATACAGAATCAGTTTCAAATAAAATGACAATTTCTGCCCCAATGCCAAGTTTTCACTCGGGATCTTGAATTTTTGTTTCCAGGCAAAGCAAAAAGTGCTGCTCCCCTCATTAGCACTCCACAGTTACTGAAGGATTGTTTCTCATTCAAATACTTCCTAAAAACTCAACTTGCTGAAACATGTGAATGTGGAGGACTAAGTCCATGACCTTTCACTGAGCTTCATTCATCCTACATTTTCAGTCAGGTATTTTATAGGGGCCACATGGCATAGACTTTGTCATAAATTTTATAAAGCATAGAGTACACCACTATTCAAGGAAAGAAATAATAAAAGGTTAAGAAACAGAGCAAAGCTAATGAGAAAAAAGAGGTTGTTCCAGTATCAGGGATTTCCAATATTTATTCTTATTGGTTTTCTTTCCTGCAGGCCATGATGACATGGAAGACAGCAAAGCAAGGCAATTCAGCTTATGAGTTACATCTAGTTCCCATGAGGAAGCTGATAAGAACAAGATTAAGTGGAATCATCCAAAAACATTTGAACTATGAATTATTTTTCTGAAACAAAATGTTTCACTGTGCCTGTGTAAAACACAGAATTGTATATATTTTAAAAAATCTGTCGAAAACTGACAGTGTTCAAAAAAACCAAGAATTACATTCTTGTTTGGCAAATGGCCAGATGGAAAATAAACAAACAAGCTCTCAATGCAATTTCTCCCTGCTAAAGAGCGCCGTTGTTTTGGGGAAGGAAGGGGTTGTGATATTATTTCATTTTGAACAATTAGTCTTCCAAGAACATCAAGTCACTTACAGCAGAACCATCAAAATAAAATTTAAAAAAACCCAAACTTATTTCTGCCCTTGTTGTAAGATGGGTAATTACACAAAACCCAACAACAGTGAAAGCAAGATCATTACAGAGAGAGTTAAAGAGAGAGAAGCTCCCAAAGGACCTTACTAACAGATGTGGATGGTATATTACACCATTGTTATCGGGCAAAACTATTCTCTTTGCTTGTAAATTAAGTTAATGTGTTAGTATTAATACTTAGGGATTTGAAAAATAAACCAGATTTCAATTACCATCTCATTTCTACACATGGTGAGGATCAAGTCCCTTGTGTCAGGATGCATCCTGCAGAGTATTACCTGCTTAGAAGTGATTTCCCTGGTTTTTTACCTCCACTGCTTGCAGGATAACAGGGCAAGAGCATGGGAGGGAGGGAAGGCTGACATGAGTGGCAGCAACAAAAATTCTGGCTGGCCCCTCACTGAGCCCCCATGTAGGCTCCTAATGCTACTCATGCACCAACCCAAGACAGCTAAAGAAAAGCAAAATCAAGGCAGGCCTTAGAGCCATCCATTCAAAACATCCTTAGGACTGATCTGAGCAGACAGTGCAGAGCTCAGGGCTGTGCATGAGCACAAGTGAGGAGAAGCAACACCCAAGGGCCCCAAGTCTGACCCAGTCAAGAGACAGGGAATAGAAACATTTCCTCACCTCCCCTGCTGCAGCCTCACAGCTCATTTGTGTTCTTCAGTTTGACCCTCCCATGGGCCTTGCCAGGGGACTTTCTTTGCATTTGGGCAAGGACCCTGAGCCTTTATATCCATCTCTCCCTGCACAGCTTCACAGAGATGCTCCCTGTGCCAGATCCAAGTGATACAAACCAGGGCAGAAGGCTCCTCAGTAGTACAAGGAGCCTTCCTCCCACCTCTGCAGCAAGAAACAGGAAACTTACATAATTAGTTAATTTAGACCCTGTAATGAGTGTTGTTTTATGTTCTGGCATTAAAGAATGTAGGAATCATTTAAAACCTGGAAGGCAAATTCACTGTTGGTGCAAACAGCTGACTCCAGTGACATTCAGCTTGTTTATGCAAGCAGTGAATTTGGCCTGCATGTACTTTTTGCTCAATGCTTCTGTCAGACAATGCAGAACAAACAATATTTGGCTTCATCTCACTCTGGGCAGATCAACTATTTGCACCCAGGACTTTTTTCTTTGCCTGCCAGTTTGAATTTTCCCCCAGCCCAGGCTTTGATGTACCTTTATAACAGCTGCAAAACACATTTCATGCCAAGGAGCAATTTGCAGGCACAGCACTAGACATTTCAGAGCATTGCTAGTTATTCATACAGTATTTTTTTGGCAGCTTTTCGAAATATAATACCATAGAACTGTCGTCTCTCACTGTAACAAGTATTTTCATGCATTAGTCTTTTCTGTGAAAATAATTTATAATTTTTTACCACAAGAGAGAACTCGTCCTAGCAACATAGAAATTTTAAATCCAATAGCTTATTTTAATAGTGCTAATTCTAAAGCAGTCTTAACAAAAGCTATGTTGACATATGTGTACAAAACATCTCAGGTAACAGAAAGGAGGAAAAAAAAAGGCAACCCCATAAAAAGCACCTTACATCCCCCATTGCATGTTGCAGCTGACCTAGGGAAAGGGAAAGAACACAATGCCTGATAAATCATACACATGCTGTGAAAGTAAAGGCTCATGTCTCAAGAGGTTCCTGCTTTTTCTGTACAAAATGTACATGGAAGTACTTTTAATTTGGATAATAATTCCCCATAAGTAAAGGTTTCTGTTAAGCAATCTTATGTACCTCATTTACTTGAAACCCCTAAAACTAGGCTAGGAAGGCCTTGCACTTTGTCTGAATTTATGAGTGATTACAGAACAAAGATATGGTATACAATATTTGTTAAAAAAACCCAAATGTATATTGCCCTCATAGTTCACTATCAGCAGAATATAAAGCTGCTCATATTAGGTTTGCTCAATGAAAAGAGTTTCCATCACAGGCTAGGTTCTGGAATGTGAGATGATGACTTGTTCTTAGTTTAGTTGCCTTTTAAGACACAAACGTATCTCCTACAAAGTTGTCCAAGGACAGTTTCATCACAGAATTTAAATTCCATTGATATTCAACTACTAGTAATCCATTCCTACAGGCCAACAGCCCCAGGGCACCATTTCTAGCTTTCTGTCTTTCTCAGTTCAGCAGGCACATCAGTGTTTTCTTACTTTGTGTTTCACATCACAGGCAGACTGAGCCATCACCCTGAGCTACATTTTCAACATAGAAATCAGACATTCATATTTTGGAAGACATCCATCCCTGCTCACCAAACCCTCCCATCTCATTCACCTTGTCAAGAAGTCATCTCATCAGACTTAAAGGCATCCTGATATTCTGGCTTTTAGTAAAGTACTAGTTCATCCCCAGCCTCTGGGCTGCAGGCACTTCCAGGAGAAGCTCCAGAGAGGAGCCACCTGCAGCGACTTTCAGCTCACCAGTGCAGGTCCCCTCTGTCCTGGAAGGCAGGTCAGCCCTGCCTCTGCAGGAAGGAGTGTGCTTCTCCCATCTGCTCCAGGCCCAGAGCCTCTTTGGGAAAGAGAGAAAGGAGAAGTGCTGCCAATGCACCACTCTGCTCCTGCCCCCTCACACACCATCCCCAACTGCCAGGCAATTTGATGTTTAGTTGGCAGCAAGCATCTTGTTCTCTCAGAGAAAGTAAACTAATTGCCTTCATTATTACTGCTGTTTCTCATCCCATTTCTGCTTTGTGCCACTTGGCTCTTTTGATCATTCATCTTAAATACACCCAGACTTCAATCCATTTAGATTTATCGGTGTTGTATTCTGCAGGTTTCAGAAAGCAAGTTTTCCCATAGTTTGATAGCATTTGGACAAGTAAGGAATCAGCGTCTCCCTTTGCACCTTATTTACTTTTCCCCTCCCTCTACATGTCAGTTAATAAAAAAATATGGATGCAAAGTATAGGAAAATCTTAAGAGCTGCTGTACAAACATACAGAGAAGTTAAACACCATCACCTAGGAAATCAATAGCAAAGTCAGAAGAAGATCCAATCTCTTGATCCAAATCCAACAGTCTCAAAAAAGTACTTTATTTCCAACATCATGTTGGTTTCATTTATGACACATTTCACATTTCTGTTGCTTGAAATACTTTCAAGAGGGAAAGGAAAAATAAGTGATGAGCTCTCCTTTATTTTCCTGGTTTAGATTTAAATTAAAAAGACCCAGGTATCATCCCTAAATCGTATATTTCAAAATTTAAGTTTGATTAAAAAACAAAAGATTAAATGAACAGCAGAAATTGTGGATGATTTTTGTTTAAAATGAGGAAATTATTATTTAAAAAAGAAGAAAAATATCTGCAAGTACTTCTCAACTGTAACTTGCTAGACACAGATACGAAATACAAGTATTTTAGTCCAATTTAGTTGACAGAATATTAAGCATATAAGAAAAGCAGTCAGACCCTGAAGACTGATTTTTCAGGATTTTCTAATATTTAAAACTTTACTTAGAAATATTTTTGGCTAGCTGTTTGGTAGGTGAGAGAGATACACATATCCAAAATGATCAGAGCAGGTAGCACAGCAACCAGGTAGCTTTCGAGTTGTCATTTCAGAGACCCAGGTAGCAAAATACACAGCCAGCAAGGCAGCTGGGTGCACAGTTTATTTCCAGTCTCCTTTTTCATAATAAAGACTACTTTTGTGTCATAGCAGCAACATTCATTATATCTGAAGCAGTGAAACAATGAAAACATCATCACACTGTAATTGGCCTGAGGGATGCTGGCGTGTCAGTCCTTTCAGTCAGAGGAAGATTGTGGCTCATTCCTCCAGTGATCCCCAACCAGAAACAGCTCTGCAGCTGAGAGCTCCTACACTTTTGTTACAGCTATTAGTCTGTCCCACCAGGGTTAGATATCCTAAAATGGAGTAAGCAAACTCAAAACTAACAATCAGTCATCCCTACTGGATTCCACTCTGGCTTGTAACAAATTGTGGGGTTTATGAGCAATTACAATTAAATCATTTTGTGATGAAACTGGTTTTGAGAGGCACCATAGAAACAAAACCAGCAGCATAATTCAATTTGTTTTCTCACTAAAGATACATTGTTGATCAACATTTTTCAAATCAAGGCCTTCTACCCTTGTGTCTTGTAAAAGACAGAGGACATTTCTCTAACCTCATTAAGTTCTCAACAAATACAAGAAGGAATCCTGTCTTCAGTTTTCAAAAGATGGCATATGGTGTGTTCCACAGGATTGTCAGAACTAATCTCTGAAATCTTCACCTTAAATTGGCTGACAACTGTGCTAAGCTGAAGTTATTTTTGTATTAACCCTTAGGAATACAGATCGCCAGCAAATAGTAAAACTACTAACCTTTGCAATTCCTTTTTGCTGTGGATCTGAAAAGCTCAAGGCAGTATACATGTGCCAGCCTTCAAAACATCCAGTAGGAGAGATACTAGAGCCACTTTAAAGATAGAAGCATCGAGTAACAAATAGAATAAATAGATGGCAAGAGAAGATTGCCACTCAAGGACAGAGATAATTTCCCAGTCCTAGCTCACAGCTGCAGACAATCTTGTCATTAAAGGAAGTATTTCCTAAATGTTTGCCAGACCCACTACAGTATCAGCATCAACCAGTTTGAAAATTTCTGAAATCTAACATTTTTACATTCACAGAAAAACACACACACAAGGCACTTGCTCCCATTTTGTTGACTTTTTGAAAGCTGTTCTGGTCAGGGCTCAGAAAAATACTAATTCCAACACTTCCATTGATGTAAATCAAGAATTTGATGAAACCTGGAAGATCTCTGCCTAAGCAGAGAATTAAACTGCTCTTGTCCTGAGCAAGGACCTAAAGTGAGATGCCCAAAAATATTAGGTAACATTTTTCCCCCCCTCCCACAAATCTATAAAACATCATTCTGCACTTCACAGATCCCATGGAGAAAGCTGATTAAACACTAACATAGTCAGTTATTACAGCCAGCAATCATGTAGGACAGGACTTCAGTAAAAGGAAAGATTTTTCTGTAAAGTACAGGTACAACTTCTCCCTCCATCATTTCAGATAGTCTCTTCCAGGTTTTGCTGAAGGCTGTTTCTGGCATTACTCTGTACAGCATGTGAGGCTATCTAAAAACATCAATAATATCAGTGAACACTGGCAAAATCTCTTTTAACAACACATCCAGACTTATTTTTCTCAGAAACTAGACAATATAGGCATTCTTTATCTTAGCAGTAGAGAAAAGGAAAGCTCACATCTCTAGAAATCATTTCCCTTTGATCATTTCTTGATCAGACACAAGATATTCCCTCAGCTCCATCTAGAGAAGTTGCCTTAACCCTTCCTAGATTTTCTTTGCACTAAGACTTATCACTACATACCACTGCTCCAAGGTAAAGTATTTTTTTTTTCACAAAACATTTGACTAGAAGAGAAAAGCCTTTTTGGAAGCAAGGAATATCTATTGTCCCCAAGACAATTTTCTGTTAGGTTCCTACATATTTTTATCTCTAAACCTTGCTTCTCACAGCTTCTTCCTAGCTGTATTTCCATAAACAGCTACAAGCCATACTTATTTTTGATCTGCATGTTCATTGTGCTTGACTGTAGTGTTAGAAATCACAGCCCATCTGGGTATGTCTTTTTTCTTTTTCTGACTACTGTTTACAAGAATTTGCCTCTGCATACTCCCCAAGCTGTGAATGTGGTTATTCAATCATGATACATAAAGATCATTTCAGAGATAATCTCAGATTCAACAAAAAAGTAATAGGCAAAAAGGTAGTCATTCCTTTCACGAACAAGAAGAAAAAAATCTTCAGCTGGTTTTGTTCAGGGAACAACATCAACTTAGACACAGTGTTTGGGAGACATCACTGGCATTCTCTGTGAATAGAGAGTCATCAGAGCTGGAGACTCTCTGGCATGCACCAAACATTGAGCTTGCAAGCTCCTCTAGGCAGAGAGAAAGAAACAAAGAAAACATTCAAGTCCCCTTTATATCACATACACATAAAACACAAGTGGAGGAGCAAAAATAACACCAGTATGAACCCTTCATCTAGCAGCTCATCACCTCCATGGGAACTGCTATAGCAAAGATTTCATGTCAGCTTCATATTGATCAGATGAAAATCAGTTAACCATTTTCTCCTCACAAAGATTCTTGTCATGGAACTGCAAGTACCTTAGTGTTATAGAAGTTTCTTGCTCAGTAACAGAAGAGAAGCTTTAACTTCAACAGTTCTGAAAATTAGGCCACTAACTGAGTTGTGCTGCAGCCTGTTTTCAAAACTCACTGCATTCAAAGGAATTATAAATGTCTATCTACTGTTCAAAATTTTATCTGTTGATTTTATGAGGGGTTTTTTGCAGCTGTACAGTCATCGTAACATAGGTATGCCTAGATTTTTGCAAACTTTATTTCAATTATTCCCTAAAAATTAATGATGATCTTTTGCAGAAGGCCATTATAAGCTCAGAATCTGTAGACTCTCCTACAGAGCTCTGAGAGGCATTCTCGAAAGAAATACAGACATTACTGCAGAAATTCACATCATCAGAACACACGAAGTGCTACATCTGAGAATACTATAAGGGTGCCAGATCAGTCACAATTGGCCTATAGTTAATAGCATTGCAGTGACAAGCATATGCATATATATTGAAAATTTTATATGCATACAGCAGTTATATCTTGCATAATATTCAAAACATATAAATTAATGTGTAATATAAATAATTCTCTCCTACAATGCTACCAAGAGTGGTTTCCAGTTAGACCTCATATACAGTAAAAGCTTATGCCTTTGCCAAACTGTGTACCAGAACATACAACACTATCTGGGAAGCACTGGCAACCAGCAGGTTTGCAAACATCTAGAAATCCAAGCCTGTTTTACACCAGCTACATTGGCAAAAGTGCTTTGCTTTCAAGCTGAAATTTTCACCTTTCCAGGGCAACACCACTTTCTACTCTTGATTGCCATTTCCAGATATAGGCAGAAATAGTCTTTTCTGTAGCAGGTTTACAGGAAGGTATTCAGTTCCTTTTCAAGTGAAATACAATTTTATTTTCCCAAGCAAAGCAGTGAAGTTCCAAGGTTAGGGGAAATGGTTACTTCTGGCCTTCAGTAAGGTAATGTCTGCTCTGGGAAGATAATGGCTGGCCAGGATCTGAATGTCCCAAGGTGTGTTTGTGACAGTGTCCAAAAATCACAAAAGAGTGATAAGATACAATTTCAAGGGCATCTGTAGGTCCTAGCTCACACCACCTTTCCTCCTGGTTTCTGTGGTCCAATAGGTTTTACTGTGCAACACAGTAAACAGTGACCACACTCTGGTAGGTTCAGCCTCCCCGGATGTGTCCAGCCCTCTTTAGGTGGGGAAGCAGCTCTGTAAAACAACAGTGCACTCCTATATGGGCACACAGCTGCCATAAACACACACAGCCCAGCACCAGGGGACACTCTCCTTCCTCCCTCATCACATTTATACTCCTCAGTGTTTCATCAAAATGTTCATCTTCATGTCCAGAGCATATTTAGAATTCTCCTAGCTGGATACAGAAGAGCAGGATGCCACACACATATCTGCTGCCTTCTCTTGACTTTTGGTTCAGCAAAACTTTAATAAATTTAAATAATCATGACATTAACATGAACAGTTGCCACCACTATAGTGCTTCCTCTCCTTGTACCTCCATCAGGTATTTTTAACACATAGCATCTCTGAGATGAGGACTAATTATTGCTTTGTGTTTTCACTCCAACATGATTGAGCCATTCTTACTAGCATTTAAAATAATAATTGCATACTTGTATAAATTGCCACAGAGATAGTTCAGGCACAACTACTTTTCTTCAGTGCATGTTAAAAAAAAAAATCTCACTTTACAGTCATTTGGAAAACAAGATACAGCATTGAGGACAATACAAATTGGCAATTTTATATAGATAGAGATATAGAGATATAGAGATGTAGCGATAGACAGACAGATAGATAGACACATATTTAAATCCCTGCCTAAAACATTCAAGGACCTTAGGTGAACTTTTCATGCCTAATTCTGTTCCTATCTCAACCAGCTCTCTAGTGAATAGAGAAAACAATTAAATAAAGCTCATGGAGGCAGCCTTGAATTTTGGCTTTAAGATTAAATAATAAAAATTGCATGGAATTTCTTATCCACTATTTGGGGTTTAATTAGATTAACATTTGCAAGATATAATGTCATTTAGTCTAGACACCTCATCTGATCTGGCCTCAAGTATCACAGACACAACCAATTCCATAACGTTTTCTAAGGAAGCGGATTTTTGCCTGTAAAATAAGCAAAAGTGTTGGTAGTTCCAGGTTTACCCAATACATCATTTAAAGGGTGGCATACATTAATGTGACATGAGCTTTCCATTGAGCTCATGATAGAAACATTTCCATGTTCACGCATCAGTGTGTCAAATTCCTTTCTAGTTTTATCAACAACATTCATTGTTCTCTCCATCAGACCATGAAGAGTCGTGCTGGGTTAGTTTGGGGTTCTCGTAAAGCAAAGAACCTGAGAAAAAGTGGATAATTTGATTTATGTAAATATTAAACTAAACAAAATGATGATGAGTCAGTTAAGGTGACACAGGTTCTTACATTAACCTGCCTCGGCAACTCAAGAGGAAGAAAAGCTGCACCACGAAAATCAGCTGTAATTGTTTAATGTGGATGAAAACCAACAATTTGGAACTGATCACTTAACTCACAGTTAGTGTGCAGTGTCAATGTGCGGCACCTATATGAGACAAAAAAGGCAAAAAATCTATTTTTTGGTCTAGCGATTGTTTAGAGAAATGAAGTTTAAATCAGAATTTAACATCTTAAAAATGCCAACTCAGAATATAAACGGTTTAATATGTAACTGTACTAAATACCTCAGTATTTTCAGGGAGCAGGAGTATGTTTGCTTAATTTCCTGGGATGTTATTAGGACATTAAAATTGCCTGGGAAAGCATAATTGTGCCCACTCGCACGCATCAGTAACATCATCGTATGAAGATCTTGCACATGGCACACACTTCTCTGCCAGCTCTGTTTTGAGTTTATGAAACTTTTCATGGAATTCAGCTAACTCTGGGAATAAGTCCATAATGAGTAGCACAAATGTGACAGATAAGAGGCAGCAAAGGGAGATGCACCGTGGGCCAGCCCTGCGTCCCTACCACTGATGAGCACAGTCTGCCCACGGTACCCCCCAACACTGCTCACAGGCAGAGGAAATTAAAAAGTTGAATTTAGGCTGAAGGGAAGAACAAAGAACAATATGCCTGCAGCCCATGACTCATTCAATATCACTACCCCCAGGCCAGCAATGTTGGGGAACATTGCTACAGGCAGTGTTTAATGCCATCGTTAATATGCTTAGCATAAGCTTTTTTTTTTATTATTTGATTATACTGAGTGAAGGCTTTTTATTTTTTAATTAAAAATAATGGAGCAGAGTGTCCAGAACTCCAAAGAGTCTTTCCAAATAAAACACAGCTCTAGTGACAGTCTCTAAGATTTTCTAACACAGTGAAATAAGGTAATTTCAGTGCCATTTGAAAGTGACACTGGCTGCAGAATCCTGTTCTGTCTACCCCCCAGAAAGAAGCTATGGAAAATCTCCAGGAAAATTTGCTCCCCATTCAGAGTCACAGGAGTAAACACCACTTAGATTCTAGGTCAAAAACAAAAGCTATTGGTTTTCTCTGATTTTCGACGAGCTAATTTAGAGGTGTCACATTGATAAACAGAATACACGAGAGTCTGGCTGGGTACAGCACTGGAGTTGATGCCCTTACTTCTCACAAATAATTGAAAAAATACAGGATTTTCCATTTAGACAATATAGTTTAATTTCACAAAAATTGTAGTCCAATAATAAGCAAAAGAAATTTAAAAAATAAAACCCACATCACCAAATTTTAGGAAGGTTTCAATGTGTAGAAAAATAAAAGGAAATATGTTTTTTTGCTCCCTTCCTCTACTCACCAGATCATTTATACTCTTCACACAGTGTGACAGAGCAGTACCTTAATAAGTGGAATAAAATTGTTTTAAAATTTATTTCAGTACAGAGTAGGTATGACTAGGATACAAACTCACCACAAGTGGTGGTGCCCACATTCTGCAGAAGAGAAGGGACTCTTCACAGATGATTGCTTGACCTTCACAGGTGGTTAAAGAATATGTTAGACCCCTTTCCTACCCACATGTTTTGTTCTCCCTATCATTCTTTCTTTGGCTGTCATAGCCAATAAAAACAGAGAACTTCAGGTTAAACAGCATTCCCAGTTATTAAAGTGAGATGGCACATATTGGGATTAAGGCAATGAATACAGGCTTGTAGTCCCCAAGATTTTCAAATATAGTACCTAGAAATCATGAGAATGTGTGTGAACAGATTCTCACATAGGGACATATGCACACAAGAGTGAAGGTGATACCTGAAACACCATGTGACTTTCAGAATTAATAGGATTTGACCCTTAAAAGAAAGAGAATCATTCTGTGGGGGAAAAAAAGTGTGACACTGAAAATACAATTCCAAGCTACAACCACCAAAGCTGCTCTTGATAACTGTTATGTTCTCTTCTCTGTGTATACGACCTGTAGAGTCTCTCCAGAGACACTCACCTCATGGGGGGCTGTAAGTTGCTCTCCAGACTGAGCAGACACCCCTGCTCTGTGTGACCAGCCACGTGTGCTGCTTCAGGAGCTTCATTTGAGACACACAGACACAGAGACCAGAGGTGACTGTGCCAGGTAAGCTGCTTTTGGGGCTTACACCTGGCTACTTACAATCTGCCCTGCTTCTGCCTTCCCCATTCCAGCAACCATCACATAGGGAAGAATGTAAAAGGAGAAAATCCCTGAAACCTACAAAAGAAAAACTAACAAAATAACCAATCTATTTCTACAGTAAAGCAGGTGGAAAGGGAGGAGCCTGAGACAAGTTCAGCCACCCTCGACATTAGCCACACTCAGCATGCTAGCAGAGCCACTGTCTGATTCTCAGGAGTGCTCAGATGCAGAAAAGACTTGTCAGATTGCCAGCAGCTGCAGGAAAAAGACCAGACCCTCTCCTCCCTCAAAATGTAAGGATGAGGGAATCAACCCTCCAAGACAGGTTCCTTTGCTGTCTAAAATCCTTCCACTCCAAGTACTAGGAATAAATGTTGTATTTTAAGAATCTGTTTAGATGAAGTGCATGGAAATTATTTTTGTAATCAGATTCTGAAATGTTTGGGGTTTTTTCCCACATTGATTTAAGAGCTAATATGGGCCTCTTCAAGTGAAATATCAGGTATTCATATGCATTACTCAGCAGACATTAGAAAAGCAAAAAACTAGCAAAATGCAAGCAAATTTGTATTGAGGTACATCAAGAGACACTTAAAAACCTATTTCAGCATGAGATGGAGAGAATTTTAGTATTTTAAACAAACTTTAACATCCCATTCTTCTTCTGTTCTCAGAAAGAAAACTGCAAACTATTCCCTGCAGCCAGAGAGTCTGCTCTGTTAAGAGTTTTATGAGACGAAGCATGATTTAAAATGGAACAGTCTTTTTTTCTCCATATAATTTTCTGTTTCTCCCCATTCTCTGTCTATCCCATAACTTCATTTTTAGATGCAGTTTTCCCTTGAATTGGATTTTAGATACTCATCATTACAATTCTGTTAAGTAAGACTGCAAGCACAAATGCTCCTCTCAGTCAGGAAAATATGTCTTATGACAAGTAAAATTTTAAAGATGCTTAGTTTTCAGGTAGCATCTTTGCTTAGCTTTTAAAAATTACCAAAAAAAAAAAAAAAAACACCCACCACTAAACAAAAATTCCATTACTCCTGAAAATCCAGCCTATAAATGGATCCACTTTGTTCAAGGATCTCCAATCCCCTGTTGACACAATAATCTTTCATGATCCTTCAGTTTCCAACATGTGCCACAAAACCAATCTCATCTTTGCCATTTTTAATCATTAATAATGTTCTAGCATTAATCATTCCTTGACAATAGATGAATGATGCATCTGCATGGATTTTGAAGAAGAAGTTTGAATCTTCATCAGCTGCAAGGTGAGTCCTCCTCTCCCAAAACCTGTCATCTTATTGGTCCTAGGCTGAGTTAGATGATGTCTTTCAACAGACAAGGATTCACAGCTAGCACTAGTAAAGCAAATCCCTTGGCTCCTCTCCCTCTCATAAGGACAAGAATAAATCAGCTCTCCCCTAAGACTCTGTTCATTATTAGCCTCTGGAAGCTGGTTTTCTCAGCTTTACCTTCCTTACAAAAGTTGTAAATTGATAAGATATGTCCCTGTAAGATGATAAATCCTAGCTGCACTTCCCTTTAAAACAAAACTGTCCCTTAAAATGCATGAAATGGCACAAGCACCTTTACCCTTTTCTTCCAGACAGTGAAATACTCCAGGCCAAAACCACTCAGAAAAACCAGGTATTAGGGTCTAGGCAATATCTCCATTGTATGGGAGAAGGACAGGCAATGCTGGCAGAATAACTGTCTGATTCTCAGGAGTGCTCAAAAGAAGAAAAGACTTGTCAGATTGCCAGTGGCTGCAGGAAAAAGACCAGACCCTCTCCTCCTTCAAAATGTAAGGAGAGTTATGTCTCATAAATAGCATTTTTTAAGGGCAAGGCTATAAGGAAACTTTAGCCAGGGACATATTTTAGGTACTCCAACAGTGATAAAATATTATGATTAATACCTAGAGCAATGTTCCAGCATGCATCACACTCCATTGAAACACCTTTTATTACCAAAATATTTACCTTTATTCTGATCATCCCCTATTAATGCAGGGGAGGGGTTCAGCATTTGCTTCATTTTCAGCATTTATTGTATTGTAATATTCCCCTTTAATAATTGGATTTGAGATGAAGCATAGAATAATATTTTGAAAATTACTCCACTTCAAATTATTTTTTCTGCCTGTCAGGGCTCTTTGGAAGTCTAAAATCATCAGACCTGTAAATCATTATATTGCATTGTTCTGAAATCACAGATTTCTCACACCTCTCTTTTCTCTGCAGGTCATACACCTACAGTGTTACAACCATTCCCTAAAATAGCTTGTGCTTCTGTTAAAATGTGTTTTCCACAGAGAAAGGCTCCAAATTCAGAATAATAAAAAAACCCTCTGAAAACTGACTTTTCTCTCTTGATTAAAAGGCAAAATATTTGAGCAAATATTTACTACTACCTCGTCTCCAGGTTTTCTTAGTGAAACTACAGCAGCCCCAGCAGGCAGCCAGCTTTAGCTTCTGGCACCTTGCCTGCATGGGTTTTTCCCTGACAAGCTCTGCAGCAGCACAGCAGCTCACCAAGGTGGGCAGAGACCAGCACTGCACACTGCTCTCAAGAGGGCAGGCAAATCGTTTCAGTCACTGTGTTTGAGTAGTAAAGCACTGAAAGGATATTGCTGAAGGAAAATCAGGGGAACGCTGATATAAAGGTCAAAGTGCACAAATTGATATTCCAGAGAGAAGCTAAGATGATTTTACCTAATGCTGTGTTAATAAGGGTGGAATAGATACCAACACTGTTTGCAGCTTACATAAATAAAATTGTGTGTGGTACTTGGTAAAGTGGGGGGTGTTAAAGTTTCACTTATGCTTTCTCAGGGAGAAAATGCAAAGTCAAAAACCTTTTGTATGATAGCTTCATAAAACACGGTCACAAACCTTTTGTACAGTAGCTTCATAAAACACAGTAAAAATCCTTTTGTGAGATAGCTTCATTAACATTAAAAACATGTAAGAGTATGACATTCCTCTTGTACAGGGAACAGCTACAAAGGTAGTAACCCTCACCTCCTGAACATCACTTTGTGTTACTTGATAGCAAACCCCTGTGGAAAGCACATTAAACAATATTAGCATAGAGCTTCCTGCTTCACAGAGAGCAGAATCTCCTCACAGTGACTAGAGCAAGTAGAAGAAAAATGATGTCACAAAAGGTGACCTCTGAACAGTCTTATAGAGAGGTGATAATATAAACCTATTCTCCCAAAATAGAACCGCACACCAATTGCAGTTACTGCCTAAGGAGGATTAGTTCAATTCTCCCGTAGCAAGGAGAAAGTGTTTTGTTTAAATTTAAGAAACTACAAATTAAGAAATATGATTATACTAGGAAAAATTCAGTTTTGTGTGACCTTTCCCATTGACAACAAGGTATGAGTAATCTATAGAAACACCAGTCTTGTCATATCAAGCAGTGCATAGCAGCATTAATGCTGAAGACCTTCAAGACTCCCTAATGATAAATGGCTGCATTGTGGTAGAACTAGTTAGCATGCAGAGTGCCAAAATACCTCGAGAGTCAAAATATTCCCAAAAATATATATCACCAAATTTGGAAAGTTTTGAATAGTAAACACAACAGATTTCCTACAAAAAAATCAAGCAGTCGAAGGCAGTCTTCAATTTTATTGGGTAATGGGGTTGATTTATTTTTTTAGAAGCAGTAAGAGTACAAATTAATACAAGTTTTAGTCAATAAAATGCTGGTTTTATAGTCTATAGAAATGCTAAACTTATAAACTTTGAGGATTTATACATAAATAAAGATGAAGCTCAGAAATAGGCACAGCATTCTTTCATTCCTGATTAAGAATATTTAGGAGTCTTAGAGCCAAGTGAATGACAGATTTTTCATAAATTCAAGTATTCATATCTTCCTGAAACTTTTACATTAAAATTGTTAGTTATTGATACATACTTTTGCTTTCCAGAGTTAAAAAAAAGGGGAAAAAAAAAACCTCAACAGGATGGTTGTCCTAATTTTCCCCTTAACAAAAAAACATTGTTAAGGGATGTTGGGACCAGCAGTCACCTCCAGCATCTCCAGCCCAGGGCTCAGTCCTGGTCCCTGAGGCCCATCCCAGTGGTGGGAACCCACGTCTGTGCCCAGCCCGAGGGATGTGGCTGCTTCTTTTCCAGCTGCAGATTCAACCACCAGCAAAGCTGCTCACACGTCCAGAGACACTGACAGGGCAGGTCACACAGGCTGCCACAGCCAGGTGCTGCCTTCAACACCTACAGAGCTCATAAAACACAAACCAGGCAGCCAAGTGCCCTCCTCCTCTTCAGCTGGTACAGACAGGAGGGCACTGGTGAGAGCACAAAGCTCTTTGTCCACCCCCAAGTCCCAGCACAGCCCCTCTGTCTGCCCAGTGTCCCTGCCCCCATCCTGGGCCCTCCTGCCCTCCCCACAGGTTCCCCCTGGCCGGCTGGTCCTGCGTGGGGTTTGCAGTGCCCACAGGCAGGCACACCTGCTCTGACCCCCCCTGCCCCTCCAGCTGTGGGCACTGAGCCCCCACTCACTGCTCCTGCCACACTGGTGGGAACAGGACCTCCCCTCCCACTCCCGTGGGTGGCACAGAGATGCCACTGGCTCAGTGGGTGGCACAGAGATGCCACTGGCTCAGTGGGTGACATCACAGGCCAGGGGAGCCCACAAGCCCAGTCTGATTCCAGCTGCTCCAAATCCATTCACACTGCACCCCAGCAGCTGGCACCTGGTCTTTGCAGCACTCACACACTGAGATTTATCAGAGAATCTTTAAGACACAATCTAATCAGAAAATCAGGCAGACTGTGGTGATCAGCATAGGGTTCAGTCAGGCAAACATACTGACCAGCTTTGTTTTACAAGTGACCAACACCTTTTTAATCCCTTTCTGTCTATATCCACATTGTTCCTCTTTGACTCCCTTCCCCTGCACCTACCCCCACCAGTCTGGGCAGTACCACTGACCCTTTGCAGCATCCTGGACCCTCAGGTTTACAACCTTATCAGTTTTTAAATGCCTGCTTGTTTGCAGATAGCTCATTATTTTTCATTTGCTCCTTGTCTTTGTCCTGTTATGTTTGTCTGCCAGGCCTGCCTCTGTATTTCAGTTACTGCTTCCCTCTTCTTTTCATCACATTTGACAAGGTCCTTGACCAGATGATCTTACAGAAATAAGTGTTCCCATGTTCCCCACACTATCAGTTAGTTTGACATACCTCTACATACTCCCACATGGCCTTACAAACTGCTGATTGAAGTGAAATCAGGTAAAAAATACAATTCAAGAGTATCCATGGATAAATTGCCATGGGAGCTTTCCACCTTCTTGTCTTGCTTCTGGTGTTCTCAGGCAAGGACTACATTCATACTCTTGTAGAGAACTTATATTCTCTGCATTTACAAAGCAGCTCCATTTTATTTCAATGGATCCTCCAGGAAGGACATTTATACTCAGCATGAGTAAAGGATGCATTCAACTCAAACCACAAAGCAGATTATACTGCAACAAGCCAACCAGAGAAAAGAAAAAAAAGGTCTAGATGGTCCGCAAACCAAAGATAACATGTAGTCAACAATTCTACTTTCTATGAGGAGGGAAAAAAAATTACACTCTCTCCAGCTTTAAGGAGAGGCTTGCAAGCCAGTGCTATAATTGCTTTACTGTCTTTTTAAACCACTAAAAATGTAGAAAGCTTTTGGTAAAATGTAGCAAAGCTTTGAATAAAAGGGAAATGTTTCTTTCCCTCATGTTTCAATATTTACATTTATGTGCCCACTTTACACCCCCCACCTTGCAAAGAAGGGCAACATCAGTCTCAGGAGTAGCACTACAAAATAGTGTTACACCTCCCACAACACCAACCCTCCTACAAAATCCAGAACAAATGGTAAGCACTGAGAAGATTTTTTTTCTGAGTAGTTTTCATTTAGGAGTAGCAATAACACAGTCATCATGGGTGGAGAGGGAGCCTAACAACGTGGGCAGTGAAAACACATCCTAAACAGATGAAGTAGTGTCACTAAAGCTGGGGAAGGAAGAACATGAACAACCTTGGAATTCTCTACCCCTCTCCACAGCTCCAAAAAGATTTTCTAGACTTAAAATGTCTGACCTTCTAAAGAGTCTAATTTAATCCTCCCTCCTCCTGAAAGATTTCATTGCCCCCTTTTTTCCCCCTGTAATCTGAAGTTCAGAAACAGTGTCAGAAGGACACAAGAAATTACGCTTAAAATATATTACACTGGCCAATTAAAAAAAAAAATTATCCAATGTTTAAAAACTCTTGGAATTAGAGGGAATTAGATGGAATCTAGGGTGGAGCTTTTGCTGAAGTGTTTGTCTAGGTAACCATCAGAAGGGCTCAATGCTTCTATGCTCTTACAATGCACAGAGCAGTTCACGCTTGTGTATTTCAGCCTGAAAGAACAGCTTCCTTACAAACATGTCTGAAGTGTCCCATCCCCCTGTTTAACATGCATTTTGTGTTACAATTTAATTCCTTCATATGCAAAGAATTTGACATAGCACTGTTGGAAAGATTCGCTCTTCCCCCAACCCCAACCCCTCCTAGGAAACTATACATGCACAGCAGTTCATACTCATACATGTTACCTCAAAGTCGCTTCAAGTATCAGCATTTCGTAGCAATTATACTTTACAAGAAATTCTGCAGCTTCTAATTGAGCCAGGCACTTTTCATAAAGGAAAACACTTTATTATTTTTTCCCCTTTAAAAAACACAGCTTATGAATTCTACCTGTTTACTGATACATTTGACACTATTGGAAAAATAAGGTAGCTGATTTAGGAAACAAGAATTAGTCACACTAGGGAGATATATATCATTAACCATTTTTTGTTTCCTAATCTGTTCTTTGTGTGCCGTAGATAGAGCAATTCTGCCACCTAGAGTAAAATCCAGGTCCAAGATAAAAAGATTTTGTTCAACATACACTGTCTGCTTAATTAATTTGAAATGGAAGAGATACCTTTTCTGGCAGATAATTAAATGCAAATAGTATGGGTTTATTAACTTATTTTTTTAAAGCATGCTACAAAATATTTGGTCGGCTGCTTTCTATCAAAATCGGTAGCATTACCAGAGAACCAGGTGAAATATATAATAAATACAGTTGAGATAATTTACATTTTTATTGGCCCTTTCATTACACACTTCTCCAAATATTTCCACAACTTAACATAGTTATGTTTTCCCATATAAATGGAAGAGAATTCCCTTAGCAAGGTTTTAAATTTAGGAATTAGTCTATTTGGGCAAATCAGAAAATTAAGAAAATTATAATCCAGTTGAGCATAAAAATGGTTCATTCATATATATATGTGTATGTATATATATATGTTATATTTCCAAATATTTCTATGTTGGAGGCCAAAAACTGCTACCAGTTGATAATAAAACACTCTCTGTTAGCTGGGAGGGAAGAAGTAAAGCAATGGCAAGGCAAAGCAATTCCTTACATAGAGCTGATGATCTTTAGTTTATGTAAAAGCCAGGATTTTAACATCTCATTATTATGAGCTAATGCATCTACATCCAGTTGTCTTGCTCACAAGAATGAAGAACTTATGACTCCTCAAATCAGAATCTGTGGTTTTAAAGATTTTGATAAATTTAAAGCAATAAATCATCCTTTTCTAGGGGCTGGAAGGACATATGCTGAGCTCTTCCATGAGCAGTTATGTCAGAGTACCAAATATCACATAATTTTTCCTCTAGTGACTTAAATACATTTGTCATCATGGTAGATGGAGATTTGCTTGCAACTAAAAAGACTAACAATATTATTTTCGTCCTCTATTTTCTCTCTCTCAGTCAGAGGAGAACACCCTATAAAAGGTATGCAAGGTTAATCCCTTGGCTTACCAAGCATTGGCTGAAAAGGCAGGGACAATAATTCCCTTCAGGGGCAGGTATTTGATGTAACCTTCAGATCACAAAGTCTTTAAAAATTTGTTTCTAGAAGCCAGGAGAGTTTGCCAGATAAAGCCTCTGTCTTTTGTGCAGATCTGTTCCTTGAACACCTGCTACTCCTGAAGCTGAGAGAGTGAGAGAACAGAACCTTGGCACGACCCTTCCTGGCCATCCTCACGTGGTTGCTCTTGTGATAAAATAAGCACCAAAAATTAGTTGCTGCTGGAATTAAAAATAGCCTCTGCTTATTGGCAATAATATGTTGCACTGAATGCACATAGCACACTTCATCTGAGGATCTAAGTGTTTTGCAAACATTAATTAAGCTCTGCACTGCTATTATGATTCACAGAATGCCATTATCACACCCAAGGGATGCAGGAAAGAAAGCCATTGAAGCAAAGTATAGGGAAGCAAGCCCTTGAAAGCACAATGATTCCATTTCAGATCACATCAACCTACATGCTTCCCAGAATAAAGCAAATAAAGTCAAGCATTGCTCAGAACAGAGCAGTTGATTTTTATGTGATTTATGAAGCATAGATACTTTTAAAAAGGACTGGTTTCTTCTGACCTTTCTTCTTTTTCTTGTCATTTACAGGATTATACATTATTAGCATTTTCCAGTCCTACTATTATTTCTGTATACTCTGTTATCTTCCTAACCTTGAATACATTCACCTTTCTTTTCAAATCTGCTAGTCTCGACCTACTTCCAATCATTTGACCTTTGAGTATCACATTTCCTCCAAACACCCTATCCCTCAAGTTCTTTCACTTGACATTTCCCTCCAGAAGTCAGAGAACATTTTTTCTCTCTCAACCTTTAGCACATTTTGCAATACTGCACTGATCATTGCTGGCTCCCTGGGGAGCAAATCATTTTCTATTGCTAGGAGCCAGGAGTAAATAGGCAGAGTGGATCTTGGGAGCTGAGAGCAGTAAGCACTCATTGTCCACCACCACATCCTTTCAGCTCACCTCCATTACAGCAGAAACACACTGAAGGACAAGTTCTGAGCTTCAATAACTGGTGTGCTCTGTGTTGTGATAGGTCTTTATAGCATCAGTCACGTTATCAACAAGCAGCCAGGATGACTGAGAGCTTCTCTGAAGTGCCTGTGCACCAACACTGTGCAGACACGAGGATTGGAGGCCTGCACACAGCTGGCAGGGCTACGAGCTCCCTGGGACCATGGAACATGGTGGGGTAACTTACACAGCTTCTGCAAGGGCTGAAGGTGATGGTGAAGAGGTGAAGTTGCCCTTGAAGCAAGAGCACTGCAGGGAGTAGGCAAGAGTCCTGCCTAGGGCTGAGTGATGATCCAGCTGACAGCTCACAGGCGCAGAATCTGTTCTTGGACCAAAGCTGGTAGTGCTGTAGTGAAGGTCTGCCACCAAGCACCTGCTCATGCAGGCTTTGGTCACCCCAATATCTGGTGGAGGGACAGTACAGCAGAGCACAAGTAACTGAGCACATTTCAGGAGTGCATTAATGGTGACTTTCTGACACAAGTGATCAACCAGTCAAAAAGGAGATGCTCTGCTGGACTTTATCCTTGCACAGAAAGAACAATTAGTCAGGGGTGTTGTGATTTAATCCCCACAGGCATCTCAGCCCCATACAGCTGCTAACTCACTACCCTCTGCAGAGCACTGAGTGAAAGAATTAAAAGAGCAGCAAAGGTGAGAAAAATTGTAGGTTGAGGTAAAAACAGGGAGGGGGGAAAGGGAAGGGAGAACAAAAAGAAAAAATTTGCAAAAACAATTATTTAGCACCAGCCAACTAATGTCCAACTAAATCCCTGAGCAATAGCAACCCCTGGAAAATTCATTCCCAGTTTTATTGCTGAGATTGTTATGGAATCTCCCTTTGGTCAGCTGGAGTCAGGTGTCCCAGCTGTGTGCTGGCCCAGCCTTGTGTCCACCTCCAACCTCCTCACTGCAGCAGTCAGAGTGAGAAACAGAGAAGGCCTTGATACTGTGTTAGCATTGTTCAGCAATAGTGAAAATATTGGTGTGTAATCAGCATCACTTTTGTCACCAGTCCAAAACACAGCACTTAACAGGTACTTTCTGCACCAGTACAGAAATTAAACCCATCCCAGCCAGACTTAGTACAGGGAGTGTGAAGGCTGGGGGCAATCATGAGTTGTGCAGCTCAGGATCAAGAAAGTAGAGGACAAGGCAAATAGCAAGACCCTGCACTCCAGGAAAGAGTACTTTTGGTTCCCTCAGGGACTTGCTTGGAGAAGCCACATGGAATATAGTTCTGGAGAAAAGAATGGGGCAGCTGTTCGATTTTTTTTCAAGGATCAAGCCCAAGATGTGTCTCTCTCAATGTGCAGAAAGGATTCCTACACAGATGAACAGGGAGCTCCTGACAAAACTCATCTATCAAAAGGAAATAAGAGATAGCAAGGACAAGTGGTCCAGGAAGAACACAGACACAGTCCCAAGTGTGTAGTAATGGAGTTAGATATATCAAAGCCCATCTGAAGCTGAACCCAGTGAGGGATGCAAAAGGCAATATAAAGGGCTTGTACAGGCATATCAGAAATTTAAGGAAGATTAGGGGCAGTGTGCTGAATGGGCCCTATATTGGCGGTCAACACAGATAAGGCTGCCTTCTACATGATGGTCCTTCCTAGCAAGATCTGCCCATCAGAAATCTCAGGTTTTTGAAATCAGTGGAAAAATCTGGAGCGGAGAAAGCAGTCAGAAGATAAGAGATGCACCCACTAGTGCTGAGGAAGCTGGACAATGTCACTGTGAGACCACAATCAATGATCTTAGAAAGGTCCAAGTGATTGAAGAAGGAAGGAGGACTGGAAGACAACAAGTGTCATCTTCCAGAAGGGCAAGGAGGAAGATCTGAGAAACTACAGGTCAACTGGCCTCACTTCAAACCCTGGCAAAGTGGTGCACCAAATAATGCTGGAAGCTATTTCCAAGCACACAAAAGGTTATGAGTCAGCATAAACTTACAGAGCTGGAATCACACCTGAACAGCCTGATAGCCTTCCACAATAAAGTGATGAGCTCAGTGGGTGAGAAGAGAGTTATGGATGTGATTTATCTTTGCTTCATCAAGGATTTTGACAGACTCATAACTTTCTTATAGATAAACTGACAAAATACAGACTAGGTAAGAGGATAATAAAGTAGATTGAAAACTGGTTGAACTGCCAGGCTCAGATGGTTGTTGTGATAAGCAGTACAAAGCCTGGCTGAAGGACAATCACTAATGTAGCCGAGGTTGATACTTGGGCCAACAGTGTCTAACATCTTCATTAATGAACTGAAAGATGAAACAGAGCATGCCAACAGAAAGCTTGCAGATGACAAACATTGAGGAGAAGTGCCTCATACACCAGATGCCTATGTTGCTTTGCTGCCATTCCAAGGGACTGCAACAGTCTGGAGAAATAAACAAACAGAAACCTCACGAAGATCAGGGAAACCAAATGTAGATCCATGTATTTGGGAAGAAATAACCCCGTGCACCAGCACAGGCTGGTGGGCAAATGGAAGGAAAGCAGCTCTGCAGAGAAGGGCTGGGGGATCCTGGTGGACAAGGAATTGAAATTGAGTCACTCTGTACCCCTGAAATATTCAGGAAGGACTAGGCAGAGCCAAGCAAGCAGGGAGAGGAAATGATACCTCCAGTGCTGATACACATGACCGGTGCTGTGACCAGCCCTGCACTCCCCAGCACAGACAAACTGGAGCAATTCCAGCACAGAGATACTGTGGAATCTCCATCTGTGGAGATACACAAAACCAAACTGAATATAGTCCTGAACAACCTGCTGTAGGTAGCCCTGCATTGAGCAGGGGTGTTTAGACTGGACAGTCTGCAGTGGTTCCTTCTGATCCTAAAGGTTCTGTGACTCTGATCCATATTCTGGTGACGGAATAAGATGTAAGTAATTTTTTTTTTTTTTTTAAAAAGAAACTGACTTTCCCCCAATATTTTTCAAACTCAACATACAGCAAGAGATGAGATTGTCAGACACTCTCATACACTACTGTAATCCACCAGCTGGTTAAACCTGCAGACATCTCACCCACAGTAAGAGCTCAGAACACTTTTGAAACACTAGGTGGGCTCACTGAGCACGCTGAATTCCAATTAAGACAAACTAAGCCACTTTTTCAAGAACGGAAACATAAACTACAGAAACAGGAACTATGCTTTAGCATAATACATTTATGTTGTCAGCTAATGAGCAGAAATGAGAGGACAAGCTTGAACATTCCTCTCTCCTATTTGTGTGTACTCCACTAACATATACAGGGTTTTAGAATAACCAGAAGACAGATGTGAAATACATAGAGTGCACTATTGAAAGTATTTTTGATGTTTTCATACTACTTAGGTTTTACATTCTCAGTACTCCTGAGTCTTTTCCATTTCCCCATCATGTCACTTTATCAAAGTCCCTGTTTAAGATGAAGGAAGGTGAAACCTGCTTTTTATAATACACTCCTTCCTGGATTTTCATTTTACTTTCCATTCACTCCTCCCCACACCCCCCATCCTCCAAAATATGAATAGGTTAGAGTATCTTGAGCGACAGAGGAGACTTTAATGTAGCTTTGAAAACCAACATTTCTCTTTGCAAGAAAAAATGCTTGGCTCTCAGAAGATTTATCCCTTAATCTGGTGAATTACTAATATCTAGAATTCAAAATAGTACTTTTAATTAACAGAAGCTTAACATTCATTCAACCCCTTGCAAGAAGCCAGTCACTATTGCCTTTGTTTTACCAAACAATTGAACAGTCTAATTAAAAGTCACAAAACAAATAAGTGACAATGAGAACTAGATTTCACTTCTGAAGCTTAACTAAATGCATTATGTTATCTATTTATATTCATTAGAGCAAAGATCTGAAGGCACTACCTTTGCTGATTCTCACCTTTGAAGAGCCAGAAGACAAAAGAAATCTTTCACTTCAAAGTGAAAATAGACAAAACAACAGAATTTTTCACTTGAAAGATTCATTGCTCTATGGTATTAGCCAGAATTTATATGAATATTTAGCCATCTATTTATTTTATACATACATATGTATGTATACATATATAAAAATACACACACACACACACACACACACACACTAGCTGAAGTTGAGCTTGAAGTAGACAATGTCAATTTTCTTTTAAGGAAACTTTTGGGGTTTGGAGTTTTTGGGGGGTTTTTTCCCCTGTCACCCTACTGTGAAGATTGCCATGCTAGGCAGTAGCTACTTCATCTATACAGAACCTGGTTGAGTTGCTCAGGGTTGAGTCCTATCAGGTACAGCCCCCAAATCACACAAAGCACAGCCAGCAGCAGCCTAGGCAGATCAAATACAAAGCTGGGGTTCAGTGGGAAACTTCAGCTGGGACTGCTTTATCTGGATCCTGAAACAGAAAGAACAAAGTCCTACCAGTTCATTAAAAGAAGCTTTGAAATTCCTGTAGTTTTGTCAGGTATTTCCAGAGACACATAAGATGAAGAGGGCTGTAAAAAGTTGTATAAGGTTCATGAAGCAAACTTCCTCCCAGTTCAGAGCAAGACATTACCGTTATGTGCTATCACTAAAAAAACCAGGGAAATAAACACCACACAACCTCATTTCCACTAAAGACAGGTAAATGACTTGCAGTAGTGCAGAATATAAGTAATAATAAATTATGTTCTTCCACAGTGAGACTGCAGCTTGTTTTTTACACAATAAGCATTTTCTGTATATTTCTACAATCCAGTTCTACAGTGTTGTGGAAAGAAAGCGCAACTAAAGACTCAGTAATTAAGATTTTAGTTGCACTTCCAGCAGGACTTAGCAAGAAGCTGACCATATCATACTAACAGGGATGTGGGCAGAAGAGGAATAGAAACATTAGTAATAATCTAATTGGAAAACGTTATTTGGAAGAAATTCCCAAGCTAACTTGCATGAGCTATAATTTCAAGGTAGCAAGTTGATGCCACTATTTAAGTGTTTTCAATTTATAGGATGATATTTTAAACCAACTTAAAACCCACAGGTGTTGATAAATCTTTCTGGTGTCCATACCAGTAAGCTAAAATTGAAGGAGCAAGGAAGCTTCCAGCTATAGATCCACAATCCAACAGTATTTTCCTGAAAAGAAATACCGGTGTGATCTCTGAATTCCTGCCATTTCTGTTATTCTCTATCCCCCAAATTGCCCATTGCTCCAATTTCACCCTACAGTACAGTACTGATCAAAGCAGGTGTCCCTTGCTGACTGCAAAGTTAGCTCTTACAAGTGAAGTTACTATTACAGCAGCTAATGATGCTGCAATCCCCTCTTATGTAGAAAAGCATCTCAGTAGGACACACAGATTTCCCTAAACCTTCAGCAGGAAAATTGTGAATGTGCTGTGTCATGAGCACAGCACTAAAACAGTCATTCACTAGTGCAAGACCCCGAAGAAAAAAACAGGAAACAGCCAATGTTTTGGCAGAGTTCAGGCTGCACCTAAAGCAAGGGAACTAGCTGTTTAATTTCCAAGCCTTTCTGTTCAAATCAATGTCTCACTTCTCCCAGACAGGGAATACAGTGAAAAGTAAAAGGCTTTTTTCACAAAAAGCTAAGAAATTGAGCTGTCTGCCCAGCTTATGTAATTCTTTGCAGAGAAGTCATCCTCTAATGTGAATACTAATTTTCCCTTGTGAAAAGGAGCAGCAATAATAATCAACAAGTTGAATGCTAGCATATTTGCAACCTAACTGTCAAACCAAAATGTGTGAATTACAGTGCTGCTTTCTCCACTGATGTTCGAAATCTAACATATGCCAGTTCACACAGTGCTTGGAGATGGAGAGCATCTTTAAAGATGTGGAAAACATACACCCCCTCCTTCCTCTGGAACAAAAGAAGAAAATAAATGTTTGGTTGTACTGCAACAAAAAAAATCAATCATAGCTCTTTGATAACAGGTTTGTCTGAGATCCCCTGGAAAATAGGACACTTGAGAATTCTTAACTACAGTAGATACAAATCCAAAATAGCCTTTGCTGTTACAGCAAATTAGTGCCAAGGAAGGCTGAATTATTTCCATACAAATCTCAGAACAGTTTTTTTCCACAGGAATGCTGAAAGATCTGGCAGAAGCCAAAAATGAAAAGTGATCACCGGAATCAAAAGACACCACATTTACCCACAGATGTGTGTATGGCAAGTAAGCAGCATGGGGCAAATATTCTTCACAATTTTGGCTAAGGGCATAATTAAGATAAATCTAGAGAAAGGAATGGAATGAGTATGTGTTATGGGGGATCTTACACTTGATTTCAATGGCTCTAGATAAAATGGGGAGCATGAGCCTCAGAACTGTATTCTCTGCTACACACCCAGCAACAAGGCAAGGGGAGGCCTGTAGCCTTGAACTGAAAATGCCAACTGGAGTTTCTGCTTTTGTGGAGCTCCCTTCCACAATGCTTCTGCAGGATCTTTATTTTTAAAATACAGAATCTCCAAATAATTCTCAAATTATTACCCTACAGTGTTACTAATGAGGCTCTGAGCAGCAGAAGTCTCATCAGAAATGTGGAGGAGCCCCATTTGTGTTACTCTTTAGCTTGCTTTAATGCTGAAGAGTATGTTACATCTCTCAATATGATGATTCAAAAAGAGCAAAGTTAGCTCTTACAAGTGAAGTTACTATTACAGCAGCTAATGATTACTTTGTCCAACAGGTCACACTATAAATGTCTTTATCACTGTGTTTGTACCCATCCAATCCCCACGTTGGGCAAATTCAAATTGATCAGCAGCTCAACACCAAATACTACATAAGACTGCCAAGTCTCTCTCCTGACATCTAAGCTACATCTAGAGCATTCTACAGGATAAAGTAGATGATATTATCAAAACTAATAATCTAATTGATCTTGTCCACTTTTTTATGCACATTCCATCTTTAATGAAATTAAAGACCGAAAATTCTAACAAGGTGCCTTCACTGTTCCTACCAGGTCTGAAAACACATTACTCCTTTTAGTTTCTTAATTCCTGGCTGCTATGTCATGAACACTGTCACACACACACACACAAAAAAAAAAAAAGGTTTGCAGACCCCTAAGAAGAACTGCTATGTTTCCTTTTATTCACACTATTTTGGAATGTTGAAGAATAAAATATTACTAACTTGTTTCTTTTCAAGAAAATAACCTGATTCAAGACTGCAGTAACTAGAGCTCCTTGAAGGCTTTTCCTTAATTTATATTGGCATGATTTAGGTAGAAATTAGAGAATTTTCTCCACTACCTGCAGAGCCTCAACTGGTATATTTGTCTCTGGCTAACATTAGCAAAGGTACTGAGTAGCTACAGCAGCTCTCTCACACAACTGATCACTAGCAGTGCACAAGTGCAGCTCTGCAGCTCTGGCCAGACCTGCCTGGACTGCAGTATTCCAGACTCAACAAGGCAAAATTACAATAAAAAACCTGGGGAAAAAAAAAGTTTAAAAGCCTTAGATATGCCTGAAGGATGAGGAGATACATTGCCAACAGCAGCAAAGCAGCAGAGCTGTTCCAGACCTGCTTTAGGCACTGGAGGCTGCAGAAGTCCATTGAAGAGCATAGACTGCCCTGCAGAAACTTAGCATTACACAAGACAAAAGTCAGATTCAGCACAAAACATAACTTTATGTCGAAGGAGATGCTGGGACTGATGGGTTGAGCAGCAGACTGAAAGAAAACAAGATCACCAACACACAACTAATTATTATTCTTAGCTATTCTACACTAGAAAATTTGTCTTTAAAGGGTGCATTCTTTTCTATGAGAAGTTTCTAAACTGAGGTTTTTGAAATCGATATTTTTTTAACTTTCACGTATTAATTTTGGAACTTTCACTATTAACAAATCAGAAGTCATACATCAAAGCAGAAACTACAGGCTTAAAGCAAACCTGTGGCCAAGCTAAGTCTAAATGCATGAATGCAAGAACTCTTCAAAGTGACAGGAACCTTGTTAGAAGAAGTCCACATTCAGAAGCCCTTTGCTTGTTAGGTACTGGAGATACATTGACTTTGCCAACTTTATCAAAAGTCAGTGTGTGTTTCTTGTGTCTCTGCTGCTTCTTCTGAAATTATTCAAAATCTCTGACAATATCAACTGCAGCTGTCCAGATTGTTATATGTTCCAACTAGGCAACAGCAACCTGAAAAAAGAGAATATTTTAAACACAACAGGGTTGGGGGAATTTGGGGGTCAGGAGGGGAAGTTGGTTGGTTTGTTTGTTGGGAGTTTTGTGATTGTAGATATTTAGGGTAATTATCTATCTCAAAGTGTTCCTGGTAGACAACATTTTATCTCCAGATGTATATCAGATATTATTTCTGGTGTTTTATTTATCTTTCTCAAAGTATATTTAAAATTGCTACAAAAAATTTATACACACATAGATTGAGCAGAAAGCAGAATTTACCTTTTTTTTCAACACAGTAGTATTTCCATTGACAACCCCCTTAGGATCTTATATCTACACCTTAAAAGACATTGTGTTTCATGACAGCAGGAGTAAGGGAGGAGAAAATATTCCAAAATAATATCAATTACAGAGTCTGTATTTGAGCTTCCCTCATACATAATTTGTACTTTCAATCATTCTTCAACTCCTGCATTGCAGAAGACAAACGATTCATGGTACAGCCCTTCTTCTCCTGTGGCCCTGCCCCATCTCTTTCTTCACCCACACACTTGCATTCACATGCCTTCACACCCAGGCTGTAACTGTGACAATTTCTGGAATTCTTCTTTATTGCTAAGCATCTTCTTTATAAAAGTGATGAGAAAAATTGGAGAATGACAAGGTTAGTAGTACAGAGAACAACAGGAAATCTAGAATGAGATTCAGAAGTGACTTGCAGAATATGATCAGCCACAGGCTGAAATATAAGACCTCCTAGAATAAAGACAAAACCTGGTCTTTGGAACTTAAATTCCTCTTTGAAACTTACAAGAGGAAGAATTGAAACAGACAGTACTGTAGCATTAAGCTGAAAGAAAATTCAGCTAAACTTCTCTTTGAATACAGATAAATTCATTGCATAAAGAAATATTTTCCACTGTATAGCTATGTTTGTGGATACTTAGCACATCCTTGCGAGGCACTCAGAGTAACAGGGAGTATAAGGTAGACCTTTCTGAAAATGTTCCAGAACCAAGTGAACCAGGAACACTCTATGCCTAGGAACAGCTAAATGCCCAAAGGACCTTACAGGAGATTACCTGTCCCATTTCAACCCAGTTTCACATTCTCCATGTCACTCAGGGAAAGCAAGATGCTGTAGAATTTCACAAGTGATTCCATCACTCAGTGGAATTGAAAAAAACTGTCAGTTTAACAGCCTAGTTTTGGCAGGGTAAGGCAATGAACTTTTATTCAACAGTAGCCAAAAGCAGTTAATCAAAAAATAAAAAATCAAACCCTGACTTCATTGACTGCATAGCAGCTTGCTGAAGCTGTTAATTAACCAAAGCTCAGTAATGGCCTTTGGGATTAGAATGCTCTGTGTTCCACTTGCTTGGGTGCCAAGTCTTGCAGTAAAATAAGACATTTCTTATAAGCTATGCTATAATAGCTCAATCAGCACTTGCAGGAGAAATTAACAGCAGGTTCCCAATAACTTAGCTCTCTGAAGATGCTGATTTAGGCTTTGCCAGCCTATATGATTTCCCCATTGATAAACATTTAACACTGTTTTATCAAGAACAGTAAGGACAAATTGAAGAGAAACCACTGACTCACTCTCACACACACCACGTTACTGCTTCTGAAGTGGAATGTATTAGACAAACAGAGTTGAAAATAATTTATATTGATTCAATTATCAATATCCAGTTTTATCTGGAAAAAAATAATTAAAATTCTCTAAACATGATTCTCATCGATCTTGTGGTTCCCTTGTGTTGTCACTCACTCACTTACCCCACCACAATCTTGTCACCTCCACATATGTGGGATTTCTGGTTACAAGAGAAGCCACTTTGAAAAAGCTCTTCTTGAGCTTCTTCCTTCTCCCAGCTGCTACAAGTTAACAGCAATATTAAACAACAACAAGGACTTTTTTTTTTTCTTGGTAGAGAGCCACAGGCTCTCAAACTGATCCTCATGCTCAAATCAGAAGGTTACATATTATTCCAGCAGTCACTCAGAAATGATTTTCAGCCTGTTCAGAAGGAAAAAAAAAAAAAAAAGAAAGAGGGGAAAAACAAAACCCCAACACAAGCCCAAATCTTCAAAATGTTAAACAACTTAAACTCAGAAAGGCCTTTCAAGCAAAAGCAGTAAGACTCAGGATTTACAAGCCTACCTGTAGCACCCTAGTTGCCAAACAGAACTGTCCACCTTTCCCTTCCCAGTAATATTGCTGTCAAGATTTAATAATGGCATGAAAAAATAAATACTGGCCAGAACTCTAAGCAAAACCAAGAAAACTTATCTCAATAAAATAAATTTTTTTAAAATATCAAAATTTATATATTCAGGGAACAGGCTAAGATCAATTAAAATTACATAACATTTTCATTAACACAGTTTCACTTTTCAAAATGAAAGTCAGATTTATTCAACATTAAGTGCAACAACACATCAGAAATCAATAAAATCAATTTTCACTTATAAAGTAAAGCAAAGTAACATGAATAAACACAGGAAAATACTGTCTGAGACTCTCCAAGGAGGACATTTCTCATAAGACTCACAGAAAAGGAAAAAAAAAAAAAAAAAGATTTTTATAAGCAAACAGATTAAATTCCCCAAAATTCAGGTTTTTTCCAGTTGTAAAGCAATATATAGCTAATGGGAAGTAAACTAGAAAAGGGAATGAAATGCATCATGCTGTACAACACCAAGGAAATACTCCAAATGCATCTGTGTACAGCATTAACAACATGCAATAGATGAGGTTAAAAGCAAGTACAGCGTATTTATTAGAGACAGAAACTAGTCAGTCTGAGGGCTTTGTTTCTTATTTTAGTTCAACTAATGAAAACAAACAGAAGCCAAGAGCAAACAGAGGAAGAGCAGAGTCTGCATGGAGAACATCTCTTCCCAGAACAGTAAAGCATCTTAAGATTCAAATTTTGCACATATTTACTTGTCTTGGTCCTCTTCTTGCTATGTCATTAAAACATACCCAGATCCAAGGGGCTTTATGCAAGTATCTACATTTTTATAAAGCAGTAATTAAACAAAACAATGCAAGTCATTCAAATTCTGCTACTCTTTTAAGTCAGGCATTAATATGCTGAACACTCACTAGAACTTGATATTATTTAAATTAAAAATAAAAACAAGGCAAGACATCTCCCAAACAGCCTTGCTGAAATCTAGGGTATTCTAATTATATTTGTTGCTTGGAGGAGAGCAATGTGAAAATAGATGTGCTACCCAATTCATTTCTTTAGGAATTATTCAAACAATACTTTTAGACAGCAGCTGGTCTCTTTGTTGGTTCTATTCAGTTCACAGCCTGACAGATTTCTCTTGCCAGTCTTCTTTTTTTTAACAGCAATTTTATAAGACAAACTCCCAAGATCTCCTATAGATTTTTGTCAGCTATTGAAAAGCAAGCAAGCATAGCACACATGCAAGTTATTAGAATTAGAGAGCCAAATATAATTAACTACAAAGTTCCAAGCAGTAAGTACATCTACATTCCCCTGGGGAGACTCCATCTTACTGGGAGATGGATTTGAAAGCTGATAAAGAACACAGGTGACCTGGTACACTTCAGAAGTTCTCTGCCTTCCACCTGAAGACTTACAGAATCCATTCTACTACCCAACAAGCTAGTACAAATATTTAGGATTGTCATTAATTTCTGTAAGAATGGAGTGATGGCTGACAACTGCAGACTGACTTTTGTAGAGTTGGACACACTGACCTTAATTTTAAAAGAATTCAAGTCTGAAAATAATTGTGCAGCATTAATAAACAAAGGATAACTTAAGGATAATTTTACCACTCATACACAAATCACATCAGCCAGTGCTCTGCCTAGTTCACCTGAAGTACAGCAGTGTTTTTACAATATCCAACTGTTACCAAGTCTTTAAAAGGCAACTATTTACCATTTATTTATTAGTAATTCCCAACTGAAAAAAAACTGTAGTACTCTAAACTATAAACAACTATCAGTACCTGTTTATTTTTTAACAGTAGAGGGATTACAAAGAACTGAGTTGAATTAAAATAAAAGGAATGTGAAGGACAAAGTTTTAATCCAGATGTCTTTAGCACATATTAAACCAAAACTGACATTAAGACATGCTACTGAAAGTTGTCCTGAAACTGCTCTGAGGTCTGGCAATCACCCCTGTTAGTACTGTAACTACCAAATTTAATGCTGGGTGGAAAATATAATAGAAATTAGAAATAAGAAGGTAATGCCCTGAAGAGTACACCTAAAGAAGAAAGTGGTTTTTTTGTTGGATAAAAATTTACTGATCTGAAAGCCTTGAGATTGAATGTACCTTTTATCTCCAGCTATCTAAGTTGTGAGTGTTCTTAAGAGGAGATTTAATACCTCTGAATATTTTTCATCCTTTCCAATAAGCAAGCAGCATTTTTTTTACTTGCTTGAATGTGCTTTAACATCTGAGCAGAAAACAACCCTCCCACTTTCATTTCAGTGAAGCATTAAATACACAGAACACACACACACACAATTTGGTAAACTTGAGATTCAAAGCTGTAAAGAAAAACAAAAGATAACACAAATCTACTTTATTTCTGAATGCTTGAAGTGGACTGATAAGTACTGCCATCTGCTTAAGCAATGTCAGATGCAAGAGCATTCAGCAATAACAGTTTAAAGGTTAGTATTGTTACCATTTAATTAATTGGTGCATTCAATTTATGCAACAGAGGACTAAGTGGAGAGTCAGATAAATACCATCTGTACTGGGCTGGAAGCAAAAACTATCTGTTGAACATCTGTATGACACATTTGAACTGCTACTGAAGCCTCAGACAAAGGCTACCTAAACATTTACACACTGTCAGGCAGCCAAACTCTGCAGGCAATTTTTGGTTATTAGTTACCCCAACAACTGTGTCATTAGCAGAAAATGTTAGCAGCACTTAAGACTCAACCAGTCATAGTGGGCTTAACCATGAGTCACTGAGGATGCAACATCCAGGATTAAAATACCTACAAGCAATTTGGAGCAGTGATTCAAACATGAGATAGTAACACACCCCTCTAGTGAGAGCAACTAGAACAGATTTGAAAAATGTGCTCTCCCTACTTAACATATTACACAAGGAGATAAGCAAATAGACAAGAGGTCCAAGAACTAGTAATTCTTCTATTTGGCTTTAAAAAAAAAATTATTTACATTCTCCACTGCTTGTAAATTTGCTTGAAATTAAATGGAAAAAAAAATTCATTGTATACATTATGAACGTAAGGTAGTAATCCCTCTCCAGCAATATATCATGGAAATGGAATGAAACTATCCTGAAACTCTAAAAGCTGGTGGTATAAGAAATATTAATCAGGTCATTTCCCTCCTGTGCATGCCATGTTCCCAGATATTGGGAAGCAAAAGGGCAAAATCTTGAAAGCTTTGATTTCTAACTAGTTTTCAATCAGTTGTAAATTATTGCCTAACTTCAGCTGGCATCCATAAATACCATAAGAAAACCAAAATCAAGTATTCTTGGCTTCATCATCTTCTAGGCTTCCAAACAAGGAACTATAACATTACTACTTGGACTATGATTGAGAATTTTTCCTCTTTCAGCAAATTGCCCCTCAGGATGTAGAGGGTAATCTGCTACCTAGGTACCAGTGAGGGAAGAAAAGCTGACATATGCCAGGAACTGTCAATGAACAATCTTAAGGTCCATCACTGAGCTGTGGAGGATGAGGGATGGAGGGGAACTGACCAAAAAGAAAAACCAAAGAACCCAAACACAGTCAACTGTTTTAATCTCTAAGTGCAATGTAAACTGCCCAAAAGCGTTCCCCATGGCAACCAAAATGCCTTTCCTAAAACTTTTACGTTTTTAGCAATCAAGTGTCATATAGCTTTAGTAAGAATTGTGGAAAGGTTTGTTTAGTTTTGGAAGAACTGGGATATTTTTCTTCTTTATATAGAACCGTACATTTGTCACTTCTTCATCTTACAAGTGACTTGAACAGCAACCTCTTTAGGGAGAAGTCTTTCAGGCAATTTCCACAAAGTAGCTGCTGTCCTGACAAAGTGCTCTAACAAAATATTTAAAAAGCAAAGAGCCTCATCTTGTGAAATACCAGAAAATTAAAAATGAAACATGGATTTTATCTATAAAAGCAAAAAAACACCCAAAACAAAACAAAAAACCCACAAACCAACCCCTAATGACACTAGATGACTGTCTCAAGTGACTGGTATGTCCTATGAATCCTCGTGGTTGGAATGCTGGCTGGACTCACTGACTGCCAGCAAGTTCAAGTTACACTGTTAGCAAATGGAACCGGAACAGAGAACCTTTGGAGGCAAACTGTCTCACTTCTTAGATGTGGACATGTGCCAGGTACTTCAATACGAGGACTGGATTTGATGACTGCCAGTGAAGATCTACATTAGAGCCAGGGCTCTGAGCATCCCTCAGTAAAATGACTTGAACCATTTGAAGAGGGGAATTTCTGCAGTAGCTGCAGTCCGAGCAGTGGAAGCCACTTACATTGTGGACAAGTTTAAACGGCAAGAAATGCAAGTGGCCTATCAAAATGATAATAATTTAACTCAATTAACCTAAAATTAGTTTGTGCTCCAACATGTAATACCCAAAACCTCTAACTGTATTAATTTAAGCTTTTAGTTCTCTAACACTTATTCAGAAGCATCTATAAAATTACAGGACAGCTGGTGATACACTGAGAGTTGAAAGTAGTCTGTACTCCAAAGGTTTGCCATTTTGAAGCCAAAACCTATCACTATGATAATCTCATCTGATTTGTTTGTACAACATCATTAAATATTTTAACCAGAAAATAGTTAAATTGTTTTTTAAAAAATATATTAAACACTTTAACTCTCAGCCAATGAAGAGTTCAATAGCTCCTCTATTTCACGTTTCAGTCATACTTACTACAGAAAACTGAATTTGTCTGTTTTGGCTTCTCAGCATTTGAGTTTGCCCGATTTTGATATCAGAAATAAGAAGTGCTGCCCTCCCACTCCGCAGTACCTGATTTTTTTCCATGTGTCAATATTTACTCTCCAGTACTAATAAGCCACTTCACGTTTTTTGGTAATGATAGAGACAGTTACCCAAACCTCACACCAAGATCTACTATCCAGCCCCAGATCCTATTTTAAACTCAATTATTGCCCTAGCCTTCAAGTGCATCAAGATTTTTCTGGCAGTAGTCTTCTCCATGTTGTTTGGGAGGCACAGTAAGTCCCCTACTTGTATAAACATAATTGTTCCCTTTGTAGATGTTCAAGTACTTCATCAGGCTTTAAACTGCAGCTTTTGAAGGCTCAGCACTGAGGTGGTTCTTCAGCACAAGTCTTTTTTCATCGCTGCTTTATGTTGTCTGCCACGCACAGAGTGTACAATCTTTGTTAAAGAGACCACTGTTACCTTGTGATTACTACAGCTACAGCTGTTCAATCTGATGATTCAGAGAATAATGGAACAATATTATGTTCTCATTATTTTCTATTCCAACAATTTTTTCTCGTCCAAACTTTATCAAACAGTTGATTTGTCCCATGCTTTTCTACATAGATGGCCTACAATCAGTCTCTGTTAGACAATAAAGCTCTGGTTAATTCCTTAAGAGAAGAGAAATAATCCAATGTAACAGGACACTTAAAGTACTTGCACATCTAAGGTCTCCACCCCATTTTATAACTCTTGTCATTCAACCATGTCACTAACCACAGTAAATCATCTGTTAAAATCACCACCACTTTTTGGGGAGAGAACTAACACATTGGGTATGTACAGTAGAACCTAAATAGAAAATGATAGAAAAGACACTTATCACTTGATTTCAATTAGCTACAGGTTTTGAAGGCTCCTTACTAGAAAAAAATTAGGCAGTCAGTGAAATAATCCTTTCATACAGTACATCACATACATATTGGCAAGAAGTGAGCTCCTAATCACAAGTCCCGGGCAGTGGCACCTGCTACTGAGGCAACTAGAACACCCTATGGAAGATCTGAGACTCTTTAGTCATCACTGGGTAAATTGCTTGTGTTGACTAGAGCAGGAAATATTTCTTTGGAATGTACCTCAGAAGAAATTCCTGCTCAGTATTAAAATTTTCAAACTGAATAAAAGGCACTGTTGCTTAAGCAGTACATTTCTTGTCTCCAACTGTTTAAAAAAAAAAAAAAAAAGATGTTTCTGAAGAACTAGCTACTGCTACCCTAAGCAAGCTTCCTTGTTACCTCACAGTAATTTCATCTTTCCCAATAAAAGCTTCACAAAAATTGCTTTTATCTGAAGCATGTCACCTTTATATCTATCTTTATATCTAAAATTATGAGTTAGTATAACAGTATGCATTATAAAATTATAACATTTACTTCAGACATCTCTGAACAGCTAAATCTTCAAACTATACAAAAATAAAGTGTATGAAATCTTACAAAAGGAGGACATTAAGACAATAATAGCTAATTCAAAAAATATAATAACTTATACACAGCAGTAAGCATAAGCAATGTAGCCTACAACACCTTTCAATTAACAGGACTTCTGAAACATGTCTGAAACAAGCATCAGCTAAAATTGGAACATTCCAAAGCACAATAATGTTTCCAATTTATTATCTTTACCACAGTACAAACTTTCACAACCCAAATGTCCATTATCTGTCGATCTGTAAACAAAAGCTACTATTCCCACTCCTCATTTTGAAAGGGGGAATTTTTTCAGTCTTCAGTAAAGTTTCACAACCATCTTGCATAAGGAATCAAGAGCCTGTTCTCTTGGTAAATTACTGGTTTTTCTTTTTGGTTTTTTTTTTTCCTTTTTTTTTTTTTTTTGTCATACAGTCTGCAGTGAATTAAAATCACAGTGAAAGTCCTGGGAAAAAAATGATCTTTACAGCAGGACTTGAACCATTCTAATAATAAATGCATCTAACAAAGCTTCCCATAATAAAAGCATGACATTTCCATTTCCAGAAATCAAGTCAATTAGAAATGCTAAATTCTACTTAAAAACCCCAAAAGATCTAAAAGTGAAAAGATTCATCTTCTCAGTCAAATACAAGTCTTTCAGTTTCACTTGCAGAGACTGTTCCAGTCTGTAAAACAGTAGTGCAATTCATTTAGTTCTACTTCTTTTATTTTTGTTAAAGTCCGGTAGATAAATGTCCTAGTTCTATGGAAAGGTAGGAAGATGCTCCAGTAAACAAGAAACTTTGGCAAGCCCAGGAAGGCTTACTAGTCCATTAAAGCTTAGGAGTCCAAAGTGGCTTAAAAATGGTTTATGGATAAACTTAAAAAAAGCCCAACAAAACTAATTAAAAAAAAAAAAAAAGCTGAAAAAGACAAACTAAAAAAATAAAGAAATAAATAGGCAGAAATTTATGTAAACTGTCTGAACTTTTTAATGATTTCTCATTGACAGGTGGCACGACCGTTGACAGTACAGTCATTAATTATAGGTGACCTACAGAGTATTCCATTAGGGCATCCAGTCTGGAATGCTCAAATGGAATTACATTCCTAAAGATCTAAAAAATAGAGTTCTTATAACATTACTATAGGTTGTCTTCTGCCCACCTCACTTACACTTCTTCTTAAAGAGGTTTTTTATTTTTGATGGCTTTTTACTTTTTTCACCATTCTGGTAGAGGTCCTGTGGGATGCTGCTTATCCTGGGGACAGAAGCAGCTTCATGGCTGGGTTTACTATCACTGCCGGTTGAAGAACATGAAGTGTGACGAGGCTTTGGGACTGGGACCCCAGTTGAAAGCTGGTTCATGCTGCAAGACTTCTCCAGGATTCCATTATAAACTTTGCTTGCAGGACTAAAGATCATGCTCTTAGTTTCTGTCATGCCTACACAGTCAGGAGAGCCCCTAGAAATATCTGCAGTTAGAGAAGAGGAGTCTCCTGTAGATGATTCCTCAAGTGAGAATTCTTCTGGTGATACTTTCTGAGGAGAAATTGTCTGGTACATCTCAAGACTCGCTGGAGGAGACTGTTTTCTTCCAATGGATGAATTTAAGGAGTCACATTCCGAACCTGTTTCCTGTACTTCCCTGAGTCAGAGCAGAGAGAAGAGAAAATATAATGAAACTACAATTTCCTCCATACAGTTAAAAAGGAAATTAATTTAGAATCAATAACATTAGTCTAAAAGCACCACCCACACTTTTCCTTAGCAGTTAATTAAACAAAAAAAAAAATTTAAGTTAAACATTTTAAGTTACAACTTACATTACATCATTTTATTATCTAAACTTAAGGGAATTAGTTTGTGCAATCTTGCTTTTGTGGGCAGCAGCATCTGCCCAGAATCAGTCATTTGTATATCACTTCAAAGAACAAAAACTATCTTTCTGGCACGTGAAGTCAGAAAAGTTATGAAATGAAAGAAGGAGATTTAAGCCTATCGTATACAAAAAGTTTCTTCAGGACAAGTGTCCCTACCTTTCAACAAGCTCATTTGCTCCTTCCAAAAGGAATTTAACCTTTTCCTATGAGGCCATGTAACAAGAGTAGGTACACGCTCAACATGCTGTAAGAATTGTGTTACCATCCATCTCCTCTTCGCCCAGTAGCTGACATTGCTTTTGATCCTAGTTTCAGATGTAAAAGCCAGTAACATATTGCAATGGAGAATCAGGGTTAGTTCAGTGCACCCTGGATTGTAACATTACTTAACTGTATATGACATGCTAGCTATTTACATACACATACCAGACAAGAACTCTCTCTTCCATGTAGACTACATTAATTTATATTATCCTATAGATTACTTTAACTTTTGGCTTGGTTTAACCTCTAATTCTAAACTGTTAGTCTCAACAATCCTATCAAGAGTTCCAAGTGCTGTTTGCTAGTCTCGTACCATTGTTTATCAGCAGAGAAGTAAATGGCTTCCTCCTCCTCTTCAGTTCGATAAAGAGCTGGGCAGCTCGACACAGAAAGGATGTCAGGGTCAGGGGAGTGCAAAGCGTGCTGAGACTGTGGAGATGATGGCACAACATTGCGTCTTGATCTACACAAGCTACTGCTTCTTGCCAGTGTGCTGGGAGGTTTTACAATGGACCCTGAGGCAGAGAGAAAGCAAACCAAAACCCTCCAAGTGACATTGATGTTAACAGTATCTAATCTGAAGACTAAGTAGCAGATATCTGCTTCAGTGACAGTGACTTTTAAACAACTTTGACATTGCTTGACCGTTTCAGAGGAAGAAAGACTGGCACACCTCATACCTTCCACAGTTAGATGAAGCAGCTAATCAAGATGCAACCTCAGAGAATTTGTGCCTGACCAAGTACACCAAAGCTCTGGCTCACTATGCTCTCTTGAGAACAAAGAGAAAGATTCTACTGAAACTCCCAACCCTTTATAAACTAAAAATAGTAGTGCTAAAATTAGTATGTTACACAATGTCTTGTATTTTACTTGCGTGGTGATTTGGAGCTTAGCAGAAAATGTAAAATTTTTGCAATGTAGGTATGACTAACCAAACAGCCAACTGATATACATGGCACTAGTTGAAAAGTAGGTTAGACAGAGAAGACCAATTTATGTAACATGATAGAAAATATAAAATTCAACCTCATTTTAAGCTCAAGAACTTCCTTTTAGATAACATTTTCTCTTGCCAGGCTAACTGAATTTCTGGAAGCAAAAATACTAAGAATGGGTGGAGACATCCACACAAGACCATCAGCAAAGTACCCAAACAGGAAGTGAGAAACTCAAATGTTCCTAATCCAATTCCTCTTTCAAAAGATTATTAGGCAGCAATACTTGTACAGAAATATATCTACAGACCTGTTTTCAAGCTAGTTGTTACAAGTCTCAGGATATTTCATACCCCGCCTCAAAGTGTCCCACAGAATGCATCACTGCTTATGTAAGACACACCAGACCCTAATTGGTGTTCAAAACTGTTTAATAAACTGAACATGCTAAAAATCCCTTCAATTACTTTTGTAGATAAGGATGTCTAGCCTGACAAAATACATTTTATTTTTTGCAATGCCAGTTTATCATCAGGTAAGTTACAGTTTCCCTTCCTGGAATCTCAGAAAAGGACAAGTTGTCCACTCTCTTTTAGTACAGGAAATCACAAGTTTCAAGTTGTGCACCTTTGCCAACACATAGATTTACTTCCACTCCTGAGTGGAAAAGAAAGGTTTGCGAGTCTCAACATGAGAGTTGTCATGTAATGCAAACTTCCAATTTTACTTTTGATGAATTCCCTACTGACCTTAGAAGCATATTGGGAGCTCAGAAATCATCTTGTGTCCTTACAAAAAAAAAATCCTCAAAGAGCAAATGTGAACTGAGGTGAGAGTAAGAATATCTGTAGGAAATTTGTGCTACAGGTCCAGATAAATCAGATGCCATTCTACTTGCTGGTATTAAAAAAAAAAAAACCAAACCAAGATTGCACCATCAGTGAATCAGAGAGAAGTAACAAGCATTTTGATTCTTTGTAGGTGCATAAACACAGAAATATGAAGAATTCAGCTATGACAATTTAACATGTGGAATTTTCTAGTGCAAATAAAACTCACTAAACCAAGGAACCAGCTGAATCCTAACCAGTCAATGAAAAAGTAGAAGTTTCACTATCACCTTCCTGCTGTAAGGAAGGACTTTGTTTCAGTGCCAGGCACTATTTCTTAATCTGTTTTTGTTCTCCAGCTTGAGATTGGTCAAACAGCTCTATTACTTGACACCAAATTAGCCTATCAACCTAACTGCTCTAGCACAAAGAAGCCTGTCCAACAGACTTCAAATTTTGTCAATTTTATGAGTCCAAAGGATGCTGGGGCAAGGTAGTAGCCCAGTCCACTTTAGATCCAGTAACTGAAATTGCCCCATTTGAAAGTGACCTCCTGCACACTGCATTTTGCCTGAAGCCTTATGACCAAGACAAGCTATTCTGCCTCTGTCCTTCCTCGTGTGCATTTGTTATTTTTGTCTAAAGGATGGGAATAATTCAGCAGTTACCAAACTAACGTGCAATAATTTGACTCCTCAACACTAGTTTCAACAACAGACCATTTAGCATATTTTTCCTCTGCTTCCCTACTCCCAAGAGTTTTCATGTTTTATTTACCGAACAGAAATTTTAAAAGCTAGTACAAGCTACTTCCTTCATGTGATAACTTTGACAACAATAGGTTCTTGTGCCTTACTGAAATTCAGGAAGAAAAAAAAAGAAAAAAAATAAAATTTTTGTATGCTAGGATTCAGATTCCTTTCATCACTGAGAAAGAAATACTTGCAAATGAACCGATCTTTAGTCAAAAAAAATTAAACCATAACTGCAAAAGCAAACAGTAAAGTTTCATCTACCTATGCTCTTATAAACCATCCAGTCCTTTGCTAATTGTAGTTCCCTTGAATCAACTGCATTCCCTTCTCTGGATTCACTTCTAAGCAAGAGCTAAAAAAAAGAGAAGAGCTCAGCAAGAGCTAAAAGAGAAGAGTGACTAAAAAACCCACAAGCCTGAAGTCTTTTACACATATCCAAGTGTTGTCATTTTAGACCATCTGGAAAATCATGACAATAAATGGAGCTCTTCATTTTGAAATCAGACCACAGGTTTCTCTATATAGAATTGGAAGCTTAACTCCAGGCATCCATATTTTATTGGGTCCCCAATAAATTTGCTGCTAGGGTTTAAATCAAAGTAGTTGTACTGAAGACAACTAGAGAAACAGCATTCCTTAAAAGTGATCATAACTTGCAGTAAGTAATGTTGCAAGAAGATTAATGAAGTTTTCAGTGTGGTCTGAAGGAAAAAGCTTGGTACATCTAGAAGAAAAACAAATGCCCAAGGCACACTAAGTGAAGCCAGCAAAGTTGCGACCTTATGCTATTTTAAAATACAGTTTGAATTTCTTCTGAGATTCCCAGCCCTGGAAGAAAAATGTATCCACATGATAGTTTTCCTTCCTACTCATACTTCAGCTTAAAACAGCTTGTTTGAATAGCTGCATGGGAGTTCATCTTTTTGATTTGCCTCTAGAGTCCAGTTAATCACAACTGCCATGAAACAGGCTCTTGTTCTGACACAATGACTCATGATATAAGGGTGGTCTGAATCCCCAGTGTATCTCTTCTGATCATAGTTTAGCCAAAGCTGGATTTCCCTCCCTCCAGAACTCAGCCTCTCTGCCTGACACTCAAACAACCCACTGTATCCAAACACAAACATTCTGCCTAAAAGCTTCCCTTGAACAACAACAGGATTTTGTTCCAACCACTAAAGAATGTTCGCAAGGCTATGTAGCATGGGGCCTCCCAAAGGATGTGATCTTCCTCATAGCTCAAGGGACGCTGGACTAACTTCGTCCCTTCCATCTGAAAGAATAAATGTGCTAACAGAAACTCAGCATTATTCATTACAAACTTTTGTCTAAGCAGCAATCCAATGTTTACAAGCACTATCAAAACCTCAGCTGAATTTGCCCCACTCTCCCACCAAAACAAAGACTTTTTCTTCATGTTATCTTTATTGCAAAACCCAGTTTTCAATTTATATAAGTCTCACTAGATCGAGTATTTGAAATGCTACCTAATTTTGGTACTTTTGACTTTGATATAATCCTATTTGGTTTTAGTACTCTTCTCCCACCCACCTGACCTGAAAGTCTCATATCCCCACAACTTTTCCCCTTTCTTTTTACTGAGCTCATCACTTACCATGAAACTGTGAAACTATTGGAGGAGTGTCTTCATCTAAGTCATCGACTCCCCCTGCAATTGGGTAGGGAGGAATGGAAACTCGAGGCATAACTACCCAGCTGTGATCAGAGTAGAGAGAGGAGGTCAAGCTCGGTAGCCCAGAATTGTGTGCAATTTGAAACCCGCAAATCTTCTCAATCTGTTGCCATCGATAAAGGCGCTCTCGTAAACACGTCGTCAGCTCAGAGAGTGCTTTCCTGAAGAAAGGCACACATTAAAATTATAGACACTGTTCTTAATGATAAAGCAAAGCAACACATTCTTTTCAGCATACAAGAAGATCCATTACAGCTGTTGAAATATTCCCATTTTAGTATTTTTTCAACTGCTTTACTTAAAGTGCAAAACCACTAAGACACTCAATTCCGTAACTCTCAAATATGCCCTTGTTCTGGGAACAAATAATCACAAAAGAATATGCATCTTGTCCTGGTAACCCTCTTACTTTGCTTCAAGAATTTTATGGTCCACTTCATCCAGGGAGGAGCTGTGTGCAACATGTAATGTTCCAAATACAGTGCTTCTCTTCTTTTTTATCTTTTCTGCCTAAAAAGCAAAGTAAAGTGAAATTCATAAAACTAGTAGCATACTTAAGAGAGGACAAAACATTAGCAATATTGACAGGTAACAACAAAAACTAAGAGAAGAAAAAACCACAAATGCTTATCTGTTTTATGTTTACTATTTCATATCTGTAGCAACAGATCAGAAAAATGTTTAAGTAGCTGAAGAATAATTTATTACCTCATCTTTAGCAATTGCTAATTGCATTTCTGCATGCTGTCTTTTGATATTGTAATATTGTACTTCAACTTCATGTGTTAACTGAAGCCACTTCTGCAAAGCTTCAGGAACAGACCAATTACTTCTCAACTCAAACTCCTTCTCAGCCTTTTTTAAGGCCATACGAACCTAGCAACCAAGAAGAAACAAAAGTGTCACCAAAAGTATCATTAGATCTGAGAGGTGAATTACAAGCACCTTTACACCCCACAGCACCATACTTGACAGAGCCTGACAGAGTTTTGGTGCCAGCCGATTGTTGTCAGGTAGGCAGATTTGGCATCTCTGAAATCTAGCACATGACATTCCATATTTTTTCCAATGATATATAGCTCCTAATTTGAAGTTTAAATATTTTTGTAAGATGGTAATTTTTTTAGTACAATAAATTCAAATTTATTGCCGCTCAGATGAGACAAAGCTATGCTCTCTTCTGATTAAAAGATAAAAAAAGCTTTTGTATATATTTTTTTCATTGAATCCAAAAACGTTATGATAAACTAATATACCAAGTTTACAGCTTCTAATAGTCTCAGGATTACTTTACTAGATAATGGCATGATTGACAGACAATCATTAAGCACTCTTAGAATGTTTCCATTCAAATCTAGCATATGTGGGGAATATGCTTTAAACACTCTTGTGGACCTAATAAAACTAGGACTGATTTAAAGTCAACACTAAAATTATAAACAGCTGTACTGTACAGATACCTGTACTAACTCTTCCTCTGCATATTTGAGCCTGCTCAGCTCACACTCAGCTCCCTCTCTCAATTCCCTTAGGCGATGAGCTTCACGTTTTGCATCATTGATCTCATCCATCATTTTGCGCTCCAGATTTTGCTTTTCAACAGCAACATTTCTATTCTCTTCTTGTGCCTTCTCAAGCCTTCACAATTGAACAAAAAATATGAGAAAATACACAGCATATTTGTTAAAAGTCGCAGTCCTCAGGATAACAAAATGCATCCAGCAACAGGGCAAGAGGCTATGGGCAGAAACCAAAGCACATGAGGCTCCATCTGAACAACAGGAAACACTTTCACCATGAGAGTGACTGAGCACTGGCACAGGTTGCCCAGAGAGGTGGTAGAATCTCCATTCTTGGACATATTCAGAAGCCACCTGCACATGGTCCTAGGCAACCTGTTCTAGATGATCCTGCTTGAGCAGGAGGGGCCGGACAAGATGAACTCCAGAAGTCTCTTCCAACCTCAACCACTCTGTGATAATAAAGATTCTGCAAGCTTCATGAAACAGCAGCAATTACATCACACAACGTGATATCCATGCCAGGCAAAATACCCAAACTTTTAAGTGAACCATCATTAAAAGTGCAGCATCAAAATACAAGTCTCTATAGACAACTGAGCTAGAGGTGCACCACAGACTATCAACTCTCACGCTGCTATATAAGCAATAGAAACTAATCAGTCAGGTGTGTTTCAATCTTAAGAGCTTGAACAGAAATGTTCTCATTCCCATGTATGTAACTATTCAGAGTAAACTGTAATTATATGAAAATAACTATACATACTTGTATTTTCTGTAGGAAAAAAGATTGAGCCTCTATTCTCTACCTTCATCCACAAGTTTGTATTGCCCACTAAAATATCCAGGAGCAATGTCTACCCGAGAAACCAGCACCACTGAAATCACAATATCCATGCAAAGGGAAGATGAACAAAATCCAAAGGCAGTTAATGCAAAAAAGACTGTAAAGGGTCTGCATTTGTGTTTAACCTCGAAACAAAAGGACAATTTTTTTTTCTTTTAGGTTTTATACCTTTCCTGCAAGTCAAGAAGACTTTGCTCTGCTGTTTGGAGACTTTCTAAGTCCTTCATCATTTTTGTGATATGTTCTCTTGAGGTTCTGTTCTGTGTATATGCAAACCAGCAGCCTCCAAAACCAATAACTATAGAAACTGTTAATATAAAATCCTTCATCCAGTTGTGAGGGGGACCTGTGCAGAGAACAACATCATCATTAACTAGTTCATTGATACAGACAACAGACTAAGGCCTTCCCCCCCTCTCCCCAGCCTAAAAGGTGACAGAACCTGAGGCTAAACAGAATTCTAGCTCATTTACCTCAAACCACCTCCAACAATTACCTTCCAAATGTATTTCACAGCATTTTCCATACAACATAACCAGCTCTAACACAATTCACTTAATCAATACTAAAACATTAATTAGACTGGGAAAACCTTACTTAACCCCTTTGCAGTACATACACTGTATCTTTATTTAGAGTTAAAATAGAGTCCCACAATTGCATTTTATCAGGCCAGTATGAGCTTTAATTATGTTTGAGCAAGTTCTCCCCAGTTGCACCCTCTCAAATACCCTATGCTGAGTTAAAAACGCACTTGGAGAAAATAAAGTACATTTCAAAATGGTAACAGCACCATTTTGTAAAAGTAAAAGTTGGATGGTCAAATTATCCTATCGAAGATTCACATAACACATCTTTGTTAGTACAACTTTTATAGGCACTTGTCTTTGTAAAGACAGCTTCTGTGAGCATTAAAGGTCTAATACAAAGTACTTTTTTTTCCCCCCCCTTAAAAATCCCCAGCTCAGGTCTGGCCTGACTAGTTCAGGAACCCTGACATGCACAGTACCAGAGCAGAGCTGTAATTGTGTACAAGCAAGCATGCAGAGCATGCAGAGCACTGGTGATGTGGTATGGGCATGGCTGCATGTGGCAAAATGGGTCAGGTGTGGAACTCCTGCATTAAATTTAACTGCACTTAAACTCAAGTATGCTCAAAAGACACAGGTGTTAGATTTGGATCACCATCTCCTTTTCTTTTCTTGGGGAAGGTCATCCCCGCTCATTTCGGCATCCCAGCTGCACAGTCCAAGCTAATTGAGAAGTGAATGTAACCTTAGCTATAAATGTAATTTAAACAGACAAAAATATTTAGAGGACACATCTTGTGACACAAAAGCCAACATCCATCTGTCAAGTGGGGTTAAACTAAAATTTCTACATGATCTTACACACAGAAGTGAACCTTTGTCCTAGTCACAGCATCTAAATAACCTTTTTTAATTCATTGCAGAGTTCCACAATGCATGCCAAGCAATCCAAACAAAATAGATGAGCTGTCCTACCTACAGTATCAAGTGTAATGGAAAACATGCTCTGTTACAATTAAGAGATAAGGAAAAAAAAACTCCAAAAAGTTACTAACGGGTGAGAGGTCCAAATAAAACAACATCCAAGGCTTTAAGCTGAAGCTTCTGTCTATGGCTCCGGTCAATTATTTTCAAGTGAGAGATCATGAAAGCATGTTCATTTACTGCTATCCTGTTAATGATAAGACAAAATGTTACCTATTCCATAAAATATATTAAAAATCAGTCTATACAAAAAAAAATACATCAGTAGCATTTCCTGCAGTTATATAGATTACAGCTGTGCAATTAAGAGTGAGAAATACAATAGTAATGCTATATAATGCTATATAATTGGCATGTGGCAAAACAAGAAAACAAAATCATTTACTCATTCTTTTCTTTCTAGAAAAAATCATGAAATAAATCCACGTAGCACAGTTAAATTCATATTTACAGACACATGACACCAACTCCTAAATACGTGCAGTACTCAGGTGTGGTATTTATGCTCCAGGAAAGGTATTCTACAGTTACATTGTTATATATACCCATACAATAGATTGGAAGATGTTCAAAAGAAAGTTTGCTACCACAAAGAATTATGCGACCTTTGGTGAGAGCTTCCACAGAAAGAAACTAAACTTTTATGAAAGTTCTATTTTGAAATATTTTGGCAGAAAAAAAACGCAGTCACCTCTTCAAAACCACAAGGACACTTCTCTTTTCTTGCATTTGACCATATCTTGTCAGACTTTATGTTCATATACTTGTCTCTACCATACAGACTACTGCAACAACCTGTGGGGAATTATTTGAAACTATTCCAGAAGATACATTCACCTGGGAAGTGTTGTTCCATTGACATTGCTGTCTCTAAAATTCTTTTCATATTGGGGCAATTCAACAAATTCTGACAGCCACTGAAGAGTGTCCTCTTGAGTCCAGTTATGAACTGAAAGAAAAATTCAATTACCCTAAGTTTTTGGTAAAAAACAACAGCTTAGAAGACAAGCAGTAGAAAAGAAGGTTACAATAACTAAGTAGAGTAGAGCCAAACCTAATTCCAGAAAAATTAGTACTACCAAGGTGTTTCTGGCATTTTGCCTTTTTCATTACATGCTCCCCTGGGAAAGCTTAGGCAAACTATAAACAAACAAGTATGGAACCAGTAGAAGTATTTCTTTATTAAAACTTTCACAGAACAATTTAGTCTTTTGCTTTAGTTTAAATCAGGACAGCATCTTGTGACTTTCATCTACTTAAACAGATTCCAGCCTCAACCCCTTTGTTTTTGCTACCCTTGCAGAACTAAACACACATCAGCTGGTGCTGTAACCATTTGAGGCAATGTACCAAGATCTTTCCCAGGATGATGCCTTAAAAACTTGTTTTGACAAGAATTTCCATAGAGGCTTATGCCTACTAACCACAAAATGGGAGCTGACAAGAGAAGGAGAGAGAAGACTGAAAGAAAACACCAAAAGACAGAAAAAAAATAACAGGAAAACTATTAAATCTCTCTCAAACATGCCCAAGAAAATTGGAATTGTATGCAAAAATACTCCAAGACTAAGAAAAATTACTTAATATGTAGAGAATAATTAACAATTTTCCTTAATAACAGCAATACTACATAAGCATTCATAGCAACAGATATGCTAAGAAAATGCTACCCACAGATATTGAAAAAAAAAAAAAATCACATTTCTGGCCCTTACACACCAGCTGCTACAGTTTACAGGAGCGAAATTGTTCACTGCATTTATGAGTCTGCAAAAGTCTGTCTGCATATGAAAGAAACAGGGACAGTCTCCTTCTGGTCAGACATGTATTCACATGAAAAACTTTTTTTTTTTTTTTAACATTTTTTTATCTAGAAGTACTTGCATGTGACAGTGCTGGGCAGAGATTTCTGGGGAAACCTTATCACTAGGACACATTCTCAGTGGTAAATTTTGACAATAATCCTTTAGAAAGCCCTCCTGAAAGCTTGACAGGTAAAGCTGCAGGCAATGGAAATTTTTATAAGTTCAAATTCATATTCCAGTTCACAGTGTAACTGAAATAAGGACTTCTAGGTCTCTTGTCTACACGAGCACAGCTGAAAAATAAGCTTAACCATTTCAGATTATTATCATTCCAGATAGGCAGAGACAGAACACATTTCAAAGACTCACTTACAGCTACAAGAAACAAACTCGCAGTACAAACCTCTTGCTATACATCCATACAAAAGGCTACAGAACCTTCCCAGAATGCTGTCCCATTTCTTTCTCTCCTTGTGAGCTGTAGTCAGGTATTGATTTGAAACACACTTGGTTTTGTCATATTGCTCTAAGAATTTATGCAAAATATCTGGGCTCTGTTTATGAACAAATAGTTTTCCCATTGCAAAGATTCTTAACTGTTTTGTGAATAATAAGCAATCAGATTTACAAATCATTCAGTCATTTGACTGGTCATTACAAGTCTCAAGCGTGGTAAAATCATCCAGAAACATATCACCTTAACTGCATTCTAGAAATATATTCAGAGACTGATTCAAAGCAAAAGTATTGCTTTGATGTGATATGTGAAAAAAACCACCTAAAATAGCCACTACACACTACAGAACACTGAATTTCAGAAGCCACACAATTCACTGAGTGTATAAGTTGGGGAGGAAAGGTTAAAAATACCATTGAGACTTTTCAGTTCTACTGCTGAAAGAATTTTCTAGACACTCTGTCAAATTTTACATAAATTTATAGCTTTTTATAATCCAGTAGTAATTTAAAACATATTATCCTGAAAGAAATGAGGTACACATTTAAGTGGTTTACCACAGAGCAAATTATATCTGTTGTACTGCTTATACTGGTGCAATGTTTTCTTCACAGACTGTAAAGGAAATTTTCCCAAACAAATCAGTGATATTCCAGAAAAAAACACTTTATTATTCATTATCTATCACTGTATCAGATACCTTCATTAGTAGAGAAACTGCAAAAAGAAGCATCCAAAGTCTATCCTGAACTAGAAGTGAAACTCGTACTTTCTGTACCCTTATACTGTTACCACTTTATGAAAAAATAATATCAACTACTTCTTTATTCATATTGTATCCCTTTAACTGACCACTCAACCATTTAAGCTACCAATACATACTGTCCTCTCTTATTCTGTGATGTCAAGATCTGAACCTCTGCCCATGTAGATATTTCACAAGAAATTTAGAATTATTATGTAAACTAACTCTTCATTCATAGAAGTCCAGTGCCGGCCCTCATAAATCCCAAAGTTTTCCAGATGGACTCAGGCTCTAAACTACACTGTTTTCCTTTCCTATTCTATCAATCAGTGAAAACTTCAGACTGTTTCTTTTCACTGATATCTTCCATATGCCATAGGTTAGTAGGGAGTTTTAGTTGACTTGTCTCCAATAAGATTTTATGACATACACACATATTTGTTCTCCAACTGCATAAAGTACCAAAAAGCAAACTGGCCTTTCTCCACAAGAAGCACTTGTAGTCCACTGAAACATGACACAAGGCAAGTGTGATATACACCAGGTGTACTGGAAGGCAAGCAGTCCAGCTGAAATTCATCTTGATCAGCACTGCCAATTAGAATGTGCCAACTCCCACTAATTAGCTGATTTTCCCTTAGTTTAATCACCAAAAAAGAAAGCAGTACTTCAGACAGCAGAGTAGCAAGTCACTTTTACTCTAAGTTAAATGCATATGGCATTACAGAGCAATTCTAACATCCTTCTCTCTCACATCTCTTTTCACAGTTACCTTCAGAGAGAAGATGTCAGCAACATGCTTTGGGCAGGCAGGTATAGAAGGCACAGTGTTTACACTCCACAGCAGCACTCAGTCTAGACCCCCATCAGCTATTCTACTTCAGGCCACAAGTTAGAGTTCTAGGGGTTTTTTTCTACTTCTGGGGTTTTTTTTCAGAAGGTGAAGATAGGAAAAGTAGCTTTATACTAGCCCAGTATGAAAGTTTTTCGTTGTTAGCCCACATGAATGGCTGATTAGAAGATCAGGCTATTTATCAGTTTTTCATGTTAAATTTATCATGTAGCATGGTGCTTCAGGACAGGGAGGCATGAAGTAAAATAAAATTACAGTGTCAGCCTCAGCATTCTTCAGGGCCTCCTACTCCTTCCAGAAATCAAATTACATTTGATAAGAGTATTTCATGGCAAGGAGTGAAAAACATCCTTACATTAGCCTTAAGTCAAGAACAGCCTGGCCAGGCACACAAGACTGTTCCATATCAAGCACACAAAGGATTCAAAACTTAGTTTTTAGGACCTACAGCAGTAACATCAGCAGTATGAAGCATTATGTAACTCATCCTTAGCCAAGCCCTGCTTGCATGCATTTCCAACCTCCAGATATTTAAAACCTGAGACAGCAAATGATTCGAGTGCAAGGCAGCCACAACATGTTTGTGGTATGCAGTTTAGTCCCAGTTGCTACAAGAACACTTGTGCAGCAGTACATCAGAATACAACAGCTGATCACACATGCAAATATAGAGCCTTTTCTGTATCTTTTTATCCTAATAAATAATGAATCAGACTTTAGTTGACTTTCTCTTTTCCACAGAGAGATGGAAAGAGAATTAAAGAGGAAGAAAAAAAGGAACACATACATGGCAAGGAGAAGGTTTTTTTCTATCATAGGATAGTCTATAGGAGATACTATACATTAAAGCTCAAATATGCCATAATGCTAAAAAAAAACCATACTTTTTTTTTTTTTTTAAGGCAGTTTTTAACTACTAGGTTTTGATAGGATTCAAATTAGTCTGACAACAGCCAAGTATTCATGAACTCCAGGTTTGACCACAACAGTTTTCACTTTGTTACAAAATCAATTGTCAAGGGACAATGCTACATTCCTAAGAACTCAGCATCCAACCCTGCTCAGTGAGACAGGTCAGAAAACTACCCAGCTGCAGGCCCTGCACTGATCTTGCAGCCCCCTTACTACTGAGACTAAACACCTACACCCCTCTCTTCAGACAGCAAATTCACATGACCATAGCCATTACAGGGACAAAAAGAGAAGGTAGGTGCCTTTGAGTGAGAGAACTTGCAAAGATAATTGTACAAAGACTGGTATTCAGACATCAAACCAAATGTTCATTTGTTCCCTTTTCCACACTCAAAACTACTACCTCTTCAAGGACCTTGTAGAAAAAATACTGAAGATGCTCCTTTGATATTAACCTAACAGTAGCTACTAAGTTTGTTACTTTTGACTAGCTGAAAGAGTTTGTAGTACATCTTTAAATACTGCTTAGTTAGTAGAGGAGATGGTCAAAGAATACCATACAACATGTGCATATATTGGCATTTACATTTAAAGAACAGTAACAGAAGTCAGAAGTCTTTCAGAGAGCAGTGTCTTTTATGTTTTAAAGAGCTATGCTAGTTCCTAATCACTCCTTTAAATAGAGCACTCTCTGTAGAATTAAATTACGAGATTTAAAAAAAATCAAAGGTGACACAAAGCATATTCTAACTAAACTAAATAAATTAAATTAAAGTCTTGTTTTGTACCAAAGGAGTCATTTAAACTGAATGGCAACATAGCAACAACAGATTAGATGCTGATTCAGGCTATGGTATGACTCCTTCCATGCAGGTAAAACCTGTAACACCCTTGAATCTCCTTTAATTTGCACCAGCCTAGACTGTGCCTTAGGGATTCTGCACCAGGCAGGGACACCAAAAGCCTGCCCAGTGCCAGAAATATTAAAAAGCAATATTCAAGCCCCTTCTTCTATTAGGCAATTTTTAGAGCTTTGAATGCAGTCAATCCTCAGTTTTACATTCAGTGTATAAAATCCTTCTCAATCAATTCTTTAAAAGCAACCTCTATTTTCCTTAATCCTAAATGGAGACACCAAACAGCAATGGCATGTTTTCTCTTTCTTCTCTCAAATCTTGTCTGTCTTGCACCACAATATGTTAAACCAAGAACACCTTTAAGCTATTCGACAAATATTTAAGACAAACATTTACATAAAGCAAGCTTTATGGCAAAGAATGGGCAAATTCTACTCAGCATGAACCACACTGCAGTATATCCAGAAGACGTTTCTGTATATACTGTCAAGAGCACTAGAGTTTGTAATTCTCACACAGATACCTCAACAGATTGCCTAAAAGTCTCAAATTACCAATACTGTCATTTACGGTACCTTCCATCCTCTTGTTTAATATTCTCAAATTGCTATAAACTAGTGGCACATAAGAAACAAATAAATCAGAATTCCTAAAACATACAGAAAGGGATGGTAACATTTCCCACATTACCTAAAATCATATTAAAGTAGTTCATTTTCTGAGGGGCTTCATGCTTTCTAACAGTCACCAGACCACTGTTAGCACTGCTTGGGAGTCTCATTCTCAAGGTGTCCCTGTGGTGCAACTTTAGTCTCCCAGCAGGATGCACAAATAAAGCCACTATAGGCACACACAGTGAGATGAGACATTCACCTTAGTCTTTTGAGTCTTACTCACCCTACTCACTACATTCAATAAAACTGCAATAAAGATATCCACAACAGACACTCTATACTTCTAGTAACACTATAGCTTAAATTTTTGAAGAGCTACTCATGACATAGACCAACAATTATGAGGAGATAATTTTTTTCTGATAAATTAGTTGCAATACTTTAGGGAACAAGATCTTCAGTGAATAGGTATTTCAAGAATATTTGAACAGATGAGGCTAAAAATTGCTGGTTAAAACAGATATTTACTACATACCAAACACTTCAGGTATTCCATCAGAATGCACTTAAGTGACTTCCTGCATTAGCAGAATGAACCAATGGCATGTTCCTGGCTTCATTCCTCTCTTGTTCCTACTTTCAGTTGTTTGACTCATACCAAGTTTTAGATCTCTCCATGCTTGCCATTAGAACATGTAGTGGTTTAAGAATGATATTCTCAAATTTAGTGCTCCTTCTAAAAACATGTGTGCCATTTCCCTTCCCCCTCCAATTGGAGGCACAGAGGGCAAACATCACAGGTTGAGACAGCAACAACTTACTGGAAACAGCAAATTGGAAGGTAAGGAAACTAACAGTAACAGCAACAATACAATAACAAAATGTATAAGAAAAATTAACTGCTCACATGGAAAGGCCCTGACAATAAAAAAGTACAAGACCAGTCTGTTCCACATGTTTCTCAACCAGAATGAACCCCCTCTCCCTGGGAGAGGGAGAGACTCCCTTTCCTGGGGTCCCAGTCATGATGTGAGGTGGCACAGAATACCATTCAGGCCTTAGCTATGCCCCCTCCTGACTACTGCTACAAATTAATCCTGTCCTGGCCAGAACTGGAACAACACCTTTGGAATGATGGGTGGGATGGGCAAATTAAGTATTTTTCTCCTAACAATTCTAACAGTCCAGATCTCTTTTTTAATCACTATATCCTGGGATATATTTGGCAGTGAACACTGTACTGTTGATTAAATACTGTCCTTTGATACTTGGAATAGTTGGCTCAACTTACTTATTTCATTTAAATCAGGGTGAGGGAGGACTGGTGGTGTTGGTTTGTCAGTACATTTTACTGTATGCCAGGTTTAAGAAGATTTTCAAAAATGCTTTGGACTAAGAATTCTAGACCTTTGTAGCTCAAATAATATTTAAATCAAAGTGAAAGAGCATTGAATTTTCCACTTAATACAACATAAAAATATTTTAAAACAGCTTGAGAGAAACCCTTAGGGTTTATTAAATTAAAAACATGCCAATCTGTAACTCAGCACTTGCACCAATCACCTTGATAAATTAGAATCTCATAGAGATGAGCATGTAAGCTATATTAGTTTACTCCCAATATACCAAACACTTAAAGAGAAAATTACCTCTAGATGGACTAAATGAGTTCTTAGTCAAGTTTATGTGTGTCTATAAATAACAGTGTCAAAACAGATTGGTGAAGATGCTTCAAGACGTCATTCATTCACTACTCTATACTTGGTGAAAAAATTGTTGAATTACATCTATGTTAATAAGCACCATCATTTTTAGCTATAATTCTTTACCTACCTTCAGATGTTTTCCAGCGTTTCCACAGATCCTCAATGGTGATATGTTTGTCTTCTCTGTGCAGGTGACTATGTTTATTAGAGGCATCCTTGTATTGCATATCTTCCCTTAGAAACTGAAAAAAAAGGAAAAAACATCATCTTAAATGTTGAAATGACAACTTCTGAAGAAATCCTACACAGAAATCAGGTAGAGTCTTTGCTATCACTTCCCCATGCAAGCAGCAGATAATTGATCTGAGTTTCCTCCATCAAAGACTCAGAAGGCAAGTTAAACACTTACAAGATTTGTTTTTCACAATTACTGAATCCTAGGACAACTGATGATGCAGTTCCTAGTATACTAAGTTTAACATTAGGATCATTTGCAGTGATTACAGGAATGCACCACACATTCATACTGGGTACTTCTCTATTCTGATGACATTTAAACAACTTCACCTCCTTGAAAATAAGACCATGTAAGATTTGAAAGTGTGCCAGTCATTTGTGGATGAGTAATGCCTGAATCCTGCTATACCAGTTAAATGCAACTGCCTGAGGGATGAGAGTATGCTGTTTACTAAGTAGTATTTAAGTCTTTTGATTAGACAACAAAAATTTGACTTCAATTCATCGAATTAAAAAACAGAAGTCATCCGAGGGCCAATTTTCTGCTTGTTAATCATTCCTCAGTGGTTACACTCCAAGCACAGAAGCATTACATAAAGCTGCTTCATTTTCAGTAATTAATAGGAAGCCTTTTAGCAAACAGATAAAAAGGAAGATCATGCAATTATGACACACAGAGTTGGTGGTGAGGCACTGGCACACGTTGTCCAGAGAAGCTGTAAATGCCCCATCCCTGGCAGTGTTCAAGGCCAGGCTGGATGGGGCTCTGAGCAACCTGATCCAGTGGAAGGTGTCCCTGCGTACAACAGGGAAACTGGAACTGGATGATGTTTAATGTCCCCTCCAAACCAAACCATTCCATGATTTTATGATGGCAGTGTTGTATCAGTATTCTACAAGTCACTAGAAACAGTTCTCCAAATACATATCAAGAAAAGCCATGGAACTGTAAAACCCATTCTATTTTTTATTTCACACAGGCATCGAAAAGTTGGAATACTAGTTGGCAAGCCACCTCCCATTAATAGTGGAAACCTTCCATAAGTATCAGTCCCTGAAAGCATTTTATGAACAGTCTCTGTGGGTGAAGACCTTAGTATTAGTATGAGAACTAGTAGCTGGTACTAACAATACCAGAAAACGAAGGAATCTTCCAGAGTAGATAGCTTGCTTTCTTCAGTTCCTGAAGGACAAAGCTGCTCAAACAAAACCAGCTACAAACAGTCATGACAGCTAAGTCAAAAAACAGTCTTTTATATGGCTGATCATATGTCATCACCATTTCAAGAGAGGTGAGGAAGAAAGCCAACCTAGTGATGCACTGCAGAAGAGCTCAACTCTTAAAATTCAGTCCAGGTAATATTTGAAGTGTAGAGCATCCTGAAAAGGCTCCATTTCTAACAAATCTAGAGACTATACCATTCAAAAACTGCCAGAGATACTGAAAAGTAGCCAGCATTAAAGAATATTATTAACTCTTAATAAAAAGAGAGAGAATACAATAGCAGAAATATGCAAGCAAAAGCTAACACCAATTCTCCCTAACTAAAATATTTTTACTAGAATGTAAGGGAATCTCAAACTATGTGAATGGAATCAAGTTTCTCCTCTAACTGATGGACTTGGGATAAAATACTAGTTGCCCTCCTTAAATGAACCACAGAGCCATAGTATCTAAATACTTACTGGATGCAATCCTCTCTTAATTATCTATTACTCAAAACTTTTCCTGATTGTCAGACATTAGCTTTGCAAAGCTTTTATATTCCTAAAATAGCTCCATTTAGCCCATACAAACTGCATAAGCATGACATAAACTGAGATATATAAATATATATATATGCACACACATGCATATACATGAGAAACTTATGAAATATATGAGAACTGAAAATAGCAGCCTGTTGGGGCAAAAGCAGTTACAGAACTTCTGAAAATCCATGGATCAGCAGCAGCAAAAAGTTTTAATAAGCACAGGACTGTATGCTGTAACTGTATGCAAATGCAAAAATATCTGTTGCATATTCCATCATCCAAGTGGAAACTCTGAATACTTCCCACATTGGCAATACTACCATGAAGCTGGAAAATTCTACAACTGCCATGCAACATGCAATGAAAGATGGATTATCTTTTTCATACCCACTCCATGTTTATTAAAGTCTAAACTGAAGAGCGGGAACTAAACAATAAGAAAACAAACGAAATCATTTTCTTATCCATTAATGTTCCTAAGCCTTTCCAGATTATAGGCCAGTCTTACAGATGCAACAGCAGGAAAGAACTGATGTTTTCCCACCTTACCTTCTCCCTCCAGACTGCAAGTATCTACTATCAACTGACATCCCCAGTATATCTATTGGGAACTTGCAAAAAGCACACTAAAAGTACAGCAAAAACATGCAGTATATGTCCCTCTCGGTAAAGATTATCTCTTTTCACATGGGAGTTAAGGTAAATGCTAACACTCACACTTCAGCTTTCTAGTGAGTAATGATGCACTGCTCTTGGAGAATCCAAATGTCAGGCATGGACATTTTTTTTCAAAACAAGTGTTGTAGGGCAATCAGGTTTCTGAAGAGGGACAGACTATGTTGTATATAGAGGCTTGGGCAAATTTTGCACCCTCTCAGCTAAAACTCAGACCACTTTTGCTTGTACAAACTTGCAACCTTTACTGATAGCTGTCAGTAAAGGCTGCAAAATATCAAAAGATGAGAACTTTTGCTGATTTACAGGTGCTGTCAAGGAAAATCTGAATTGCTGTTACCAATACTACTCACTGATAAATAAAAAGCTTCAAGGGGTTACGCGTCTCCCCGGACTCAGCAGGACCAGAAGCAGGACCAGAAGCAGGACCCGCAGGAAAGCATCCCGGTTTGGCTCCTCGCACCCGGGCCGGCGGCTGCTGCCGCAGTTCCGGCGCGCCGCCCGCAGAGGGCGCAGCGGGCCCAGCAGCGGCACGGGAAACGCGGCTCCGAGCCCGCGGCCGGGACCCACCGGGAGAAGGGCCGGAGTGCACCCGGCGTGTACCGAGACACCGAACAGAGCATTTGACTACGGGCCTTCCTTAAAAGCGAGTGGCAACACACAAACTGGAAAGCAACCTTCAGTTAGCAGCCAGTACAGTTACTCCTCGGGGGCACAGGCAGTACACGTAAGAGAACTTCTTCCAAGTGAAAAGCCCCTCTTCTGCTCTGATCCACCTGGACTGCTCCCAGATCCTGTGAAAATAACCACGACGACTTCCTCAAAGAGGATCTCTGACACCGCAAGACCACGACACTGAAGTTACAGTGCCCATAGCTGGAAAGAGGTCATCGTGTTTCAAGGAACAAGTGCACTCACTAATGAAAAGGCATATAACAACATCCATCATCTTTGTTTCAGAAGTGGTCTACTATGGAAGTGCTTTTTTAAGGAAAAGAACTGAGACTTAAATTGAAGACAGAAAAACAGAACAACTCCAGTTAAAAAGAGGATTTTTCTGTTCCTTGTCATGGCAGCTAATCTCTCTTCTGTTGCCCTGGTCATTAAGTATACAAAGAAAAGGTTAGAAAAATAACTCTAAATGGGGAGGTTAAAAGAATAAGCTCTAAGAAAAACACATCTAAGGATTATCTTAGCCAACATAATTACTCAGGAAGGAGAAGTCCTTTTAAGACTACAAAGCTGAAATCAAGAAAGCAGAAGATAAGTTACCTAAAAACTCTGCATGAAACAAAAATAACCATTTGTGAAAGTAGTTACTTCAAAAACATGTAGAGGATAAAAAGAACCACCACACCTAGACACTGAAACTAGAGTTTTGATCCCAGAAGTACTATAATAGCTGCACCTCTACAACGATTAAAATCCCAAAGTCCAAGGTTCAGCAGTGTAATAACTCCAAAGGAAACCACCTCCTGCCTGGAGGGGACAGGACCTGGGGAGCCCTGGGAAAGTCCCAGGATCAGGTACACCACCACCTTCCTTCCTCTTCAGAAAGCCTTTACTACTGTAACTTTCATCAAAATTCAGTCAACTAATAACCAAAGACCAACCTGAAGTGAGACTACCAAAAAAAGGACCCCCTCAAAATCCAATACCCGACTGGTATTGGAGAGAGCAATTGCAAACTAGACCCAAACGTAGCAATCTGAAAACTTAAAAAGTTAAAACATTGATGCTGCAAGACACGCTTGCAGGGCAAACAAGCATTGCATACTTTTGAGAATGCCACTGGAAAAGTAAAATTAACCACACTCACTAACTGCAGCAGGAAGCACTCTCATGTTATTTATATTTTGTTCTGGGTTTATGATTTTTAGTTTCATCAACTTAAAATAGACCCTCTAACTGACAAGTTTACTTCAAGAGCAATTAGTAACATTTCCTGGCTAGGTATTACTCTCTCCCTTGAGCATCTATTCCTCAGTGTTATTTCCTTCGGTTTATTCCTTCAAAGGGAAACCTGCAAAAGTTACAACTTCAGATTTCCTATAACCCTTCAGATAAAGCCAGTCACTATGAAACAGCCCCTTAGTACATTTCCTCACATCTATTGCTACAAGACTGGTTGCAGCTATTGCAATGTCACCTGTGCTGACTAAACTATGATGGCAAATGTGCTGTTAAAGGGCAACTTACTAGCATTCAGGTATGATTGCCCACCCCACAGAAATGCTAATAAGTAAAATAAGAAAATGTATTTAATAATATTAATAATAAAATTAATAATAAAACATGGCTAGAAAAATGTAGGCCAGGAAAGTGTTACCGAGTAGATCTTACAAAACCTACACATTCTATTGAAAAAAGATTACTGAAGCTCAGAACAAAACTGTAGCTATCTACTGCAAAGCAAACTTTGCAATCTCTTCAAAGCCAAGATAGAATTTCCAAGGGATCATTTCATTGTAGCAGGACTAAATAAAGAGGTGCAGACAGCTACTTATTAGCTTAAGTATCTCCAAGGAGGGAAGGTGTGAGGTAGGTCTAGTCCAAATCACGTTGGAGCAGGTTTCCATGCAACTGTACCCATGATAACACATAACAAGCCTCTCCATAGGGCTTCTCTGCACTGGCACAGCTGTGACCTAACACCATCAGCGTCTTCACACAAGGCCTGACTCCTCATCCTGCTCTGAAAAAACAAACCGAATAGACACGTTCAGAGTTGCTTAGAAAACTTCAGGAGGCTAAAACACACTCTGCTGCCTGGGGACAAATATATTAGCAGTTGAATGCAAAAAAAAAAAAAAATATCATAAAAGACCTCTATTAAGAGAGCCTCAACAAATTAAGGAATTCAAAGTACCCCAATAGCTTTGGGGGAAAACATCTGCTGCACTGGTTAGGAAGCTCAAAATCCTTGTTTGAAAGATTGATGTTTGTAACAGAATGTCTTGCAAAATGAGATGTAAAACACACTCAGGAGCCATCCCAGTGTCATGACAAAATAGTTATGTCTTTAGTTTCTGAACCACTGCAGCACATATTTTTCCACATGCAGAACTTTGTCTAAACAGCTGACACCAAAATATTAAGTTGTTTACAGAAATATGAACTCAGTTTAAGGACTTTTATTACATAAATGACAAGGACAGACCAAAATACTAAGGGAACTTCAAAGGACATTTAACATCTTGCTGAGAGTGTATTTCCAGAGTACAAAATGAAGCCTATCTCTGCCAAACTTCCTACAGCCAAAGTGCTATAATATTATCACTATTCCAGATCATGCTAGCTACTTTTCCTGCTGTGATTGCTGTATAGAAGAAAATCATCTTCCTTGGTTTAGGCCACTTAAGTTAGATTCTATTTGATTCTTGCCTCCACACAACATTTTTAAATCAGGCACTTCAGCATATCTTCTTTGAGGTTCCAACTTCTTTGAGCATCCTGCTACTGCTAAAAGCTATTCTCTGGTGCTTTAAATGCTGCAATCTCTTATTCTCCTAACTGTACTTTTTTGTCTCTCTCTTTTTTCTTGTTGTTGTTGTGGGGGAGAGCATGGGGTAGGGTGTTGGTGGTTTTCTATAGAGCTTGTTCAGTTTGGGGTTTTTTTATTAAGTAAAAGTCCAGTTCACTCCCTAAAAATACTTAAGCAAAATATGAAGGGATCTATCCAGAGATCCCATGCAAAACTGGACATTTGTGCCTTTAGACATTAGACACACAGTAAGTTACTAATATTTTAAAAACATCAACTTATTCTAGTATTGCAGAGAGATTCCTTGAGGAAATGACTTGATGTAGGACCTACATATGGAAGTTCTTTGGAAACAGGAAAAGCCTATATAAATAGTGAACATATGATAAGTCTGTTTTATTGCTCATGTCTCATCATTAAAACAAAACAGGTTCCCATGGTGCCACAGATGCTTCCTGAGGCAGATAGCCTCCCACAACACATGACAAAAACCTCAGTTCATAATACTACGTTTTCCCTTTCAGCTACCCGTTAACAGCCTACCTCTTGAAACCAGCTTAAACAATTTGCAATCCTTGCAATATAAAGTAATAATATCAGCATCTAGGCCTGATAGGAAAATTCATCCTAGCCTGCCCTCGTAATAAGCATAGGAATTTTTTTCCTTCCTTTTTCCTTTTCTCTGCTGTACCATACTAAATAATATGGAAAAAAAAAATAACTACTCCATGCTCAGACAAGAGCCCCTCTAACTTCCTTAGAAGACTTCAACAAAATCCTTCATGTTTTGATGACATGAAAGTAACCCCAAAGTAAAAGATTAGATGGTGTTTCTGCTCATCAATTTTATCAAGGTCAAATACAATTTCTCCATACAAAGCATATCCAAAGGTCTTCCAGTATCAGACAATTTTTGAGGAAATAAGAAATACCTTCATTCAAATTTTCCAGTATCCTAGAAAAACTCCTTCTTTACAGAATGATTTTATGTGGGTCTGCATTTTACAGAGGACAAACAAGCTACAACCTAAAACAGGCCATGACATTAAGAAAAATAAACCGCATGCAGATGAAATGTCTGGAATCACTGTTGGGAGTTAACTGGACTAGCAAATTAAAATAGTTAAAATAAATAGTTCAACATCTTTAGCTCTTTTTACCTTCCTGTCTCAAAATAACTTATTAACAATAACTTCCTTCCTTGGTGTAAATATACCCTTGTAACACCGTTGTAGTGCTGGTTAAACAGCAGAAAGTTATTCTACTTTGTCACATTCTTCCTGCCAAATAAAAAGCTAATGAACATCTGATCAACATACTCAATATGCTGCTCTTCAGGAGTCTTGCAAGTAAAACCCATGCAGCATAAAACAGAAAATCCATTCCCTGCTGTTAAGTAAAATACCTGTATTTCATGTAAGCTTTACTTCTAATAAAGTGGGTTTTTTAATTATCGGTCCTCATTCTTAATCAAGATAGGCAGCATTACCCACTGTGACAGAACAAAAAAAAATCTGGTTCTGAAGTATAAATAGGACATATTTAGTACATATTCAGACCAACTGTAAACAGGTAACTATGTAACTATGTTGTGTAAATGTAGATCTTTTAAAATTATGGTAAAGATTTAGTAAAAGCACTACAAGAAAAACATAAAAGTTACCAGCTGAACTTGCAATTAAACTGCATTTCTCATTAATTTCAGGTTTGCATTTAATGTCTTAGAAGAAAGCACTCTATGCAAATACATATTCATCACTGATTTGCATGGAAATTATATGTAGAAAAGTGCTAATTTGCAGGGAGTGGGTTATTAAATATTTCTTCAATAATTAAAAATGAAATAGCAGAAACAAGGGCTACAATTAAGTCATCTTATTTTATGCACAATGTGTAGTTTGAACATATAGTTTCACTCATCTCTAATTATCCCAGCTGAACAGTATGCCTCATCAACTATTATAATTTCAGCCATTTACACAGGTTTTTAGAGTAGCTTCTGTTGCTTCCCCTGAAAGAGGAAGAAACTTAAGATATAAAGATGATCCCCTGGAAACCAGGAAAATCTTCTGAATACTAATAAAAAGTTTCCAACGTAAAAATATTTCAGTATTTTCTTTTAACTTTCTCAACTTCAGTGTATAAAAAAATGCAGTGCAAGTAAAGAGAAATAATCAAAGTGCTGGGAAGTTCCTCAGGAAGCTCACACTCCATCACTAATGTTTCAGTTTGCAGACTGAACTGTGACTGTCCCAAACATTCTGCAACAACAAAAGCAGACTATATGCATTATTTTTGGAAAGTCATGGCAGTCAGGTGAAGTCTCTGGTGATTGGGAAAAAGGAAACATCCCTCCTATTGAAAAAGAGAAGAAACGAAGACCTGAGAACCTAAAGACCAGCGAGCCTCACCTCTATGTTTTGGAAGATGATGGTGCAGATCCTCGTGGAAGCAATGGTAAGGCACATACGATGAGGTGATCTGAGACAATCCAGCATGGCTTTACTAAGGGCAAACAGTGTCTGATCAGTCTGGTGGCCTTCTATAATGGAGTGATTGCAGTAGGTGATGAGGGAAGACCAAACAAATGTCATCCACCTAGACCACCAAAAGGCCTTTGACACAGCCCCACATAACATCCTTATCCCCAGATCGGAGAGAGATGCATTAGAAGGGTGGACCATTTGGTGGATAAGGAACTGGCTGAATGGACACAGCCAGACAGCTGTCAATTGTTCTATGTCCAGGTGAAGGCCAGTGATGAGTGGTGTCCATCAGGGCTCTCTCTCTGGACAGGGGCTCTTTGATACCTTAATCAACAACACAGACAGCGAGATCAAGTGCACCCTCAGAAAGTTTGCAGATGACATGAAACTGAACGGTACAGTTGAACTAACCTAAGAAATGGGCCCATGAGAACCTCATGAAGTCCAAGTGCAAGGTGTTGCACCTGCATTAGAGCAATCCAAGACATGAGCACAGACTGGAAGAAGCCACTGAGAGCAGCCCTACCAACAAGGACTTGGGGGTGCTGGTGGATGAAAAGCTTGATATGAGCCAACAGTGTGCGCTCACAGGCCAGCAAGTCAGCTGCATCCTGGGCTACATTCAAAGAAGAGTGGCCAGCAGGTCAAGGAAGTTGATTCTGCCCCTCTACTCTGCTCTTGTGACATCCCACCTGAAGTGCTGCCTCCAGGTCCTCAGCACAAGAAAGACATTGACCTGTCGGAACAAGTGAAGATAACCAAGATGATCAGAGTACTGGAGCACCTCTCTTATGAAGACAGGCTGAGAGAGAGCTGGGCTGTTCAGCCTGGAGAAGGTTCCAAGAAGATCTTTTTGTGACCTTCAGTACATATAGGAGGGATATAAAAAAGAGGGAGAGCAACTTTTTACACAGCCAGATAGTGACAGGACAAGGGAGAATGGTTTTAAACTAAAACAGGAGAGATTTAGACTACATGTTAGGAACAAATTCTTTACTCAGAGGGTAGAGAGGCACTGGAACAAGTTGCACAGAGATGTTGTGGATGACCCAATCTCTGGAAGAGTTCAGAGTCAGGTCGGATGGGGCCTGCTGATGCTGTTTGCACATAGGCACACAGAAAAGTAAGTAGCATCACATTAAATTTGACAATGATAATTCATAACTTAACTCATTCAGGGAGAACAATCTTCTCCTAGATGTGACAAAAAAAGGATGACAAAACGGGGCTAGATTCTTCTCCCATTCATCTACAGTGACAATGGGTGTCAGAACCACATGACAATACCCTTGTTTTTAGGGGACACCTTTACTTCCCCCCTGGGTTCGCAAGCATGTGCCTAACAATGGCCAGAAAGCAAAATAAGCAAGCACAGTGAAACTATATAGACATTTCCATTCCTACCCAGTAATTTTGAGAATCCCAGTGGTAAAGCTGAGTAAATGCAAGGGCACGTCCTTTGCCAGGTCCACCAGGAGCCCACCTACCAAATTCATTCAAGGACAGACACAAAAAGCTTCAGGCAGGTCTGAATAACCTTCCTTAGGTTGTAGGACTTAATTTACCATTAGTAAGTACAATATTCTTACTACTTGCCTGTAAATGTAAGCAAACTGGAAATCTTTCTTCTAGACTGCTGTCTGTAACAGGTATTGTTTTGCAACATAAAGTGCCTGCAATAGATCTAAGGTAAATAGCAAAGTCTGGGGATGCCTTAAGCAAGAAAACTTTGAGCAAAGAAACTGCAACACCAAAAAATGGATCACATCAACCTTACTGCAAGCTAAACCTACCACCATTTGCCCACCTCTTACATCAAAAAGAAAGTTAAAAAAAAAAAAAGTAAAAGTAGCAGCTTTTATATATAGTCACACAAAACTTTCCTTTAGGTTAGAACAATGGACAGTAACATCCCATTTCAGACAAATACAGAAATTAGACTTTCCTTCCATATTTGTCTGAGGAAAAGGCTGACTTAAGAAAAACAGCAACAACTACTCAAGTGCTGAAAGAAAAAGAGCAGCTAGACAAAACAAAAGGATAAAAAAGACTTCATGTATGCACAAGTAAAGTTTTTTTACTCCTACCTCATCACTTTCATCGACTTCGATACCACCATCTTTGTCATCATCCATTTGCTTATGGATCATGCGGAGAGCTTCTAGGCTGAACCGGTCCTCCTCAGTAAAGCACGGCGGGCTGAGTGAACTGCAGGGATCTGAAGTGGGGAAGAAAAAAAGAAAACAACACCAGAAATATTATTTACTGTCACTTCAGAACCTAAAGTTCCCAAGCAAAATAAACTATTTAAATTTCTATATTGTGTACATGTACTTCACTACATATAATCACCACATCACAGATGTCAAATTTAACCATAAAATAGTAATTCTTACCAAAAAAGTGAAAAGCTTGTGTGTGTAAATGAACTCTTTTTTTATCCAGGAAGGAGTCCCAAAAACTAGGCTGGAATAGTTTGTACTCTTCCATTTATTTTTGCCATCCCAGTAACTTACTATCGCCACTTTTTCTTTTATCATCCACCTTTAGTTTATGTCAGTGCAGTGGCAAATAAAGTCACCACATTTCCCAACCTCCTTTCAGAAAGTCTGGACTAAACAAAGAGCAGTGGAGGAAAAGAAAAAGAATTGTCATGTCATACAATCATAGCTTCATAAACAGGGAACAAAGGGATGGCAATCACACTGCAGATCAAATTCTAAATAGGTACTACTGAACACAAAATACTCAAGGAGCACTGCAAGAGCAGAAAGCACACTGCAAAGAAAATTCAGCTGATAGTAGTACACGATGTATTAGTCCTGTACACCCTGATCACAAACTGCAGTCACTGTACAGAAGTATTCTAAGTCAAAAATAGTACATTTTCATTTGCTTTTGAAATAGTACATTTCATTACTGAAGGCTCATGATTTGTGCACATTTGATGGCTCAGCTTGCACCACATCAAATTGCTAAATGTGTGTTCTTTCCCTTCTACAAGGTACATGCCAAATGTTCCAAAATTCTGCAACGCACAATGATCAACCATCATCACACTGGCCTTGCATAGACCTTGGCATTAACTAATAGCAGCTATTTCACTAATTCTGATGTACTGAACATAAGCAAAGAACAGAAGGTTGAGAAGGATACAGAAATTGTTTTTTCAAAGTTGAACTTCAATATGGTAGTGAATTCCCACTGTAATAGCCATTACAAAAATGCACTGACTAGTTCCATAACCTATTGCACTACACTTAAATCATAGCAATGCAAGCAAAAATTGAGGGAGCATATGAATAATTTCTGCTTCTTCTAATCTATCAAAGAATTAATCTTTCATGTTGCCATAGAATTTATTAAAAGGCTCACTTATATAAGTAAAGGAAGCACATCTAGAAAAAACAAAAAGGAATCAAATGCTTCAAGAGAAAAATAATTTTTTTGTTTTACGATTTCAAACCAGTTGGATTAGCATGATTCTGCTTTTCTGTCTAATATAAATTTTAAAATAGTTAAAAATCTAAATAAAGGAATGCATAAGGCTACAAAGCTGGAAGTGCAAAGATAACAACCATGACATAGCTGGAATCTCAGACACATAATTAACAGGACTGGTTTCCACAGCTAGACATGAGCCAATGCATTCTTACTTCATACTTAAGTTTTATTATACAGGAGTTAACAGAAATCTGTTATCTGTTCCCATGCATCCATTAAAAAAAAAACAAAACCAAACAAAGTCAGCAGAAATAACACTTCACTGACACTGTCAGAGAATTGAGAGGTGTTGCTTTTAGAACTATTTCATATCATTCAAAGACATATTTCTATATTTATTAGTTACTAAATTACTAAATATGAAATATTACTGAATATTTAAATAATAAAATACTAATTATTATTATTACTATTAATTACTAAATATTAAACCAGACCAATCACAAACAATACAATTTTCAGCTTTGGAATGCAACTGATATTTTATGAAGTAGGTGGTTTTTTTAATTTAAAAAATCCATTTTATTTGTTCATCTTTGTTTTATTATAAAAGGTTTAATTTGCACAATACTCAGCCTTTAGATTTTTGCCTTGCAATGAAAAAATTACTATCTTTGGCGGGGTTAAAGGACCTATCCCTGCAATTACAGAGTGCTTGGTGTTGAAAGATTTCCCTTGCAATAATAATGAATCACCTCAAAGTTCTTCTAATAATCAAATTCCCATGGCCATGAACAAAAAATATTATTTTACTTAAATACAATCATATCAAAAGAACAATCTTTGTATTACAAGTTTTGATCCACACTGTATCTTAAGTAAGAAGAAAGCATAATTGTCAGACCAGATAAAACAGATCACTCAAACGCATCCAACTTGTTTAATTTGTACTTAATTCTATCCTACCATGGAATTAAATTTCAGATACATGCGTTCACAGTTTGCAAGCACCCACTCAAATGTTTTTCCATTTTGTTCATCTGAAAGCCCAGTTTTTCAAATTAAAAAGGTTTTCTCAGAGTACATTTTCTCACAACTGAGGTTGATCGGTTCCTTAATCAGGGCACTTATCTTAAATACATGTTTTTAGAATATTTAAGCATGAAGGCACTTTAGAGAGCTATGGCTTTTCTTGAGAGAAGTAAACAGGCTGCTTGTGCTTCAAATGTCCCATGTGCTGGCTCCAAGAACACTTGATCTCTCTCTTAAGAGCCGACAGAGTGCCAATTGCTCTTTTTGGGACTGAGAAACACAGTAGGACCACATGTCAACTGTAGTAAAAATTAACCCACTCTAGAGAGAATCCAGATTTACTTTCAAGCTTATTTTCATCTGGTAAAATTAAGCATTTAGGTTGACTGACTGACAACACCGGTCATCCCCTTCTTCAGAGAACAATCTCAAACTACAAAGCCACAACCTAAAGAATAAGTGAAAAGCATTTCATAAGCATACCTATGGAGCCCTACCTAATTCAAAAAACAGCTGATGGAAATTTAATCATCTGCAGTTCTGCAGAATATTCTATCATGCAGTAGTTTGTCTCAATTGCACGGCAAAAACAATTCAAATTAATACTAGATGACATATGGTTAGTTAACTGGATGTCTGGGAAGTTTTTAAGACAAAATTCAAGAGAAAGGGTCTCAAGACATAGCAAACACCATAAATATAGCCCTAAAGCCCCACAACAAATCATAAGACTAGCTGATAATTCTTCCCTTTGAATTGACACTATTGAAGATTTTCTGGGATTCTAAACCTTCTCTTGTACTTTACAGACAAGCCTAATTTAATGTCTAGACCGTTTTCTCCATCCTAGTCTGGTGTGTTGTCATAAATACATGTAGCGCAAAATCATGATCACAGGAAAGAACAGAGAGGATAAATTCACTCAGCGAATGAACCAATACCTTGGAATTTGAGCATTCCTTTAATGAAAACCACAGAAGAATGAGCAAAGGAAACAAAAGAGAGAAGGTGGACAAGAGGCATAAAAGCACAGCAGATGTCACTCCAGGCATGAGTTATTTCATACCTTGTTTTTTCATGTTGCTCAGAAGTGAGGATGTTTCAGAACTTAAGGTCATAGTATAGAAGGAATTTTTTCCTAAAAAACTAAATGTCAGACTCATGGCTCAACAAACTTGGCAGAGGATTTTGAAACAAAACTTCCTCCTGCCTTGAGGCAGTAACTGCCTCCCAGCTCTCAGGCAAGGGGGGAAATCTTCACCAGTCCATTGGAAACTCCCGTAGGAGACAGTCTGATAATGAATCAAGCACAGTTATCCAACCCAAGATAAAGAAAACTTTGCATTTGTAGGTAAAGGGAAAATAACACTTCACACCCTTTCGACCCACCGCTCCCTTCCCCCCACTTCTCTCTTCCTCAGTGAGACTAAAATAAGGTGAGACTATTAAAAAAAGTTTCAGTTTAAAATTATCTTCAGATCCACAGCTCTTTATTCCATTTTCTGAAGACAACAGAACTTAAAATGTGACATTGTCAACACAAGCCAGTAAGGAAAACTAATTACACCCTTATCTTCAAGCACTCATCTCAGCAAAGCCCCTGAAATTTTTTCAGGAATACACCAAAGCAAAAAACATCCTAATCTTTCATCTGGCTTGCATTTGCTTCCCCCTAAACAGCTGCAAATATTGCAGACTTTAAAATAAAAAGGACTGACAGATCAACAAACAGGGAATAAGCCTGCAGTTCTCTCACACACCTCCTTTTGCATATGGACACTGGAGCACAAAAGCTATGGCTGTGCCAAACCTGTCAGACTCCAACCAGGTGCTCACAGTTCCAGTCTGGAACTTTTCAATGCCCGACAGAGCCTTTTAAAGAATATAAGGCCACACGGTAGCTTCAAGATTTTCTGCAAGTACCTGGAATCAAGTAGACTCTTCCAAATAAAAACTTAAATGCCTTTAAATTTTCCCATTATTTCACTCAGAGCAACGTAGCAGTTGGGATTTATTTGAAGAGACTGACTACTACACATCATTTTTGTTCTGCGAGGATGTTCAGCATTCACCAAGAAAGAAAAGCACTTTTTTACAATAACATATGGCAGTCCTATGGAAGCCCGCAGGGTTTTCCATGCCTGCCTGTTACTGATGAATTCAGAAGTATACCACGTTGTGCAAGGTTTATGAGTCCCCATTCCTAAAAAGCCATCTGGGATAAAGGGAAGCTTCACAGAAAAGGCATCAGCTTCCCAAGTACACGCTCTCATCTTAAAATAACTATGTTTCAGTATGCCATGGTGACAGAAGTGGATTTCTCTGCATTTTCCAGACACAAAGGAGGTGTCCACAATATCTCCAACCCCCTTCCAAATGAATCTTCACCTAACTGGGATTCTATTTCCTTACAATTTTGTTTTACATGTACTTTAATATGCTGCAGTTTCTTAATCAATTCAATTACACCTTTCAAGGCAAAAAACCTTTAAGAGAACAACAATTTTTGAAGACCTGTGTACAAATCAGGGTGTCATAGATACAACAGGGATTAATGAAAATACTGAAAAGCGAGTGTTTTCAAGGCAAACATGTTTTTATCTTAAATCCTTACATAAGGTGTCACTAAAATCTTCAAATGCTTGAGAGACAGCCTCAGAGAGAGCTTCTTTTAATCTTTCAATTAAAAGCTCACAAAGCAAATCACTCCTACTCTTAATAATTAAACTCCTCCATATGGCAAGTAGGCTGAGCAGCATCTAACAGTTAACTTGACAAAGTAATTTGTGACATTATTTTTCACAGTAATTATTTAAATAAAAGTTCATGATTGCAGCACGTCTTTCCACTAAAAACATTAAAAAAATTAAAAAGGACAAAACTTTGACATAAAGTGTAGAATACCTTATCTTCTAACCACAACAGTGATGTTACTTAAATGAGCTTCCTGAAGAGGAAAATGCAATAATGCTAATGACAGCACAGCAAGGGGAAGGAATGCAATAGGAACAGAAATTCAGAACACTGTTGTCCCCAAAGACTTGGAAAATGTTAAGTTTCCCATTAGGCTTTTCCATTGCTCTGTATTAGAAATATAGGCAACTTTATAAACTCATGCAATAGGAGTAGATTAAATTCATAGATGAAGATCCTGACTGCGAAGTCTTGTATCTGGAGCCCTTGTTTCTGAATACATGTGCAATGCTTAGTGACTGGCAACACTGCAGTTTAACAGAAAAAAAAAATCAACAAAACCCCAAACTATTTGCAGATAAGCTCCATGAAAACTGTCATGATTCTTTTAAAATCCACTAAACACCTTCAGTAAAAAAATTGCTTTTCAAACAACCTTGAAATAAATCATTACAATATCAATATGTAAACAAGCAATTTTCGCATGAGAGATTCAAACCTGATTCTGTCACTATTGAAAAGTGTCCATTTATTCTGCTATTTCAGTGTCTTTTAATATATACAGATCAATTAGATTCTTTGCCTCTCATGGAAACTTGATGAGGCAAGCAAGGCTTTGATTTTTTTCTTAAATCATCACTAGCTCATCTCTGCTTTCTCCACACCCACAAAAAACCTGTCTAATTCTGAAGTTCATTCTCTAGATACAAGGGGGAAAAAAGAATATCAGTGAGATCACTTTATTTAAAGTAGAAATTCAGTCAAATAATGTTATTAACAAAATCAAGTGTTAAGACAGGTTTATTAAAGCTCTTCTAACCTTTCCTAGATAAAAAGCTTCAAAACAAGCAGCAGGCACTTAATTTTCTGATCACTTGTGAAGACATTCAAAACATCACACACTGTCATAGAAAAGTATTTAAGAACTTTGTATTCAGATAAACGGTAACTCAAAGGAAAAGATATGACAGGAATTCTCCTGAGAACTAGATGTGATGGCAAATTAATTTTGCTTTAATATAACTGCATTAAAAGCAACTACTCCAAATCAGCAATGCTTGTTTAAAAAGGAAGTTGCAGAAAGGGGGTTGAATATGTTAATCATTCCAAGGATTATTCTGTCAAGACAAAAATATCAGTATAAATACTTCATTTAGACTGATAGGAAATTAATTATTAAAATTACAACACTGCTCTCTCTGACTAAATAAAAATCAAGAAGATGAATTCATGGCTTTTCCATCTCCTTCCCACACCCTCCCTGAGCAATTACACAGTTTGAAGGGAAGAGGAAGTTCGACAATTATTGTACACAATGGTCAAAGTAGACTGATTTAGAAGAGGAACTCCTGCCAACCCTAACAAAGCAGGAGGAGAGGAAACTGGGAGATTCATCTTACGCAAGCCTCTAAAATCCTGTTTTTTCCTCCTTCTAACCGTATTTGTACTTCTATGATACTTACTATACAAACCTACAAACACATAAATGGATATTCAGTGTAAAAAAAAAGATGCCAAATGTCTGATACTTACTCTCAGCAATAAAAAAGTCTCTTTCACTTTACTTATATTTATTAGTACAAGACCAAGAAGGGAAATATTTCAAATAGTTTAAATCTCAGTTTTCATGATTTGGTAGTGAAAACTGTTTAATGCATCTTCAGAAATGTATGATGCACTCTGCACATTATAGTGATTATCAACACCTAAAATTATAATAGCTCAAAAAAAAAAAAAAATTTTCAGACTTTCAAATATGACCTGAATTCACCTGGAATAAACACATCCTTCACTCAAACAAAATTAAAAAGGACAATCTTATTTTCCATACATGTTTAGAAGGTAGAGCTATTTGAGGAAAAGGATTTAGTGAATTTTTAGTTCATTTGCCAATAGAACATTCATTAATCTGATGAAAAAAGTTACAGATTTGTATTCATATGTTCTTGGTGACAAGGCATAACACACACCTAAGAACATATAACAACACACTTCTAAGCTTTTTGTGTATTTTAGGTCTGATTGGTTCTTTACTGCTCTTCTAACAACTCTCCCCCTTTTCTAACAGCAGGAAGATGAAAAAGATGTAGTATATCCCTGATTATATACTTTAATCTACCCAAGAATTTGTCAGCTCTTAAGAAAGAGCAGCAGCACAGCACTTAAGCCACTTTCTTAATTTCATCAGGAAATGAGAAAAGTGATAAATAAGGTGACTTTCAAATGTCTGATAACATGTTCACGTGATTTCAAAAGCAAACTTGCTGGTAACCATTTTCTTACTAAAACCTCATCTTCTTGGTTAGAATTTCATCCTTATTAACACACTGACCTGGAAGCTGATCTCCAGACACTGGGTGAAAGCCTATAATCAATATTCAGTGTACTCATTTCTGTTCAAAGTATGGCTCAAGAGCCAGAAGGAGCATGAACCACTAAATTCCTTTTTGGAAGACAGTGTCTGCAAAATATAGCAACCATGAAAATATGGCTGATCTGTAAAAATTTACAGATTTTTTCATATTGAAAAGGTAGATCACAATTTCTAGGACTGAAAAAGGGGAAGGGGGTGAAGCACTGGAGAAAAGAATTTAAGAAACTTTTTTTTTTTAATGTAATAAAAGGTATTGAAAGTTTTACAGATGTGGGTTTAAAATTTAAAAACCATCTGACACTTTCAGACATATAAATTAAAATTTTCTAAAATCAGAGGAGTTTAATAAAGTCAAATTAACTATTTTCATGTAAAATTATATATATATGTATATATCTTTAAACTTGAAGTTTTGATCGCATCAGTGTTTCCTCTGATATATTTGTTTTCACATGTGATTCATAATCATATCCTATATCCATGAATCAGGCATGTAAGCATGACATTGCTGGCATTACTGAATTACTTCACTCTTCTACACCATCTGATCTAGTGCGCATCTTATTAACTGTTCCAACCAAGGAATCAAATTTAATCCTCTGTGAGCACCATCTGTAGCATCATCAGTTCCCTCACAGTTCCTGTAACAACATGTTGTCAAGATGTATTTATACTTGAAAAGATCATATCAGAATTATACAACTGAAACCTATATTAAAAAGATGTAACATAGTACTTACAATAAAGGAAGATTAAAATAAAGCACCAGGGCATTTTTTAAAATACACAATCTGTTAGGATCCTAGCATTTGAGCAATAAATTTGCCAGCCTATGTTTATACTTCCAGAAATAAAAGGGCACTGAATGCATAGATTCCTTTTATTTAATAACACCATAAGGAAACACTTCCTTTTAGCCCCATTCAACATATCAGTAATTTTAAGTAGGTAAGAGTATCAGTTTCTTTAAACAGTACTTTTAGCTTTTGTGAAAATTTAGTAGTACAGATTGCTGGCTAATTAAGGACTATCCTACTTCCAGAAGCTTACGTGAACTGCCCTGCTGTTAGCACTCCAACTCCAGATTGCATAACTGGCAGTTTTGCTCCTACTAATATGCTGCTAAATATTTTTCTCATGATGAATTTCTCCAAGTGATAAACCAGGCTGACAAATCTACTTATGGTGTGTCAGTTCACCTTGGCTTATTTGATGTCAATTAGATTTAAAGAGCCTTTTTAAAAACCCAATCTTATAAAGAAGCAAAAAAAAAAAAAATTAAAATAATTTTAAAAGTTAAAGAATTAAATAGTCACGCATCTCTGGAGATACCATATTATCACTATGCTCTTGATCAAACTTAGCACAGATAGTAAGATGTACAATTACCAGAATGTTAAAATAAACCATAGCTGCACATATCTTAGATATATCTTGGCTGATACCATTCTGACAAATGTATTTCTGGGCCCATAAAACAGTAGCAAATGGTGTACTTTTCCAGTATGTACTTCATAGCTGTTAAAGTGGTGAATAAAATAGAAGGCAGCTATTATACAATGCATACACACTAAGCATACACTCTGTGCAGAAAGTCATGCAATGGAATCACTCAGAGTTGAAAAGGGAAACTCGGTAATAATTAAACAAGAACTCCAAAACCTAGAATAAGTTCTATCATGCTAGATTTAGCTCAGACTGACAGTTTATCAAGAAGTTCATACTACAAACACATGGCTCTTGCCATCAAAACAAGTTAGATACAATTTGCATACAATTTTAAAGTAGTACTATTCCACCTCTAGACAAACCTCAAGTCATTGCATACAGAAGAAAACAGTAAGGGAAACTACATTTGCTTGAACAACACACCTTGCCAAACACTACTTGTACAGCTTCAAACACTGGCAGCCGCTCCCCAACAGCCTGAGCGTATTTGGGATGCAAGGAAGAGCCAAGTCAATAATTTCACATATGCTCTAAGGCAAAATAAGCCAAAGACTAACGCTAAAAAGATTCCTAATTGTTCATGCCCCTGCCATTCGTTTCTGTCGCTGTACTAACTCCTTCCTGGTACCAACACAAGCACATTTGTGTAGTCCTGCTGCAGGAAGGACCAGGAAACTGATTCTGTCTGCATTTGTTCTCTATGCACCTGCACAAACACCTTTGACAGCAAAGGTGCAGGGGAGAAGGAGGAGGAAGCCCTGGTGCTGACGCGCCCCACACTACATCTGAATCCAGCCAGCAGCACGGCAGGGGACCGGGACACTGAAAAAATGGAGTGGAACAACATCTACGCCACTTGAGTGGAAAACTCCACCCCATTTTTTACATCCAGGCTCTCACTGCTAGGAGGTAGAGGACAAAGATGAGTCGTCCTAGACAACTTGTTGCAATTATTTGCTGTCAAGTGTTTTTCCAAGTTTTTTTGAGTGTATTTTGTGGCCTTATAAAAACTAAAACAGACATTTGCAACACTATAGCAGAAGATGAAGAATAGCAAACTCAGATAAAACACTCCCTAGCATTTGAAGAACAGTTTCAAACACCACTGCCAGTAAGCTCACAATTTTGTCCTTTCTCCTTTCCCTCCCCGTGAGCCTAGGGAAGTCACAAGCTCCAGGCATAGCCCACTTTGGCAGCAGTCAGGCCACATCATAAACAGTAGGCTCTGAAAGGCACCACATCTCTACAAACATACACCAGCAAGCTCAGGGTGTCTGCTAAATGCACATCTGCCCCAAACACTGCTGTAATTTATGTCGTGCCTTCATTTAAGCTCCAGTTTTTTTGACCCTTTTCCAAAACCGTGGCGCCAGAACATGCATTAAGAACTAAATACACAAGGCTATAAAAAAAAGCAGCATAACAGAATCTGTCCCAAAGCTGACAAACTATGACACTTGGCTACACAAAGCCAAATGAGTTTGTGTTTGGGAGTGTTTTGCTTTCTTTAGGGGCTTTTTAAAATTTTTATTATTGGCAGACAAGATGACAGCTTTCTGAAGAGACAAAGCAGACATACTTAAGGAAAGCTCAAAGGAAAGAGCAAGAAAGTATAAAGATCTTTTATAATTTAAGACTGTGACAATTGAGGTTATAAGCAATTGAAAAAGAATATTGATATAAGATGTCTTTAAAGGTAACCAATGACATAAAGTGATATATAATCTACTCTTAAATCCTCCTTTAAGTCCCATTGTGTGTTCCTGACATACACTGGGAAAAGCCAAGATGAAATGAAGGGCAGTATGCTTTTTCTAGATGATGACACATTTACTTCTGAGATTCATTACAAGTACTTTATCACATTTACACATACTATTTATTTAAGCATAAAAAATTTTAGTGTAAAGTTTTTTTAACATAAGAATTCAAACGCTAACACTCATTTGTGTCTATCATATTTGAAAATACTAAAGCATGAAAAATAATATCCTGGATTTGTTTCTTGAGCTCTGCTGGACACATACTGTAAATGGAGCTGTATCTCTCACACGGCATTGCCGAAGCTTCTGATGCTATTTGCTCTCCCCACCAGACAGTAGTAGGAAAACAGGCACCGAGTCAAACTGCAACAGGCAAGTGTTTCCACTACATTACCTCGTCTTAATGCATCAAGTATCAACACATACAGGCAGTCCATCATTTTCAATATCAAAAGGGAAGAAACTTCCTGAAGTCAAAAAAGCCATTTGCCTGTCATTAAACATAAACAAAAATAAACCAGAACCATGAAAGATTAATTTTACTTCAATACATTCAATTAGACTCCATTTTCAGACACCACAGGAAATTAATTTCACAAGAAATGTGATTCTGCTTCCCAAAGAAATACACTACCAATGGAACATATAGAAAATACATCTAAAGTTCTTCATTCACATTTCTGAGAAGCATGTTTGGTAATAGTATTCTGCTTTGTAATTTCACTTTGGTTTAATCAAATACAAGGTACATACATACTCCAGGCTGTATCTCCAAGGTCTATTCATACACCCTAAATGCAATACCCAACAAAGCTGACATCCAAAAAACAACTATTCCATGTCAGTCACATCTATCAACCAGCACAAATGTTTTAATATTTTCTATACCAACACAGTGATTTGTAGGTTATAAATCTTTGCTTTAAATCTTTTTATGTCTTCAACAATTTTAAAGCAATTTTTATACCAAGTCATCTACTGGGGGCAGGGGGACAATGTTTTTCTATTCTGTATTTCTGAAAAATACTGAGCACAATTGACATAAAGTTGATACCAGAAAATAGGTAGCACATTTATGCCTTACTGCCCATAACAAAATGCTACATTCTCTATTTGTTCTACTAAAAACAAAGGAAATCATTTTCTCCATTCATTAAATTCATTTCTTTACTGAAATTTTAACTAACATATAAGGTAACACTTGAAAAAGTTTCCAGTTACCATGCAAACAGAGAAACATAAAAAAAAAACCTGTTCCAACATTTAAAATGTTTGCTGAAGTTCTCTTCATGCAAGTGAAGTTTTATTACTAATGTCAAACCAAAACCAGATATCACTGCCTCTAAAATGTTTTTAAACCTAGTTAACACTATCAAAAAAAAAACTTTCAAACTAGGAGAATATGCTCAGAAAAATTTCACTCCTATTCAAAAATTCTCTCTGGATAAAACACACTGGAGACAGATCAAAGAACAGAAGTATTTGCATATATGACAAAGATGAGGCTATCATGAGAAGACAACCCAACTTTGAAAACCATGGCTTTAATAGTTTACTTCAAAGGGGTATCATCGCAGATTGAAAGCTTAGTACATTCACCATATTGTAAGCAACTGTCTCACAGAATTATTTTCTCACTTCCTTTACCTGTGATAACATTACACACAGCCTACACCAGAATATGCTACTGACCCACTTTCCTACTAGCTCAGTAATAATTAAGTTCTCGATTTGTCCTTCCTTTCTTCTTTAAAATTTAAATTTGGTATTCTTAAGATTTGCTTAAAGGAGAAGGTGTCAAGGAATTGAAGTCAAAGTCTTCCATCTAGGCATGTCAGAAATTCAATTTGAAATCTTTCTTTTAAGCAAGTCTACAAATTTACTTCTCTCAGCTTATGGGAGCTGGCCAAATTATGTTTTCTTGCAATGGTGACATTCTTGCCCAAAGCATAAGTTTGGCATTTAGTAGTCCCTTTTCAATCAGCATCTATCATCTCTTTTGAAAGGCAGATTCTACAATAACAAGTGTGTGTCATCAACCCCCCCCTCCTCCCCGATGCTGAGGGCTCCAATCCACAAATACAAATAAAAAATGTCATTCTTATTTATGAAATCTTGTATCCTCACCCTTTTTTCCTAGACTGCTCTGAGGAAACACTCTGTAGAGAAGAAGTTGCTGACACAGCACATTTACATCCCAAAGTATAAAGTAAACAATAACAAACAGAAGAAACAAGGCAAGGCTGAAGAAACCCTTGGAAAATCCTGATCAAATCCCAAATAGGATTATTGGTGCACAGGTTTTACTTCCTTTCAACATGCACTGCTCATGTCAATAGTAAAGAACGTCTGTAAATGCAAAACACAAAATCTGTATGTTTTTACCACCACCAGTTAGAACCAATACACTATACATAATGAAAAGACATGAGTTGCAGTGGAATTTCAGGCATGCTAAGAGAACAGGGTGTCAAGAATTGGTAGGCCTGTAGAAGCCCAGAGCTTGAAAATAGGGCAATAAGAAAGAATTCATCTCAACAAGAACATGCATGCTCACCCAAGAATGAGGGTGTTTTTAATGCTACACTAGGTTGTATAAAATTGCTTTGCATCTTGCAGTTCTTTAAGAAATGCTTTTTACACAAGGAGACATTTTGTATGCACAACCTTACAAAGGCAAAAAACAAAACATCTACCTGCATGACTGTGTCTAGTCCCAGAGAAACGATAACCAGCACTTTTAAGTGAGGTCTGTTGCAAAAGTCTACGCATTTGTCCCACAGCTAGAGCAAAGAAACTTTCTGGCACTGCTAGTTTTCTAAAATTCCAGTAAAATTCCATGTTGTTTTAGTAAGAAGCCTCATCTTTGCTTTCAGTGATTTAAAAACTGAGACATCTCAGAAATTCTCTGGGGATTAATACATTTTACAAGTTTTATACAGCTTTATGACATTCACCAAGTTTTTAAATATTTTGGGAAGAATTAGCAATGTTCATGTGCAGAAGGAGAATGGAAGAAAAGACAGGGTTTTTTCAAAATGTTTTTACAAGCCAAAAAAGCAATTAATGAAAAAGTGTTACATAAGTTACTGCACTACAACTGCAGTCGTGATCAAAAATAAAATTCAAGATGCCGTTAGCTAAGTCGCAGTCAGGAGCGGGGGGAAGGGAAAGAGAAGGGTATGGAAATAGTAGAAAAAGAGACAAGATAGTAAACAATCAGTTTTATTGATCTACTTCAGAGCAGTGTAACAAAAGCACCTCACAAAAAGCACCTCTCAATATATTGCAAGAATTATTTGCAACCCTAGATACCTTCAATTTTATCCATATTTTGACTGGAAAGCTGTAGAAATGATTGCATATATGATATGCACTGATAAAGACAAGCAACCAAAATCAGATAAATTGAAGTGAAATTAATATGCAGAATTAATGCAATGAACACCCTGAAAAAGCCAGATCTACCCCAATAGACTTCAGTTCTTAAACTGAAAGTTCTACCTTAATATGAAAAGTAGTGAGCCCAAAGCTCATTTGTTTGTAACTGCCCACAGCAACACCTCACACAAAGTTCAAAGTCTGAAGCAAATTCAGGACTTAAACAGAACTGAAAAGAATTTCAACCTTTTCTGAAGGACATCAGCTGTCCCATGTCACTGCACACTGATGGGCATTGCCTAAAGGTAGGCTTTAATGCAATCAATTAAAACACTAACTCTCTAACACTCACCAGTAGCTCACCTAGTAAGCAGAGTAAAACTGTTAACATTTTTAAGCAACAGTACTTAATCAGTCTCAAGCAGCAAACTAACACAAAGAAATCAAAGCAACAAACATTGCTTGAGTTTACTAAATGTACTTGTGTAAACAATTGCAAGTTTCATTGGGCTTTGAAGTCTACAGGTTTTGAGAATATAGAAGTCAGTAAATAATATAAATTACTGGCAGTAAAATTTAATCTCAGCAATAACAGCTTCTTTGTTCTTTTTTTTTCCCCAATAAGTGTAATTATTTCAACAGAATAACACAAACTTACTTACACTTGGGTTACAACAAGTAAGTTACAACAAACAAACACTTGGGTTCTTTAAACTCCCTTGTTTGATACAAGATCACATGGTTATTGATTAACTGATCCCTTACAAAGTGTTGTAGTCAAACCTGATAAATAAAATCCCTTCAGCTTGGCAATTAAAATAAATATTACACCACTATTGAAAGCCACAGACAGAACTGCAAGCGCACTAGACTAAAGCAGAAATTAAGTATATACTATTCCAAATACAGAAACCCAAAAACTTACAGAAACTGTCCAACAAGGAGAAAACAAAAAAACCCCCACAACATTAATAACAGGAAAGTTGAGAGCCAAGTACAATTTTTCAAATTACAATAAAATTTTGCAAATACATGCAGAGACAACAGAAAAATCTACTTTACTATAAGTGCAATCCTATAATGCTACCAAAGCACTGCCTTTAAATTAATAATTCCTTTTGCCATCATTTACATGCGCCTTTCCAGGCCAAACAAGAATAGGCAATTCCACAAATGCACACCAGTGAGATGACAAATGAATAACCAGCTCCAGAACATGAACTCTCACAGCTTTTTACTCTAAAAGCTAGTATTCCTTTTATTCTAAAAACAAGTAACAACTAATTCCTGCTGATTCTCTATCATATTTAACTTAATACACACTTTAAAAAAACCTCCTTAAATGAACAGAAGCACATGCTTTTTTTACCTGAAAGGGCTTTCTACCTGCAGGCCTATTTGAAATTACTTCAAGAGAGAGAGAGCAAGAGGGTAAGGGCTGTCAAAAAAGGAGAGAATATTTTATATGCTTTAACACCCACCTGCACTTTTCAAATTAGGTCAGTATTTTGAATACCTCTATGTATGCACGAAAAACTAGTGCACTCATGAGCACAAATAAGAGTGTATGTAACTGCTAAATAGAAGATAACCAAAGAAACAAAACACAAGCAACTACGTAAAATCAAAATGAAGACAAGTAGGATTTTAGCCCCATTTTTCACACAGACATCTTGATACAAATGGGATCTGAAGATTTACATTTTCTCACAGTACTGTTCTATTCCCATAGGTATTGTTACACAATAAACCACATCAGCAGATGCCAAGTTCATGTAACAATAACTGAGCACAGGCCCATTAACCTACATATGAGAAACACCTGCCCAGTAAACCTCAGAAGGGTTTTGAGAACCATTTTCTACCTTGTCGAAATTAAGTCAGACGGCAACTCTGAAAAAACAAACCTGGACAACAGTTTCATGTTACATTTTTCCTTCAAAAAATGCCAGTTAGGATTTGTTCAGTGATGCCCATTATCCTGATCCAAACCTAAGAGTGCCACCTGCACACTGCTCTGCCTGCACACTGTACATAAGCCTGATTAATCTGTTCCTACAGTGCAGCGAATAACACACCCACATGAAGATGTGGCTGATAGAAGCCACACCTCAGAGAGGCTACAAGCAGAAACAAGGAAATCAGGTCAAACATACAGCCATGTCTGCTGCATTGTCTTCCTGTCACCTCTGAGACTGCAAACTAACTTGAAAACCCCTCTCTCCTCATAAGCATCTTCCCTACTCCAACCAAAGCTTCCCTGCCCAGCCACCGCCGGGTCTCTTGCACAAGCACAAGGCAGGAGAACAAACTGCAGCACATGTCAAGCTGAAGCTGCAGCCTTTGGTGCATCATTAACTAATCAGGAACAGAACAAAGATGATTTCATAAGTCAATCTTGAGATTTTGTATGGGTGCAAATATTTAACGCAGCTGGCACATGCCTGAGGCAGGACTTGCAAAGTGAACATAATCGCTTTTAGCACCTTGCTGAGCAGTCTACAAGGAGAAGCACCAGCCTGTGGGTTTTGCACACTCAATTCACAGCCAGGAAAATACTTTCCCTTCTGTTAGGGGACAAGAGAGACAGGAAATGTGTTGAAACTAAAGGAAATAATATCTCCATAATTACATATTCAATTGGAGATACTGTAACTCACTAGAATCTAAGCACTACCAAAGAAGGTTTGTGCATAAATATGCATAATACGTAACTAAAATGCTGCTTCTTAATAGGAGCTACTCCAAAAAATAATTGTGATACCATTCATCATTTGTTATGTAAAATGTTTTAGCAGAAATCAGGAAAATTCTGTCTTGTTCAGATCCATAGGAATGCTTGGTCACACGGAGCCAACAGATTCCTAATACAATGTCCTCCAATTGCTTGCTATTTAACATCACATGTTTACCAAATATGGGAAAATTACCCCTCCCCGCAATGGGCCTTTTTTTAATTCAGCCTACCAGAATGCCTTGAGTTTTCTCATCCCTCAACAATATAATAAATATTGCATAAATATGTTCTAGGAGAAAAACAGCTACATTCAATTCTGTCTGAAAAATGTTGACTTTTTTCTTGAAGGTAAGCTAGTATTTTACCTGTAGACAAATTCAACAGCTAGTAAATCATACAAAATACTTTCCATAAGCTGTTGTACTCAATAGAAGAGATAGTACAACATGTAAAACCAAACAAAAGACATTTTTCAGAGACAGGATACAAATGCATCAAAGAAATACTAAACACAATGTATGGAGCACTTCTGTACTCAGAGGCTTATAACCAGTTTATGCCTGAAACAAACACTGACTTCCTTTTTCCCTGCTGGAGAGCTAAAAGTTCAATTGCAGAAATGACACCGAGCACAACAATCATCTTCCTTCCTACTGAATTTTGCTGTTGGCAAAGGAAAATGTGTTGGCAGAAAACGCCATCTATGACAACTTACAGAGAAATTCAAGTCTGAGCTGCAGAGGGAGATGTGGAGAGGAAGAGGCAGAACAGCTGACCATTGCACACTAGGTAATTAGTCACCTGAGGTAATTAAACATACTGGAATGTTTTAGAGGAGAACTTCTTACCAGAAAGATTGCTAATTGGTGTTAACTCCATTAAATTATTTGCTTAATAAGCAGCTATTAAAAGTTGCTAAGCAGAGAAAAGCAGAGGCAATTATAGCTACCTTCCTTGAGTATTGTGTACTGTTCTGTTCGTCTTTAAACAGAACAAGCATAAATCCAAGGTCTTCATATGCAAAAAGCATAGGATAGAAAACAAAGTGAAGAAAAGCAATCCAAAAGCATACGATAGAAAATAAAGAAGTTAACCAAATAGGAGCTTTTCTCCAACTGACAGTATTTTGAGAAGCTACTAGCTAAAAAAAAAAAAAAAAAGAGAGTGATACAAACTAGATAGAAACTGCCTTTACATAAATGCCTTAATACACAGTTACAATAATGAGTTCCATTGATCATCATGTCCGTCCAAGACACCAATTTTTTTTTCCAAGTGAGATCTACAGGAAGGAACATAAAGCCATGTTTATATTAGGTGAGATAAAAATCAAGCAGCCTGGAACACATCTTCACAGTTCAGGACACAAGGAGATTACTAAATGTTTTTTGTTAGGAAGAATTATATTAAATTGCTGTGCTGCAAGTCTTCTTGTAATACCCTTTCTCAAGCCCCAGGCAGATGGTTATTTCAAGATATTAGATAAGCTATTTATTTCTCTGAATTTGTAAGGTAATGATTAGGCTGTTAAACAAGGTTTTAACCAGTTATTTCTGGACCATTGCAGGGGGAGAAGCACACAATAACATGCCTAAAATCCTATTTGTGAACAGCATCAGTTTTTGTCTGAAAGAGCCATCTCTGGAAAAAAATACAACTCCCTAAAGACTCTATGTGGATTTCTACATTTCACCAGCATGGGTAATACAATGGCTTCTTGCTTACAAAAGGAGACACCAATGTTTTAGTTAGAGTTTATCTCACAGGAACTGAATCTTCTCTCCTATCAGAAGTGAAATTTTAGCAGTATGTGCCTGAATAACAGATGACAGTGAGAGATGCTCTGTAGAAATGCAAGCTCATTCTTTTATGAAAGCAGTAAAAACATTGCCCAAGACCACTTTATTCCAAGTACAATATTTTGATAGTCAGTGAAGGTCTACAGCTACACCAAGAATTTGATTCCATTAATTCTTTTTTTTTTAATGGGTTAACAGAAGAATATGATACATGTGTCCCCTTTGTCTGTTATCCAAGTCTTTGGAAGAAAACAAATAATTGTAAATAAGGCTAAATTATGTACAGCAAAGTGAAAAACCTCTAGGGTTTCTTGTGGCATATTTTCAGTCCTACTGATTTTTGGACAATCTGTTCTCATGTGTACACTAAAGCAAATTCTGCTAAACCAAGATTTTTAAAAAAGTAAACCTACTCTAAACACAAAGGTGCTTTGTCAGTGAATTAGCTAAGAACTTTCAGGCATGTAACAAAAGTATGCAAGAATATGCCATGAGTGGAATAAAAAAATACACAATGTAACCTGCCAGGCACCCTCAGAGTGGAAACTTTCAAAAGCACCACATTTCTCCTATAAAAATAAACTACATAATTAAAGATGTTTCTCAATTTAGCATTTCTGGTTTGTTTTGTAATTGTTTGTTATACAGTTATAAAATTTGTACAGCTAAAAAAAATATTATTTACTTACAGGAACAAATACGCCAAAAGGATGGGAGACAAGGAATAATCCAAAGCAACATTTCAGAGACTTGTTTACTGCTGGGAACTGCGTATGCAACCATTTAAGCCCTACACAAAACAAATCCGTCACCTGCATGTCTTTGGGATAGTATGCCGTTAATGGCCAGGGTTTTTTTTCCTAAACAAATGCAAAAATTACTCAAAAATTGTTACAATGGACTGTGCAGCATGAACAATCTTTGCTACCCTCCCTTGACAGAGCTTTTCCCAACCCATGCCTTATTCCACTGGCAACTCCTACTTAGTTGCTCTACAGGTGTTCAGTCAGTATCCATCTTCTGTTGAACTATCATAAGGCCAGACTGGCAACCTCCCCTTAGTCACTCTCTTCTTTCTACAATCTGGTTGGGCAACAGTGACAGCTGGTTGAGAGATCACAAATTGTAGCAAGCAGGGCATGGAGAGAAGGGAAGAGTTAACTTTGACATACCTTTTCCTGAAAGTTGACTATGCTACTTTTAATTATGGAATAATTCATATCCATGGAACATTCAGTTATTTACTAGCATCATTATACATAAGCAAGGTCCCAGTTCAGAGATATTAACACTGCATATAACAGTCTTTCTGCATATATTCAATGATACAGGCATTCAGTAATTGGGCAGAAATGACAAAAAGTCAAAAGAAATTCAGACAGTAATAAGGCCTTAACTAATTTAAATGGCTTTGCATCATATTTATTAAGAACAGGTTCCAGATTTCTCAAGTACTCACCCTCACATCAATTACCCTCTATCTGAACCGAACTACTTTATAAACAACACAGAAGGAAAATCTGCACAGAAATCTACTTCTGGATTTTTTTTTAATCCATAAAAGCTTAGTAAGTTCCATTGGCCATTCAACTGAGGAAAAGACCAAAAGTGAAGGCAATGTTAGATAAGCATCTAAAGTCAGAGCTTTCCACAAACAAAAACAAAAAGACATATATTTTTAAAATTACATGACAAAATAAGTAATTCGATACTAGAAAAATCATTACTTCTAAAAATATTTAGTTCTTAAAAGATTTGCATATTAAGAGTTGCCCTGAAGACTTCTAGAAGCCCTGATTACATCAAACACATTCGCTGTGCTCAGAATTACAGTGCAGAATTTAGGCATAAATGTTCATCTATTACAACTTGCATTAGTCAGAGATAAAAGGCAACAGTTCCTGCAGATTCCAATGTTAGTCCAAAAAAGTGAACACTCATGCGAATCCCGTCAGATATTCCCAACAACTTCTAAAAGATCCTCAAACACGGGACAACTGTAGCCTTCTAACAAGCTGCAAATTATGTAACCAAAAATTCCTGAAGATTCTGGGTTTTTTCTGTCTCTCTGATACCTTTCAAAGACAAGGCTATGCCATCAGAAAAAAAACCAAGGCACTGCCCACAGCTCTCATCCTTCTGACTGCAAAACACATATGAACAGCAATAAACCACTCAGAGCAACTCCAGGGCTATGGTAGCTTCAAAGGCAGAGTAGGCAGCCCAGCATTGTGCCTGTGACTAAACCAATCACAGTTTCATGAGACTGAACAATTGTGGGCGAGCATATCACAATTTCTAATTTAGCACAACATTCTGCTATGAAGTACAAAGTGAAATTTAAATTCCCTGATGCAATTAATGCAGAGGTGGAATTGTTCCTTCTTTTTTCCATAGCTCTGCTTCAAGCTTATCTGCTAATTTTTTAGAACCATGGTAGCTGATGGCAGACTACTCTTTACTTCTGATATTCTTTATGAACATAGGCAGAAGGGTCTAAACCCAGCTATGCATCTTATATCCACCCAAAAAAAGATCAAGTAAAGCAGCAAAAATCTTTCTGGAATCTGTGCATTTTCACTTGTGTACTCTCGCACCCAGCATTTTACAAGATCTACACAATTCCTGCATCAAAAGTTAAGCATTAGAGAAATGCTGTCTTTACCTTTTCAGTATTTCTGTTCCATTCTTAACTTTGAGCAAAAAATGAGTGGTAAATCAAATGAGTTGAGAAGGCCTGTTAAGGATGCTTGAAGTACACAATTAGAACATATAAAATATGTACAGGATTTGTTGGGGTGAAGAAGGCAAGGCAAGACAAATGCAACAGGTAAGACAATTTAAAAAGAATTTACCAAATATTATATGAAACATTACATCCTAAAAAATCCCATTACACTGCAATTGAGATGAAGTTTGTGAAACAGTCAAAAGCTGAAGTGAAATCAAGCATAGATCTTCTCTAGTATATAAACCATCTACTAGGAAGTCTCAAACCTTCTGAAAGTAATAAATTATTGCTAACAAGGCTATCAAAAATGAGGAGAAGGAGTTAACACCAACTCCCTTTCCTTGAATAACATATTAATTATAGCTTCCTAGGTAGTATTACTGATTGGCTGAAACCTTATCCTGCAACATTTTAAAGCTAAATAACATAGAAAACAAAACTTAAGTGCACTTAGTAAGCAAGTGCACTGCAAACATAAATATCAAATTAATTATTAATTCTGTAGCATGCAAAAAACTTAGATATTAAAGAAATATGGCAAAAATATCTGACTCAAAGAGCATTCAAGTTTACATATAAACATATATCCTTAAACAGAATAAAGCACTGCTTTTAGAACAGTTCTCATACAAAGCAAGGAGAGCAATATTTTTTCCCCTGTATCTGAACTAAGTGTCCTCTTCACACTCAACAGAAATATGTCACAGTGAGCAGACTTAGTGTCAAGGTCCATATGTCCAAACAGCATTTTCTATCTCATGACAAAACAAGTTTAGTCTGTTCTAGAAGGAGCCCAGATGCTGACACCTCAAGATATGTGAAATGAATCCTATCCTCAAACATTCAGATCAGTAACACTGTGGGCATCCACTTCAACACCTCTGGGCCCTACAAATTCAACAATGTTAAACAACAAATTAAAGTATTATGAATAGGTGAAGCAGGAAACTGCATGGTAAATGCTATCCAAATATGCTTTTCCAACTACATCTTGAAGTTTGCATGGTCTGAAACACCAGCTTCCAAATGATGCTGCATTCTCAAAGTCCAATATAGCAACAATAGCCTTGGCATGAGCAACAGCCATTCAGAAAAGCCAAGGAGGAAGCAGTCTCACTGCTGGATATTTCCAGGGTGGGAAGTAACAGCTGCTACTGGCTGCTTTCCTCTGCTCTGGGCCCTGTACCCCACCAGTAACCATCACAGATGCTTCACCCAGCACTGCAAAAACAAAGCTTTCTGCCTGTCCTGCCAAATGCAAATCACTATTTCCCTATTTCCTCTGAAAGGAACAACAACCAAGTAAGAACTAGAAGATGCCTGAAAGCCATCCTTTGGGTGATGACACCTTAACAAAAATAAAATATAATTTCTGATAAAAATATTCAAAGCATATTCAGATATTTAGTTATACCTATTGTCTATAAAATCTTCTAGGTTAGGAATGAAATATTGAACTTTTTTTCATTACAATTAAACCTCATACCCATTTCAATTGTTAACAGAAAATGACAATCTGTAAAATCAAGGGATTTTGCCAATTTAACAAATAAACTAGCTCCAACTTGTACTTTGAAATATTCTCTGTTTAACAGCAGTTTGAGATAGGCCAAAGAAGTAGCAGGTTTCAAAACATTTCTAAGTGAGAAATCCAAAACCATCATGTGAGGCTACTTCATAAAATACGTGAATGTCAGAGCCAATGGCTCATTTTTCATGCAGATATTACAGGCTACTTAAAGCTCTTGGGCAAGATGCACAGGACAAGAACAGCCCTTACCCTGCCCTAGCACAACTGCAATAGAGAACTTCATTATTGGTGTTGGCATCTGTACTTGACACCACCAGTGTGAACATGGTAACTCACCCTTTCCTATGTCTCTAACTTACAACTGCTTCACGTGCTAACACTAAGAAAAGACTCAAGAACTACCCTCTCCACTAGCTATCAAACAACCCCGGGGTTAAGCAGAATGCTTCAGGGAAATGCCTTATATGCTTTAGCTCCACACAATACAGACTGTTCTGTAGTTAAGTGCTGATGGCAAATTCACTACCTAGCCAAAGGAAAGGAGCTCTTTGAAATACACCAGCAGTTGTATAAATAGCAGCCTCTGCGATCTGGCTGATTTAATCCCAGGACATAAGATGTTGTTTTCCATACCAGTTTACCATTGATTTTTCCAATTCTCAACTGTGTGCAGAAAGCAACAAAGAATTTCATATTTAAGACAGTCTTCTTCAAAATTTTGAATTCAAAACTTGCCAGGAAAAACAATTATAGCTCTGTCTTGATGGTTAAATACATGCTCCTTTCCAGCTTCTAACCAGTCTCTTACTACATTTCCAATTAACACAGGAGAATTAAGCTCATCCTTTATGATCATTGTAACTACAGTACACACCTGGAAAAGCAAACTCAATTTTCACTCCTTTGAACACCATATTTCCCTTCATTTTCATTTCCAACAAGTCCTTGCTGCCAGCAGTGTTTCACTTCCACTTTCATTTTAATTGTGTACACCAACAAAATTTTGAAGAAGGCAACCTGAACTAGACACTTTCATGAAACATTTCTGAGATCAGTTTTCAGAGCAGAACCCAAGACAAGACCAGACAGTTTCACTTCAAGTATTCACAATCACATGAAAAGCAGTGAAACAATTCTTTTCACTTCAGTAACCCTTATGAACCTTTGGGGGTGGGGCAGGTGGTAGACCAAATAAAAAATACAAGAGGCCACAAAGTCCAAGAAGTTAGTTATTTTCCCTCAATGACCTACAAATAAGAGTGGCCTGGTAGTAACTACAGAGTAAATGCCCACTTTCCAAGGCAATTTGGATGAATGATCTTTAAAAATTAGTTAATTAACCTGCAAAATAGTCACTATCACCTAAAACCCTAGAGCTGCCTAAAACCTCCACCCACAGTCAGATCTGAAGGTAAATGACCAAAGACAGATAGCAAGGCACAATACCTGGTCTTTAAGCAGCTACACTATTACTGTATTCTGAAAAGTCTGTATATTCAGTTGTTATGCTTAGTCCTCTGCCTCAAGTCTTCTCAAACACTTCACAGACCCCAAAAGTACAGCATCAAAACAACATATGACCAGAATTAAACAAGCACTTCTTAAAACATTTCTACTAAAGCATAAAAAACATCTATTCAAATGAATAATCAAAAAATAAATTCATATTTAAAGAATAAAAATATTAATTTGGGCAACAAGGCAATGGTTGTCTTGTTCTTTGGCTTTTGTAAGAATGTTAGTCTGCTGCTGACAGCCTTTTGGGCACAGAAAACTAAGTATGATAAAAGAAAATCAAAGCCAAAAAAATCATTGTAATTCTGCTAACTTCTGGCAGGAAAGAAATTTCAGTGTTAGGAGACAGCAAACCAATACAAATCAAGAACAGAAATACAGTTCAATAAAATCAGTTTTAAAAGTGAGTCAATGCCAGCAAAAATTTTGCCAGTCTTCAAACCAAAAACACCCAATTAGTTATACCTCCCAAAAACTAACCACACAAATTATGATGCAGCTTAATACAACATTGACATTCTCCTTAAAGCATTTTAACCTTATTCTTTCTATTTTAGCAATCACTTTAAACATTTGCACAAAAAGAAAAATGAAATGCTAACGGAAATGGCAATGTTTAGTCTCAAACGACACAACCATACCTTGCAGTTTCACAGAAGATTAGCAAAAACGTATGAAGTGGCCACACTTATTCAAAGATGCAGTACAGAGGGTGATGGCAACAAATTTTTTTTCCCAAAACAACACATTTTTCTCTTACAGAACAGCCCACAGTAATGAGATTTCTAGCTCAATTGCACCTGTTCATGCAGACGTGTTCTCCCACTTCACCCTGGAAACTGGGAAACGAGGCAGGGATAGATCTATTTTCAAACATTCTGCTGATTTTAAAATTAATGCCTCCAGGTCTCATAGCATGAAAATAAGTACCAGTCTTCCTATAGTTACCTGCATTGTAATACTCATTACTTCAAAGAGGCCTACCACATCCTTACTATCTCCCTCCTAAGACTCGAAACCCACCTGGCTGTCACAGTGCTAATTCCATCCCTCCCTCCACCTTCTTGGCCTTCCTTGCTTCCAGCCCAGTGTTCATGCAACCTTTGCTTAGCTAATTTCAGCATATTATTCCAGCAGAAAATGAACCCATTACATTGAAACAGCTCAGCATGAGGAAGAAGACAGGCTGAAGGCCTAAATCGCAGCTGCCTTTGGCATCTGAAGAACTACGGCCACAGGGCAGGTCTCTTAACACCAAGAAGTCCTACTTGCTTGTCTTACACAAAAATATGTATATAGAAGCACTGACAAGCTGATTCAAGCATCTCAGCTCGGTTGATTAGAGCATGGCTCCAGTGACACTGTAGTTGTGGGCTCAGTCACAGTATGGGCCATTACATAGGAGTAGGACTCAATCCCTGCAGATCCCTTCTAACTCAGAATATTCTGTGTGTTTCTGTGTATTTTCTAGTTTTACATATCCTTTCAAGAGACAGTGATTCTATTTCCCTGTCTTCATAATTTATAGTATTTCCTCCTGACCAACAACCAGGGTTTTTCCAAAGAACAAACCACTATTATTCCCAAAAATCTCCATTATAACAGCTAATCAGAGATCCATTTAATCAGCTAAATAAATTCTGAGAATACACTTAATGGTACAAAAGTACTCATTAAAGTAAGCTCCTTCCTCTTTTCTGTTCCTGCACCCCTCTTTTGCATGTCAACACTACCATCTTATCACCCTGTCTCACAATATCATTAAATACTTTTAGAGACCTCTGCAAGCAACAGCACCTTACACTGAGTCCCAGCTCATCCACCCCACTACACACCATACTTCCTTTTAATTTCTGATGCTCCATTTGTAACCATCTAGTACTGTGAAAATGCATCCTTTTTCTTTCCATTAAGACAACATGGTACCTGTGATTGTTCATCACTGTTTTGTGAGAAAACAGTGATTTCTGTGAACCTGATCACAGACCAGGTTGCATACGGAGCTTCCATTTTGTTGGAATAAGGAAGTCTCACCAGTGGTCAACATCAAGAGAAATTAGAGCCTTGACTACTGTTCACAGGATACTATAAACAGACATGAGGCAACATAAAACAAGCTTCCGAGTGCTTCAGAGACAAAAGAATAACACATCACAGATGCACAGTTTCTTAGGATGTTTACTTAATAAACAAAACAAACTACTTTTACTTGGATTCTTTTATAACAGTGTTTAAAAGTAGTGAGTTGGACCCATTTAGAGTTCAGATAGGTGGGTTTTTTAGCTTTCAAACATCTACAGCCAAATCAGAATGGGACATGTTCTTACTATTCTGTATTAATAAAATCATATTTCACCAGTTTTGCTTTATAGAAGTAAATAATTATGCCTGGGCAAGCAATTTCAGTTTTGAGATATAAACCCTCTTACAATACATCAATAGGCAAAAACCAAATTAACTCACAAACCAAAGGTTTAATTCCAAATCATCCATTTTTCTATAAGCTACTAGAGTGTAGAATAACTGATCCCTTTAAGAAACTCTGCTAAAATCATAGCTCTACTGCTAATCTAAAAGTCTCTCTCTACAAGTCTTATGGATAGCTGAAGTATTTCCTTATCAATTTTGAATGTCATTTTTCAGATTCACAGTTGGTAACATCTGGGTAAAACGTTGCTTTTTGTGAGTACCTAAGTCTCCCTTACCCACCTTTCTCAATTGCTATTTACTTGGCATGTGTGGGCTTCCACTAAAATGGTTAACAATACATTCCTCCAACACTTTTATCTCTTCACAAGACACTGTTGTGCAGCTGTGCACTGAACTGAAGCAAAGCCCTGATCCTGATGAAAACCCCCCCTAGCTTTCAACTCAACCAATTCCCCCAAGCAGTCCACCTCCATACGCTGTAAGTGAGCAGCTGGAACACACAAAATAGACAGGGAGGGAGAGAAAGCAACAAGCACAAAGGAGGAGCACCATTTCCTGCAGAAACAGCCCATTTCAAGGTCAAGTTAAACCAGTCAAGGTTACCATCCTCTAAAGCTGCAGAGCTACAGGTCCCCAACCCCTGCCTGCAACACTATCACTGTAAAACCAGTTATCAGCAGTGGAGTTGCACAAGACCAAAGCCAAAATATTACTTTACTTTAAATGCAGTCCTAGAACGAAAAACCAGTGAATACACAATACAGTTTCATACACTGTAGTCAATGGAATCCTTTTCAGTGGCTCTTATGTGTATTTTAGACTGACATATTACTGTGCTGTTTCCAAAGTAACTAGAATACCCTCTATGGCACTGATTGTTTCAGTACACATATTCAGGGAACTTGAACCAGGTATGAACAAGACACTGAGGCAGCCAGGTTCCAAAAAAATACTGGCAGAGTTAAGTTTTTCAAATAAAAATTAAAAATATACTCTGGGAAAGACAGAACTGTCTCTACAGTTCTCTTTCTATTGCAACTAAAAACCACAAGTAGGAAAGGATATAAATATATTTTTCCTTCCTGACACATAACAATATAAATTTTGGATCTATACAGTATTATATAATCTAATAATATTTAGCAAAACAGTAAAAAGTATTTTGCACTAAAAAAAAGCAATTTCATTTTCACTTCCAAAAAATTTTCAATACTTCAGGCAATGAAAATAACTAAAGCCAGAAGTATTTTCATGTAGAAATACAATGATACAGCAAGAAGGCACCTTGCAACTTTTCTAGATATAGCAATCTAGAATTAAAACTATGGTAGAAGGAAGACTCCTACTCAGAAAAACTACCTTTCATATTTGTTTCAAAATCATCACAGAACACCTGATTTGCATAAGCTTTTCATTTGTTAACAGTATATTTCTTGCTTGTTGTTCTTCAAGTGAAAATACTGTGTAGCATTTCAAAATGAGGAAAAACTAATCAAGCTTGCCATTTCCACACTGCTAGATAGAAACAACATAAGATTCTTTTTATATGCTTTAGATCTTGGTGTAAAAACAGAAGATCCACCTGCTTAATGCATCTAGGGAGGGCAGGAGGGGAGAAGGCATTTCAAGTAAAAGCCTGTGTCTGGGACAAAAAAAAAAAATCTAGCAAATTGACAAAAATTATTAGTCAAAGCTTGTAATTTCCTAGCAAAGCTCACTGAATATAATTCTACATGAAAACAGAGTAAATCTGAAAAACAATCACTTATTGAGCCATTCACTCATTTGTCAAATGCTATACATATTAAAAAAAAAAAAAATAACCACATTCAGGAGTTATTCTTGACAAATCTCCAGGGGAGCCACAAGGAGTTAATTACTAGTGGAAATAAAGTAACATTTGTGTGAAAATTTCCTTTCTAAATAACATATTTAACCTGCAGAAAACTCTGAATTTAAGTAATTGAGTTCACAGAGTCATTAGATGGAACTGAGAAAAACTGTTCCTTTATCTGTGTAACACTATTACATGTTTAATAACTGCATACAATTAACCCCTTCCTTTATTCTAAATCACAACAGAGCATTCAGACCACACCTTCATGTGTGGAAAGTTTCTTCTTATAAGGAGAAAGTACACAGAGCCAAGAAAACCAAAACATCTTCAGCAAATTTTTATTCAACAAAACCTTGCTTAAATTAATACTCTATCACAAGATTTGTTTGCTTTTAAACACAGCTTTAAATAGGTTCAGTTAAACTACTGTTTTTAGCAAACTACTCATCTCAATTCTAAAGGCTGAGCACATGACCATTTCTTACAATAACTACAGAAACACAGTATAAACAAAAAAAAAAAAAAATCAATCAGGTATTAAAATTTTAGCTGGAGACAGTATCAGAGGGCTGGGCTGCTGACAGTTTGTAAATGATTCATGATGCACAAGAAAAGGTAGGAAACAGAATGCGTTGCCTAGAGGAAAAGGATCAAAGCTGTCTTTGCATTCCTATAAATTCTGAGCTACTGCAGAAGTTAAAGCTTCACACAATCCAAGTAATAACAATTCCAATTTACACAAGCTTCTGTGGTTTGCAATACAAGCTGCAGTAACTCAGTGATGGGTTTCCTTCCCATCTCAACATCAAGGAATCACTAGAGAAGCCAGATTCACCTGCAGTAGCATAACACTGTCTGGCTAGAGAGAAAATATCCTGATATACTTAAAAATCTTGGCAAGAGACCACAGGAATGAGATTTAAAAGGTCAGTGGTTCTTACCTGTTAATTTGAATTCTGTTGAATCAAGTAAGTCAACAGTTCTGAGTGCTGTGAGCACAAATTCTGATTTGTTCTGACAAGCACATTATCTTCAATTTCCAAGATGAAATTAGTTAAAATTCTAGAATACATCTCATTACACAGATTTAAAGATGCCCGCCTCTACCAGATCTTTGAAAAATGCCATGGATTTTTTGGATTTGAAGAAAAATGAACAAGATCCAGAAGAAAGGGGCAGGGGCAAGAAAGGTATAAACAAACTCTCTTCAGTTAAGTTGGAATTGCTCAGAGAAATCAAGAAAACAAGTGCTAACTTTCTGACAATCACCATACTCTGTTTGTGCTGATTCTAAATTTTAACAACGCATTATAATTTTATTCAGCCCTCCCATTTCAGATATGCAGACAGTTTCCATAGTAACTGGAGATACTTAGTAGTAACCAAAGGCAGAATAACTATAACTTATGTAATAACTTGAAACTCACCTACTCACCTTGGTTTCTAAAAATATGCATGTGCTTATTTTAGGACAACAAACATTGTGGTTATTTATTTTCTACACACTCCCTATGTGGTCAAGATAAACATCTCAAGTTCCTGTATTTCAAAAAGCCAGTTTCAGACAGGATGTAACAGACTAACCCAAATGAAGTCTTCTCATACATCAGGATTTCTGCAGTAAATTAGTCAATGTTTATGTAAAATAATACACTTTTGACTTCTGAAGAGTCTTTGACCATGCACTAAAAACTGAAGAGAAAAAAAAAAGACCACTAATAATTTTCTTAGCTTTCCTACATCACAGTTCTTTGCTGTATGTTCCTCTCCATAAATGCTGATTGAGAATGAATAGTAAGTACAGAAAAGATGTACAAGTTAGAGAACACAAACCAAAAATCAATTAAAAAGCTATCAAACTGTTTACTTCATACAAATGCTAAAAATCCTGGGTATTTTAGGTGATTTTCATAGTAATGGTATCATCATGGGAAATCTTATCATGATCTGTCACTGGGTACAGTCCTCTTTTGACAAATATATGGCAGCTCAATCTAGTTATGATAGATCAGTATCCCTGGAGTTAGGCAGAAGAAAATGAGTCATGCCCAAGTTGCGTGGGACCACAGAATCTGGTAGGAGGTCCTCAGAAAAGCAGAGCTGTCTTCAGAAATCTCAGAGCTGAAAGGGCAACACAAAAACCTGCTGATGGGGAGATGACAGAGTTCCAACATTTCAGGGAGCAACACTGGGGGGTTTTAAGAAAGGGTCTGCTACATACTACTACTCTAACATGAGATAAAAATACCAGCTAAATAACCTAAATCACAACACTAAGATTGAATCTTCAGAAGAGGTGAAGGAAAAAAGCTCACAGGACACCAGAAGGTGCAGAACACACTAGCAGAAGAACTGAAGAGTTACAATAAAACACTCGAAGGCTGTAAGGTAAAAAAACTCAGCTAAGGGCAGAGGAAGTTACAAGTGCTTGATACCTTATCTCTGAGTGGGAGTCCAATGCCACTCGGCTACATAAAGGCCAAGATTTTTCCTGGTTAATTGTTTTATAATATTTGTTTCAAAATTGTCTATAAATCCAGCCATTCCCAGCTTTTTAAACTGTATCTCATAGTTACGACAATGCAATTGCTGACTGAGCTATCAAAACACAAATCACATCTGAATTTCTTCTATTCTTCATCACTAAAAATAAAAAACATGCTAAGAAATTAAAAACTTAATTAAACTGAGAAACTAATTCTATTACAGAGACAAATGACTGCATTGAGATGCTATCAAAAAGCAAATGATAGCTCGAAGTCAACATCCTTTAGAGGAGACAGAGCTTGAAACTTCTCTCCTCCCACCAGAAATGGTAAAATCAGATCACAAGGAGCTTTACTAGAGACAACCAGAAGTAATGAAATTGAAAAAAAAACCCAAAAAACCTGCAATGCTGAGTCTTCATCACTAAGGAAATCTACTAGCAGTTTACTAAGAAGGCAACAGAAGTCTCATAGCTCACAAACTTTTAAGACCAGTGCATGACAAAATAGCCATGCAAAAGCATTTTGCTATGTGACCAAATTCACCATCCTTTGTATTAGTACACCATACACAAAGTCTCACACACAACCACCAAATTCCAAATACATTATTCAAGCCCCAAAGAAGTCACTGATGCAGTTTCAGTCACCTTAGTGATGAAACCCTATGGACATGGATCTGACTATCTCTAGGTGCCACCACAGGAAGCAGACCACCCATGTTCCCTTCTCTTGACTCCACCGTCCTCCCTCTTCTTTGCACTGGTGCTAGGCTTAAAGCAAGTCAGGAAAGAATCTGGTAAGAAATTCAAAGTTGGTCCTGTTGCCTGTGGCTCTTGTCACGTTCCTGCAAGCCAAAGCAACAGACAGTGCCCATTACAACATTAGGGCAAGTCTGGTGGTACAAAGCAAAAAGGGAGCATGAAACTCCTTCCTCCTTGTGGGTTTCCAGCAGTGGGATGAGCATGCCTACCAGCTCTCTTGTGATATCAGTACTGTGTGCATGGCCATCTGGGGTCAACTCCAGAGAAAAAAGCCCCACTGAAACAGCCACCCACATTAGAACAGCTTAAGCCAATTGTAAAATTGCAGCTAAGAACACATTTTTCAGAAACCATCACTTCTGAAATGCCAAAGTATGATTAATTTTAAGAGCTCAGAGTGTTAAGATGATGGCTAGGTTCCAGAAAAGAAATGCAATTAAAAGAAAAATCTTTTAATTACTAAGAAAAAGGTTACATTATGTTGTCTATTGTTTCTTCAATAAATACAGTGTAGTGCTGTAGTTAAAACTGGTCTCAAATATTATAAGACATTATTTGAGAGAAATTTATTTGCCAAATACAGGTGCAGGTTCTCTGTCACACCCAAAGGCAGACAAGTTAATCCATGATCATGGATTAAATTTAAATATGAAAAGAACCCACAATTGTCCAGAACTACAAACCAACTTAATATTGGGTGAATATGAAAATGTGAAAACCAGTGTTATCTTTAAGCTTAGAACAGAAGGTTCCTTAAAACCTTCTACCAAATTAAGCAGTGAACAAGCAGAGCCGGAGTGAATAGCAAACAGCCTCATAATGTTCCCACCAATGGAGACACAGTTTTGTTGGTCCAATTTTCATAATCGTGACTAAATACCTTCAAGCACAGTGTCACATGTTACCTATTCAGCTGTCATTTCAAAATACTGCTAAAAAGGCACCTATACACAGGCCAGGCCACAGTAACAATAATCTATATAAACAATTAAGTATATACCTGAATATCTGATGAAATATAGCAAAAATAGAATCTTAGGCACTTTCCTAGTCCTAAAACTCATCATATATCCCTCTTGTCAAGTGTCTAGATTATCTTTGCCAGCTTCTTTTCTAAGCCAATAAAAACCTCTAATAATGGGAACCTGTTTAACAACCTACATAATTTGACTGTTATAGGTAAAAACTTTCCAGCCTATATTTAATCTAAATCACATCCCCTAAAATTTACTTCCTCTTTGCCAACAACTAAGCCACAGAAGAAAAAAAAAAGAGAACAGAGAAAAAAAGCTTAAAAAAACCCCCCAATGCTTCTGAGAACCATTTCTTACATACATACCCATCCCACAGCCTTTTCCACCACATCAAAATAATGCAATACTTTGATGAAAAAACTTAACTCATAGGTTCTGAGCCTCTCAAGCCACATCGCTACATTCCTCTGTATTTTTTTTATTTAATACTCAAAAAAAGCCTTCTGTAATTTAAACTGGATCAACATATCCAAGGATGGTATCTACTTTTGCCAGCTGCATGTTGCTCATTCGGACCAATTTGTGACTAGGAGTCATGAATTATTTCCTACAGCTCTGTTTCCCAGACATCTCAATTTGAGCATCCCATAGCCTCTTCCTAGCACAGCATTTTATATTTAGCAGCTTTTTATCTTCTGGATTGTACTTCTCAAACCTATCAAAATTACTGAAGTTTATTCTATTCTTCTCCAGATGAGTGTTGGCACTCTCTTCTAACTCAACAGCACATTTGCAACTTTTATCTTTTAGGAAAATGACAGATAATATAGCTAAAATCACCCCCTGGAAAAGTCATCTGGTTCTTTCCAAACCTTCAAGAGTTCTTTCAGCTATGCAAAAAATAACTTAAATCAATTTGGTAGTTAGATAGGCAAACAACATCCATGACAAATTGAAACACGTATTTATTAACTGGATGAACATGGAACTACATTGAACCCCCCAAAACTTTAAAACTATTTCTAAGATGGCTTTTAAGCATATGTATTTTTCAGACCATACTGTCACCTAACACAATAAATCCACTCATAGCACATTAGACTTCTCAAACAATTGTATTTCTTCTTCACCAGAGTCACAGCGAGGAGGGAGAGAACACAGTTGATAGGCACCTCAGTACCTTTGCAGTCCATAAAACATTTAAAAAAATTGTTTTTTTCCATACAGACCGACACATCAAAATTGATTAAGCACAAAACGTAGACAGTGTCAGCACTATTCATAGTAAGAACCGTTTAACACCACCTACAACCAGATTAATCACAATTTAAAAAAAAAAGAGAAAGCTGTTCTGATACAGCATTTCCACAACATCCTTGGGAGGTACAGCTGCTGCTTCACAGACTGCGGATGTTCCAACTTCCTTAGTTGATAGAGCAAGCCAACAGATTGGACAATTCAGATTTCAGAAGTGTCGTGTCCTCAAACAGGACCGCTAGATCACGTAGCCTTGCATCTCTGTCTTGGAGTTATTTTGTGACTACCGCTGAGGTTTCATTAATTATAATTAAAATTCATGTCTTTAAGGTGCTGGGCTGAGAAGAAACCCGGGTACGTGTCATCAGCTGAAGTTCAGTACTTTCAGCTCAGGGTGTCAATAGTATTCCAAACAACATCAGAAATTTTTCTCTGATAAGAAGCACACTACTTTGATTCTAAAAAGATTGTTTCGTCCACCTTCCATGTTCTTCCTTCTAATTACAGAGCTTTTTGAAAAGCACAATATTAGACAGGACAAACTTCTAAATATTTCCGAAAATTTCCTAACATACAAATTCCATTTCCTTAAGTGAACTGTCTAAAGTCGATAATGCTTCCTCCTGTTCACCACAAGATAGATTCAGAATGTGTATAAGCAATTCAGAGCCATCAAAGCCTGCATAAATCAGATTATTTTAAATGTTTCAGTACAACCGCAGGTTTTAATTGCAGGCATTACCAATTGCCCTAAGTACAGTAATGTGACTTTTCTTTAAAGAATTAAGTGAAGGCTGGAATGCTTTCCACTTTCCTGGAGAACTAAACCCCCCTGGGGGCAGGGATGGACACCTCTGCCTTCGCAGGAGCTGTGCTGCGATGCAGCGGGACTCGCGAGTTGGCTGTGGCGGGTCCCTCGCCCGTCCCCGCCGCAGCCCCATCCCCGCCGGAGGCCGCCCGCGGGTGCGGCGCCG